>BJBW01003696.1:0-251292 GCA_004320125.1 Scolopax mira | reverse complement strand
ATCCCTTAATCATCTTGGTTGCCCTACGCTGGACTCTCTCCAGTAGTTCCCTGTCCCTCTTGAACTGGGGAGCCCAGAACTGTACACAGTATTCCAGTTGTTGCCTCACCAGTGCAGAGTAGAGGAGGAGAATGACCACCCTCGACCTGCTGGTCACACTTTCTCCTGTGCAGCCCAGGATTCCACTGGCCCTTTTGGCAACAAGGGCACATTGCTGGCTCGTAGAGAGGACTCATGTCTCATGGACCAGGACTCCCAGATCCTTTTCCTCAGAAGTACCTCCCAGAAGATCTACCCCAACCTACACTGGTGCCTGGGGTGCAGGACCTTACATTTGCCCTTGCTGAACCTCATTATGTTCTTCTGTGCCCAACTCTCCAGCCTGTGCAGGTCACACTGGATGGTGGCACAGCCCTCTGGAGTGTTGGCCAGCCCTCCCAGTTTGGTATCATCAGCAAACTTGCTGAAGATACACTCTGTCCCCTGCTCCAGGTCATTGATGAATATGTTGACCAGGACTGGACCAAGTATTGATCCCTGGGTCACCGCTGGTTACAGGCCTCCCTTCTAAAACAAGTATTACCAGATGCCCTGGTAGAACCAGCAGAGCGGGTTAGAAATAAGTCAGGTGCAACTTGGTGACCAGGCTCACAACAGTTATGTCAAATTAAGCCTTAAACTTATCTTAAACAGAAGTGTGCACTTCTTGTGCTCCGGGCACAAGAAGTTAACTGGTTAGAACAGAGGTCAGCCCCTGCAGCACGGGTACCAGAGGCAACCCAAGGACACATTTGGACAAGCAAAGTACAAGGCTGGTGAACAAAAGTCAGGGCAGCTCAGGAGAAGCAGCAGCTCTCAACTCAGCTCTGAGGAGGTTCTGTTTTCCAGAGGAAAACAAACAAGTCTCTCCATGAGGTACTTCCTGGCTCCCACTGACATTTAAGTAGTGCTGTGGTTTTTCCCTGAATTAGAGATCAATTCTCCTATACCTGACCCTGACAGCTGCATCAGCACATACAGAGATAAAGGTTTCTTTTTACACCAGGTTTTACAGTATTTATCCCATTCAAGAATTTAGAAAGTAAAGTTCTTCCTTTGTATTTTTTTCCCTGTAAAATATCTATTTTTAAGAGCCACTTATTTTAAAATCAGCAGATGGTAATACCATATTATCCCTAAAATGAATTATGTCTGAGTAAAATAAAAGCAGCTGAGCTCAGCTACAAGTATCTAGTAGGTGGTTGGCTATTTTGAAAAGAGCTAGCACCTGGAGACTTAAAAAAAAAAAAAAACACAACCTCCCTAATTAAATCCTGTGTGAAGTCCTATTCTTGTATATACCAAGCTTTTTCATCTGTACTAGATGAAAGGACAAGCAAGTTGAATAAAACAGCAAGTTTATTGTTCCCTGTGCTCTAATGCAGAACATGTTACTGAGCAGCAGCCATAGCACTAGAGGTAATATTAATGCAACATTATGGAACTTTATTTAAAAGCAGTCTGCTCTTGATTGAAATAAATTCCTCCCCAGTTCTTACAACATTCAGAAGAAAGCTACTGCAGACTCACAGAGCTTTTACAGATGCTGTCACTATAAAAGCCTGTAAAGGTAACCTTAAATTCAACATAATAACATTATTTACTAGTAATAACAGAATTGAGTTACTAAGTGCCCATTAAATAACTTCAACTTCAAGATCAACTGCACGTATAGTTGGGGGAAGAAGGAATGGAGGGAAGGCATTTAATACATTGACTACTGGTCACGTCAGAAAAGGTACATTTTCTGTTTGCAGCTAATCATTCCCCATCTGCTGCTCTAGAACCTATGGTGGTTATTGCCTGGTATGTCCATATCCAACCATTAGTTTGGTACAATTCAATTGTCTAAACATGCTAATAAAAATTATGAACCAGTGAAGCCCTGCCAAGCTCTACAATGTCCTCAACTGAAGGGCAACAGTAATGCAGTACCATAGTGATTCACTCCTCACAGTGCATAGCTGAAGCACTATCAATAAACAAGGCTGCCAATTAATAGCCACAGTGAAAGGCACCCTCAAGTTTTCACCACTATAAAATGGAGTTTCAGATGGCCCAAACTTGAGCATCACAAACCTTCCACATACGAGGCCTGGACAGCAGGGCAAAGCCTAGAGGATGTGTTTTTCCTTACTGTAAGCAATGTGCAGCATTGAGAACTTCAGTAGCTCTGAAACACAAAGAGAGTTGTCTCTGGCTACGATACTCACCACCTTATCTGACCTCGGACCCTGGCACAGTGTTCTGTTCCTTTCTCCATCCCATCTGCTGGGAGCACTAGAATAGTTCATTCAGAGCTACAGTGGTAGCTGTGTTACACAGTTGTAACAGTGCCTGGGTATAAACAAGAAAGACCACAGACTTGTAGTGAATCATTGTTGAAAATGAAGCTTTCTCTTGGAAGATTAGTATTGAAATCTTATAGTTAAGATAGGGTAAAGGGCTCACTATCACATGAAACAGAGATAGAACAGTACTTAAATGACAAAAATAGGAATTTTTTTGCTTGCAATACTGATAAAGCCTTGAGTTTGCCTAGCTGAAGTCTTCTCTGCACAAAGAACCTCAGTAAAAGTCTGTCTATGACAAAGAGGAAAAACTAAATTCTGAATTTCAAAGCAATTGCTAACAGGTCTCCCTTGCTGTTGGTTTCTTCTGTTTTTCTGTTTGGTTATTTTTTTTTAACACCCTGATGCCTGATGTAACCAGCTGGCACCAGCAATAGCATCCCCTGGCCTGTAAAGCTGATGTCAAGTTACTACAGTCAAAAGCAGATAAATTAGCCCCCTAGTTTAATTTGTCTTGACATTGCATACTGTCACTGATGTTAACAGAGTCAACAAGACCAATCTTGTTCCCCTCTGCTTACAATTAAGAAATAACTTTTTGTGTAGGCAATTGCAAAGAAATCTCTCCTCCACTACCAAATGGATTGCATTAAACTGACGGTATCCAGATAATTCTGGAGATTAAAACCTACCCTGCAGAGAACAATGCTAACACCCTCATTGCCATTTACATCTAAAACCCCTGCTTGTTAACCAAAACTAGGTCTAAAACTAGCTTTAATCATGGGAGAGCCTGTAGACATGTAGCATCTCAGTCTATGATTGCAATTCCTAGAAGCCATGTTAAGTCACCATTTCCTTGACTATTCCTATATGAAGGCAGGCTGGTTTTCAAATTCAAGCCTAATCCGGGAGGCTTTACATTTAATAAGAATCAATCAGAGAACTGTATTACTGATAACAGCTGGAAGGGCTCTTATTAAGCAGCTACACATTGGTATAGAGAGAGTCCATGTAAAATGTAAAATATCATACCTTAACCAGTCCATGAGCTGGAACTATGCCAATTCACAAGTTAACATGACGGTATCTACGTAAATTCTTGGTCCTTCAAGATAACAGAAAAGCATATAGAGCAAGGACTTTTCCAAATGCTGATTTGCAAATGCCTTCAAAAACCTCAAACCCTAAAATGAGTTTGGCTATCTATTTGGCTTCAATTCAAAATATCTCATTTACACATCCTCTGGCACATTGACCACCATGCTCAAGTAAAATTTTAAACTGACAATATACTGAAACTCCTCAAGCTTCAGAGGAAATTCCCATCATATCTTCCTACCATATCAAGAACAGCAATTTAGTAGTTCAGGTTACTGGCTGGGTTGGTTTTTTTTGGTTGTGGTTGTTTTTTTTTTTTTTTTTTTGGACAAGTGGTACCTTCCCAGCACATTCCAAAGAAAACAGAATCCTTTTGTAGAGCACCCAGAGTCTGGAAATAATTTCAGTCCTTCACTGAATTTAAAGCTTTATTTATAGAAAGTTCACTGCATTAATGGCAGCAATATTTGCGTTGCATTTAAAAACTCAGCACTAATATGTTAATATTTACATTTAGATAACACTTAAACCACAACAAACTAAACAGCCACAGTTTTAGAGCAGAAAGACAGACATACAAGTTACAGACAGACTATAGTAAAAGTAATCACAATTATTTCACTCTGGCTGATTTAGTCCAAAGGTCTATTATTTCTTAATCACATTAGCGGGAAGAGTGGATTTGTCCAAGTCATCAAAATATGGGTGGTTCAAGGCCATCTTGCCAGAAATTCTTTTTGCGGGATCATAAATTAACATTTTCTGGAAAAGAAAGGAAACATTTACTACTCAAGAAATGGGAACTAAAAATCACATTAAATAGGTAGATATTTAACCACAGTAATAATCAAGTAAGCATAAAGCTAAGTTTTCTCCTGTATTCCACAATTTCTCATAGAAGTCACTTCCACCTACAAGTTGGTGATAACATCCCAGAAAGTTGGAAAGTAAAGAAACACTTTGTTAAACTGACATTGAAGAAATTGATATCAAATTGCTTTTACTTATCTTGGTGCAGCAGTTCACAGTTAAAATATAAGTGGTCACTCAGTTACAGAATCTAAACAGGAAAGTAATATTCAAGCAGGTAGTACTAAAGAAACACAGGGTTTGAAAACTTGAGTTTCATTACAATAAGTTACTTAATTTGAAGACATCAATAATAAATTTGATGAGAGCAAAGAGAGGGGATGCCATAGCCACTAAAACAGCCCCCAGAGCTTTCTAGAACAGGCAAAAGATGTTCTTTGGTAGCAATTAAAAAAAAAAAAAACACAAAACAAACATATCTACAGTTTGTCATATAGCCAGGGATGGCAAAAAAAAAAAAAGGAAGAAATGAAGTATTTAGCAGTTTTCTACTAGACCTGGAACTAGCAAATTCTCTGCAAAGTATTTTTGCTTTTATTTCTTCTTACTAAAGGAAAGAACATTTGAAATTCAAGTAATCAGAGTTCTACCAGTTGCTTCTCCCCCAATCCCCACAACAAATTTGTCTCCTAGAAAAAAGATAAAAGCATCACCAGTATCACTTTGCCCAGTATTCAGTTTTGACATTTAACTATCTATGGACATTCATCCTACAGAACATCTTCCAAGTTGATTTAAAAATCACTGAATTTGCATTTATATTCTCTATATTCTTGCCAAAAAAGCAACGCTGTCTCTAGAATTAACCTTCTAAGTCCAATTTTGCCTCAAGTGACAGGTTCCCATTAGTTCCCATTGTTCCCAGAAGAACAGTATCCTATAGATAGCAGTGATACCAAAAGGTTCTCTTAAAATTGACTCTAACAGGAGAAAAAAAAAAGTAAATTCCTCTGGAAAAGGGATGCTGTGACATTGAGACTACAACACTTCAGCTGACAGAGTGACTATTTCTTCTCTGAGCATCTGGAACATAATTTTTCCTGAAAACTTAGTGCACAATAGACCAAAGCTTTTGATCTTTAATTAAGTGCTTTGAAATGCTGGCCGTGGAAGTCATTTAGCTAATGATGGTCTTAAGCTTACAACCTCATTCAAGCAACTGGTCTTCACACAAATATATGCACCCCCTTTTCAAAGATAGCTATTTCACATACTACTTTCATCTGCAATACTCTATAGAAGGAGAAATTAACATTTTCATTGCCACATTAGAGCTTGTGCTCTAGATGAAATATTGGAGTTTGTTGCCTTTAAAGTTACATTAATGCTTCAGGCTTAAGAGTGCTATAGGAAACATAAATAGATTCCAAATGCCTAAGAATTCAGCCACATCACTGTCACTGGGTATTAATATGAAGCTAAAATTTCAAAATTTATTAAGGCAAACTCTACAAGATTTTACAGCATTTAGCATGCTTTGAGATTAGTGGTGTGTTAACACCATTTGAAGAACTAAGAATTTTTTTTGCCTTTATTATTAGCAGCCCAAAACATTAATTTCACACAAGGAAGCCACAGCTAAGCTCAAGTGAGTACTTAACAGGCCAGTTATAGGACTATCAACAACATTCACTTACCTATTCAATTGATTTTAGTTTGTAAATAAAACAGTAAAAATTTTACTTCACACTGATTTAATAATGGTGCTGTCAGGACACAGGAATTATTCCCAGCTGAAATCAGTTATCTCTGTAGAATACTGCTACAGGGTTCAAAGAGCTATTCAAAACAACTATGTTTAACAAGTGTTGTTCAAGTTGTGGCTCTGTTTTCACAAAGAAAAATTGTGGTCATATGAGCTTCTTGGGCAACATTGCTTCAGAGTATTTTGACATATCCTTATCAATACAGGTAAACTACTTTGACTATGACTGCTTAAAAGCATGAGCTAGATATACAGGTAGCCACTGCACAAGGTTCCCCTTCTACCAAGATAGTTCTGAAGTGAAACTTATCTTGTGAGAACAAGCACCCACCCAACACCTGCACTGTATAAATGCAGCTTTAGGGTAAGACACCAAGGTACATCCATGTACTTAAGAGCATCTAAGATCACACCTAAAGATGTGATCTAAATTAGTCCACAGTGGCAGCACATGAGCTGGAAAAGAACTAAATGGAAAAGCCTCCTGAAGACCTTGTAAAATAAAAGCTTAGTGACATGCCCACAGAACTACAGTAATCTCACACTAAGCACAAAATATACCTATTAAAAGTTTAATCAACCACAGCCAAAAAAACTTTAAATTTTAAGGCATTGAGACAGAAAGTAAAGACTGACTTAAACTAAGGTCCTGCTTTCACAGATAATCAATAAACTCAGCTGTTTCCATCATTGTGTATTCAGTTAAGATCACTATGAAAGCTTAATGAAAACAGCCCCACCAAAATTAGTTCAAATGTTACCATAAAAGAAAAAGATTTCCAACTGGATCAGCAGTCATACAGCCACATCATAATTAGTGCTGGCACCAGGAAGGTGACAGCTACAGTTTGTCAGCAGGAGTCTCCACTTACACTTGTTTGTAAAAGCTTGTCCTCGCTTTCAAGTTATACCTGGCTTATTAGTATTAAAAAAGCTGAGGCATAAGTGCATAATGAGAAAAGTAGTCTAGTCATCTATTATTTATAAAAGAAGTGAATTAATGCCACACAAAGTGTCAGTTCTACAACAATCACAGCCCATACCACTGCTGATAGTTTGAAGACCTCCATATGCTCATTCTAGAGCAATTTGTATAGCTCTATGTATTCTAGATTATCTGAAACAACCTGTTCAGTTTCTTACTCAGCAGTTGAAGGACTACTTACTGACAGCAGATCGAGTCCATCTTCATCTAAGTTTTTGACATGTGTTCCCAGGCTGCTAGGTTTCCATTTTGGGAATGTGTTTTTATAGTCCTGCAGGGATTCCACTTCAGGCCATACCTCATTGTTGGGGGTACCTAAAGCTCTGTGCAAGCACAAGTCAAATATTGAGCAGTTTAGTCTGAAGTGTGTATGCACTACTGTGACTTTCCTGAGTGCACAGCATCATTGTGCTGTGCTGCTCAAGGAGCAAGGAAAGGTTTATCCTCACATACCTGAAGATTCTGAAGAGCTGGTCAATCTCTGAGTCCCCATGGAAAAGTGGCTTTTTAGTTGCCAGTTCAGCAAATATGGTGCCTATGCTCCATATATCTACAGGAGTAGAGTAACGAGCAGATCCTAGCAACACCTCTGGAGACCTGTACCACAGTGTCACTACCTATTGAACAAGGAAATTTTTTAATAGATTTATAGAACCAGATCCTCTAATTAACTGCAAGCATAGTGGCTCATTATTAAGAGCATCCATAGTTTTCATTACGATAAGAACCAGCACTAGAAGTTTTAGAGCAAATACTAGTTTCTAACATCATTTACAAATAAGCTTAACAAACACCTTGCAATAGTTTCTACCACAAGCAAAGCAGTTGCCTGCACTACTTCCCAAAGAGCAGGAAGCCTTTAGTACCAAGTCACTAAAACTCCAGTACTTTGTGAAGCAAAAACACCCTTATGAGACAGTGAGCAACAAGTTCTGGCCCATCTGATTCATTGTCAAGGTAATCATGGGATTCATAAGGTGCTTTGGAACCTCAGAGTGAAACTGCAGTCAGGGAAATGGGATGTCATTCAGTAAAACAAAACAAAACCAAAATGCAACTATTTGATATGTTAGTTTGATTTCAAAAGCTCCTCAATTCTTTTTTGGTTATTTCTTATTCAGTTATTACCAGGAAGCTAGTAAGCATTGTTCAGATCACCAAGAGGATGTTCCAACTCACTTCATGAGTGTACACCCGCACCGGAATTCCAAAGGCTCGAGCCAATCCAAAATCTGCAAGCTTAATCACTCCCTTGTCATCTATTAAGAGATTCTGAGGTTTTAAGTCTCTGTGCAGAACTCTTCTTGAATGGCAGAAGACAATACCTTGCAAGATTTGATACAAGTAACTCTGCAGAAAGGATGAAGTAAGAGAGGAAAAAAAACCAGGAGTAACCTTTAGTACAATGCAACATAAAGCATTCCCTTACATTAGCTCTCCCCATAGTTGCAGGGAATGGAGATCCAAAGCATTGCAGATATTCAGTTAATATCAAAGCCACAAAAATTAATTCTTTACTTAAACTTAGTTTAAGGGAGTTTAATTTCAGTAATTAAAAGAATTTGAAGTGGCATTTGAAAGCAAAACTCCCATTCATCTTATTATCCACAGCTGCTTTTTTAACCTCTGATTTCTCCTCGAGTTAATTAGATCAAAAATAAGAGCTGCTTGTAGCTTTAGATTAATTTCTCTTGTATTAAGAAATTGATTTCATTACCTTAACACGTGTACGTTCCAAATATTGGCCAGGTGGAATACTATCCAAGTATTTCTTGAGATCCATGGAAAGGAATTCAAAGACAAGGTAGAGTCTCGCATCCTGCATAAGAACATCCTGAAGACTAAAAATTGAATATACAATTAACTCAATTGCAAA
The DNA here is from genome assembly GCA_004320125.1 of Scolopax mira. Taxonomy (NCBI): domain Eukaryota; kingdom Metazoa; phylum Chordata; class Aves; order Charadriiformes; family Scolopacidae; genus Scolopax; species Scolopax mira. The sequence continues at coordinate 242,425 of BJBW01003696.1, read as the reverse complement.
ACACATGGCCTCACACTTACATTTCCCCTCTCAGCAGGGATACACGCTGATGTTTCCAGCTTCCTGTTAGGAAAGCTTTAAAAAGCTTTCAAAGGTTAACAGACATGCACTGTCATCTGGAAATTCAAATATAACTCACTATCTGAAAGTGTCAGATTGAGATAAACACCTTATATGCTTCCTCTTAAAGTTATAGTCTCTCATGCCTAGTATGAGACACAGGAATTCTGAGGAAAAAGATTGTTGTTTTTAAAAAAAACCAAAAACAACCACCCAGCAACTGTAGCTGTTGGTGCCTAGCTTCCATTTAAAGCTGGCTTATTACAACAGGGCCTGAATTACTAGGAGGGTTTAAGGGAATATTAAAATAGAAACCTAGTAGACACAGCAGGATTTGCATAGGTTAACAGATTATAGGGTTAATAGGTTATAAGGGTTCCTAAACCCAAGTATCCATACATTGAGACACTACAGGGCTAGAACCTGGCCAGTTTTAAGGCATATTAGAAAAATTATTTTGCTGCATGAAAGAGCAAGTAAATATTTTGTGGGGAAGACAATAGCTATGATCAATTCTAGATGTCAGGTAGTCACTGATGGAAATTTTACTCCTAGCTCAGATGTGCCAGGTATGACAGCATCACAACAACACATAAACCTCTGCTACAAAACAGCAAGGACATGATTGGTGACAGAGGCTGACGTAAGAGCACTAAGGTTAAGCGATCTATTCCAAGGCAGCAAATAAAGTTCAAAGACTGACTAAAGTAACATCTTAAACCAGTTTTCATGAGGTGCACTGTCTCCATTCTGCCAATAACCACATACAGTACAAAATCAACAAAAACGTGTTAGGTTCCTAGAGGCAGTATGAGGAAGTCTTAAGTAGAAAAGAAGCATAAACACAGGACTCAGGATTATAGCTATTTGCTGCAAAGCAGACACCATATTAAGCTGGGTGGCTCTCATCTCACTAGAATGGTGGAAAAATAATTTATCTGAAGGGACCTAGTGCCCTTCAAAGAGTTTAGCTAAATACCAGTTTATGCATACCAGACTATATTGGGATGATGCAGCTCTTTTAATAAAGAGATTTCCCGGATAGCAGTACATGGAACACCTTCCTCCTCACTTTCTAGACGTATTTTCTTCATTGCAACAACTTGGCCTGTGGTTTTGTGCCGACCTTTATACACAACACCATAGGTACCTGAACAAAAAGACAGTGAAACGCATATAGGAAATACCAGCTTCAGGTACAGAGAAGTCATTGGAAATAAGAATTGCTAACATAGGCAACAGTCCTTCCAACCAGGTATCTTGTTTAAGTGTTTATGCTTGATCATGATTTACTACTTAGTTTTGGCAGTTTAACCAAGTAACAGTTCTGTTTAAAGCATGCCAGCCATCATTTGTTAAGACAGGGTACTTAGTAGCCTAAGTGTGAAAGAAGATATTTGGAAGATGTAGTTGTAAAAAAAAAGCCTATTAGCATTTCAGGTTGACCAGCTTTCATACAAGATCACTGTATCTTTTCATTCTGAAGGGGTTATGATTTTGCCATTGATACCTCATACTAAAAGGTTAAAGGTTTAGCTGTAAAAAAGTAGTGCTCCCTCTGCAGAGACCTACCCATCCATGGGTCAGATCTATAGAAATACCTCTAGCACAATCCTCAGTGCAGGAGAGAGGGTAGTGCTGTGGGTCTCAGCAGAAGCTAAAATTGTAACCAGTAGTAAGTCTCAAATCAATAATATACTTTAATCATCAGTGTTCACAGAAGTAGAACTCTCAACAAATCAAGACAGTTTAAGTATTCTCTTTTCACGTTTCTTGAAGCATTAATCCCTCAGATTGAGTTCAAACAAACAAAGTTCTTTTGGGAAGAAAGATTAATGCACAAGGTTTAAATTACAAAGCTTTGTTGTAAGATCCAAGCCCATACATTTCTGCAATTACCTCAGAGAGCACCTTCTCAGATTAACATACTGCAAATTTTCAAGTATATATACACTGACTTCTAGATTTAACATCAATTGGATTTCCAGTGAAAAAGGGATTGTGACTAAACATCACATTGAAGCAATCTTCTTAGTGCCTTCTAGTAAATTAATTGTTAAAATTCACTTCAAGACATTTACAGTCTGCTCTTCCTCTTGACAAGGATGATGACCAGATATAACCAGAGCAGAACAATCCACAAACCACTACCAGCAGCTCCCAGCAAATTAAGTACACCATGCCATGCAACTCCAGGAGCAACTGTTACACCAGTTCACATACAAAGGAATGGAAGAGCTTCCTAAAACTAGTTTCAGGCCTCAGAACATATTTTATTCTCCTCTTGGAAGAGGATTACACTATTAGCCATCAATCTGAAGGCAGACATTTTTCAACACCAATCAGTTGTTTCAAATAGATCATGCCACCTTCAGAAGAAGGGCAGTCTGAAAGCTTTTACATATAGAAATAATTACCACAGTTAACCAAAGGCTTATTTTGCTAGTTAATTGAATCTCTGTAGTTCCTCTAGTAGCCAGAAGGCACAGAGCTTGTGACACTTGATAAGTCAAACTGTGGAGCATCACAAGACTCATGGTTCTCTCTATATACTTACCTTCCCCAATCTTTTCTATTTTAGTGTAATCATCCATGGCTATGGCTATCCCTGAAACGAACAGGAAAAGAAAATCATGAGGGTGAACAGTTGCTGTCCTGAATGCAGCCAAGTCACTGAAATTATGCCAGGTCTTTGGAAGGTAGTTTTGTCTGACATAATCAGGATGTGACATGGAACAATTACGGTTCTCCTTAACAAAAATGCAGCGTTTGATTCAGGATTTCAACTAGAACAACTACATCATCAAGTATGATTTGGCACAAACTCAAAGGAGAAGGATATTTTTGTGAAGGAAACTGCTCCAAGCAGGGAAAAAACACCGGACTCATTAGTTTTATGTAGTTACTCACTAGCAGGAACCCTACCATCTAAAATCACTAGGGTTGATGTTAGCAATGCAGGGGAACAGGAGCCCCATATCATTTGGTAAGCACACAGTGCAGTCTTCGGGGCTAAGAACCCAAATACCTTCACGTGCACGAGGTTCCGGAAGGTGCCCCCCTCCCCCCCCCGCCGGTGGGACCGGCACTTGACACCTTCCGTGCTGCCCTTGGCCTCCTTCACGGAGCGCTGCTGGGCTTCACACCGAGTTCAGACGCTCTACGAGGTAACGAGGGAGGCCGTGGCTACCTCCGGCTCCGGAGGAGGTCTCCGCGCTGGGGGCAGCCGCGGGGCGAGCAAGGAAGGGCGGGCGGCGAGAGCTCGCCCCCGGCCCCCCAACCGCGGCCGCGCTTCCCTCTGGGGTCAGCTCCCGCCCCGCTGTCACGGGCCGCGACACCTCGAGAAGAGCCCCGGTGAGGGCACAACTCGCCCCGGAAGGCTCGGGCCCCTGCAGGCCTCTGAGCGCCCACCTTACCCCCCCCCCCCCCCCCCAAACGTTACGCCGCCACACACACACCAACGGCTGCTGAGAAGCGGCTCACCGACCCCTTCGCCGGTCCAGGGCCGACCCGAGGATTCCCCCCCGGCCCCACCAGCCTCCGCTCGCCCTCACCCGAGGAGCCGCTGCCGCCGCCAAGCCCGCCGCGAGGACCTCCCCAGGCTGCGCGAGGGGGCGGGCACGAAGCATTCGAACCGGCCGCCGGCCCCGCTCCGCCAATGGCGCGGCGCCGAGATGATTCAAAGGGGCCAATCAGCGCCCGCGCTTCCGACGGCGCCAAAGGGAAGCCGAAAGGCGGTTCTTGCTTCCGCGGTAAAAAAAAGCGCGGCCGGGCGCGGCGAGCTAAAGGATGTGTTGGGCGTCCGCTTGGTTGGCGGGCTGTGCAGGGGGAAGGGCTGGAAGCGCGGGCGGGCCATTTTTGTCGGAATGCTACCATACGAGGGCACTGGCGCAATGGGACGGCGCTAATGGGCAAACTGGTAGCTGCTCAAATAGCACATTAAGCTGTTCGGATGGTATGGGGAGTATAATCGTATTCAGATCGAGCTAGGCTCGTGGCTACAGCCACTCCTTCTAATCAAGCAACTCTTTTAGATTTAGATGCTGCATCTGGCCAAAGCATAAATTTCATTATTTCTGGCTGGAAGGGTGCTGACCTGTGAAGCACTGTTGTGACTTTTGAAGCTGGTTTTAAAGTACACGCATTAATGAAAGGTCATTGGGCAATTTAATTCTCCAGAAGCTGGGACATATTTAATTTGTCTGTAGGCAAATTGAAGTTCTGTATCACTGCTCCCAAATTAAGAACAATTAGTCCCTGTGCTGCCACAGCTTCCAAAAGAGGGGTCGGGGATGTAACTGGAGAGGCACCTGCAAGCTTTGATCAGGGAGTCTCTCTAGCAGTCGCAACCCGGGGAAATAGTAATGCAATACGCTTAGATTTAAAAAAAAAAAAAAAAGTCTGGGGAAGTCCTATTCCAGATTGTCCTATTCCAGATTGGAGCCTGCCATATACAGAGATGTATACAGAGCTTCTCCCCTAAAAACATTTCTCGGGAGGATGATCCTAGCCAGCAGGACTGTTCATGTTCACTCTCTTTTCTTCCCCAGCCCATGGCACAGGTGAGAGGCAGCTCGTCCAGCTCCTTCTCCCCAACACATGTATAGTCCAGGGGTAAAAATCCTCCACTTTCCCCTCCCTCCTGGGGAATTTTTTGAAGCATACGGTGTGCATGCTCGCAGGTTTCTGCTTACCTTTAATCGTGTTTTCCCCACGCTTGCTGGAGATTTACCTGCCTGGAACAAGGCTTTCATATCTGTGGGAATTCCCAGGTGGAAATACAGCCTCACTTCTTGTGCAATTTTTAAGGAAGAGCCCAGCGCGTCCTGCCCTGCGCAGAGAAACCCTTCCCTGTGTGTGTAACAACTCCAACACAGCCAGGACAGCCCAGGCTCAGTCATGCACATGGACTCACTGGCATCGTTGTGTGACAAAATGCTGTGTGACACAGCCCTCGGGCCTGATTTGGCACGGGCAGCACCCCCAGGCTGTACCCCCTCAACTTTGGGGGGACTGCTCTCTATGGCTAGCACAGGACTGGAGCTACTGCGGCTGGCTCCGCTGGGATAATCCTTCTCCAGAGACCTTAGGAAGGCAGCCAAAGTCCACCTTTCCCTTCACAAGAAAAGAAAACACATCTGGGAAATCCCAGACACCTAGTAACCTTAGTTAACTTGGGAGGGGGGAGGTTAGCAATATCGTGAACATTCAGTACTATAAATTAATATGTTATATTAAAATATATATATTATATTTATATATAAAATATACTGTGTCTGAAAGTACCAAATACACTGATTTGAATTTTCTTAAAAGAGTTTTCTTTTTTTTTCTATTTTTAACCAGTTTTAGTCTAAATATACACAAATGTTTCCTAGTTGTATTCCTACAGTCATTTGTTCTCAGAGCGCTCACTGAATTTTCAAATGCTTTGAGAATACATCTTTTTCCATATATCCCATTGCTTCATGAGTTTTGAGTGGTGAAGACCAGGAGGTACCAGAAGGAAAGCTGGTTGAAGGAAAACTGTGCTTTCTTTCCTCAGGACCCAGTTCCATGAGCCAGCAAAATACAATGCTGTTGTCAGTGTGAGGCAGTGATTCTCCACTGATGCCTAAGATGACAAGTTTTGCCTTTTCTGATACTTTTTGAAAAAAAACCCAAGAGGTGGGAGGCTTTGAGATCCATATGATTGCTGTTACACTCATTGTCCCTGCCTTTGCATCTGCTCTTGGGACTCTACCTCACTGCACAAATTGTGCTAGTTTAATCACAGGTAAACAGCTCAAGGAAATGATTTTGTTGTGGTGTCCATGTTTGGTGGACTAGCAGTTGTGTAGCAACACCTCAGAGCAAGGGGGAATGCCATTGTGTGCAGTGGTTTCCTCCAAAAGCAGCAGAGGTTACTTTGCCATTAGTGTGTGCTATGAGTGACATGGTTTAGCGAGGGGGTTTTTATCAGTTGGGTTGATGGTTGGACTAGATGATCTTAAATGTCCCTTCCCACTAGAGAATTCTATGATTCTAAGAGTGCCCAGTGGCTGTGGCAGTGGACATTGACTGAAACCAGCATACACCAATTTCAGTTTTACCCTGTCACTTCACAGCACGGTTGTGCACGGCGTAACTCTGTGAACACTGACAGAGGGGCTCCGTGCCCACCTTCTCCATGCTCGCTCTCCCTGTCCCTCTCTGTGTACCAGGAGGCTCCAGCTAGCTTGCTTGTAGGGCAGAGCACATGGAAGTACAGACCTGTCATGGTATTAATTTGCCAAATATCAGACTGACAGTTCTGCTTCTCCAGTGTTTCCTCCCTCTTGCTGTTGTCTGCATACCCTTAGGATGTAAATCATGTCTCATTTCTGACTGGAAAGTGCTTATCTTGGGCTGATCATTGCTTTAGACTTGGCAGTAGCTAATGATACTGCTTGTAACGAGTGATAAAACTACAGTTGTATTGACTTTTGTGTTGGAGGAGATTCACTGTTCTGCTTGTAGGAACAGAAGCAGTGAGCCTGAGGATGGACAGAGAGGTGCAGGTGTGGGAATCCCCAGGTCTGCTGCTGCCCTTTCCTGCAAAACATGGATCCAAGTGCAAACATGAGGGAGAACTCAAAGGCAAATAGCAAAGGAATCTAAATCTACCTTGCGAATACAGCGTTAGAATGTTAGCCACCATTTTTCTTATATAAATGAGTAAAGATGGCATATATTAAAACATCTTTGGCATCCAAAACTTCCACTTGCTTGAACTGCAGTGCTGTTTGTACAAGGCATATAGGATCAGACCTACAATGCCAAGCTCAGATTATAGTATTACAGTTGTATCCATGGCTAAGAACCCAATGTAGTACCCTGAACAACTCCTTCTAGGCTTAGTAGAGGGCAGCTGCAAGAGTCAATATCGTCTTGTCTTCCGTATATTAATCATATTCTCCTCAGCAATAACATCACTGTGAGGAAGAGAGAAAGTGTGTTCTGTCTTTTTTAATCACAAATGATGTGATTTAAAAAGGTCAGCTGGTTTGTGAATACCAATGAGGGCATCTATAACAGATTGTGTTCACTGTACTGAGAAGCAGATAAATGTAAACATTGATTGGCTTCCTTCAACATGTATTAGAAACAAAAGATTACTTTGTTAGTATGACAATGCAAAAGTACAGTCGGAGAGATTTAGTAGCATTTAGGAAAGCAAGGTAATACTAGAGTGATGATACCTCTTTAATGCATAGCTCAGGTGACACATGTAACCTGTTAAATGGCTCTTGCTACGCAGAATGGTTCTCTTCGTTAAGAAACAAGGATTTCCCTGCTGCTTTTGTCCTGTATTAACCTTTTGACAGGGTGCCAGAAAGCAAAAAGCTCCTGAGAGCTGAGAAAATAAAGCAAAAGGGTGGAAGAAATAAATGGTCACTGTATCCTGAAACCATGAATGTGTTTAAAATGCATTTGAAGTACTTGAATTTAGGTTCAAGTTATTTTTAAGTATCATTTTTGTAGCATAGTGTGTGCTGAACCACCTCACCTAAAAAACCCAAACATCGATATAATGAAAATATCATAAACCATCCCTTCGTTTCAAATAATGGAATTGTAGATAGAAGGAAATGTTCATGTGGGGGTTATTCTTGGGCTTGTCTCTCCCTGGAGGAAACCTGTGCTGAATTTGAAATTGGGGGAAGTTTTACCATGAACTTCGCAGCAGCACACAGGGGGAGTGAGCAGAGAGCCTGCTGCACAGGGAGCTTGTGGAGGGAACAGAGGGATGCGCAGAGACCCCAATGGGCACGTTGGGGTTGGCCTCCAGAGACCAAAATATGTACAGAGGCCTGGGTGTAAAGACTGAAACCTTCCCTCATCCTCCCCCACAGCAGGGGATGCTTCACTGTCCCTGAAGCTCTTCCTTTATCATTGGACACACATGGTGTGTGGTTACATACAAACCTCTAGAGAAATACCTAAAAAAACCCAATCTGGATTTTATTTCAATAATTGTAATTAAATTAGAAAAGTGAATAGGGTGTATGTATCAAGCCTGGGGAGAAAGAAAAAAAGAAAATAAAAAGAAAAAAGAGTGCCTTTTCTTTCTCTAGAGCATCTAGCCAAAAATCCAGGTTCTACCAAAGTCACTGGCAAAACTTCTGTTGACTTCAGTTGGGCAAAGCTTTCACTTCTGACCCCTGTAAAACCAATCTTAGGAAAAGGTGGCTTCTTCCTGATTTTAGTTTTTGTTTAGAAGCCAAGAAGAAAAATAGCAAAATCCAATAAACTGCTTTTTAATTGATGTTTTGGATGTATGAGAGCAGGAAAAGTGCACTGAGGGTAACATTTGGAGCTCAGCTCCCAGCCCTGATGCTGGTGAGCAGTCCCCCGTGGCAGGAGCAGACTGGTTTCAGGGAAATGTGGAGGACTGGTCAGCAGCACCCTCCAGTTGAACAAAGCAATCTCAAACCCCATCCCCTTGGCTTTTGTCCAAATTTAAAGGCTGTGTCATTATAACACAGGAATATGACTCCATCAGCAACCTTCCTCAGGTGGAGACAATTACACTGGCTAAAAATCTGATTGCTGGTATAGCTGGTTCATTTTAACAAATAATACTCTTTTTTCACAATTTCTCTGCACTTTTTGTCTGTTTATCCTTTTTCATCTTATGACAACCACCTGGTACCGTGCTCCATCAGATGAAAAGCACTGCAATAGCACATTTAAATACCAAACCTCCATCAGGGAAGCCTGACCCAAAACCTCTCCTGAAGTCAGGGAAGCTAATTTTTTCTTCCCTCCGGGTATCATTCCAGCTGCCAAAAAAGAAGGTATAGTCTTCCAGGTGAGAGCATAGATGAGACAAGTGAGGTATGTAAACCCATGGAAACAGACTCTGATTTTACCTGTACACATCACACTTGAATTTGTTTGAAAAATTTTCCTCCTGCCAGTCATATGAATAGAATTACAAAAACACATTTCAAGTAAGAACTATAACTCTTTTCCTTAAGGTGTTACTTTCTTTTACGATCTTTTACAAAATTCCCTTTAAGTCTTTATCAATTTCCTTCCCAAGGGGTGATGGAAGGTGGTATGGAGTGATGATGCAGTAGGTGAGTCCTATAAAAATAGTGTGTGGCCCAGCCACAGAGCTGCTAATTGCTGCTGCCAGTGATAGTAACTGCTCATCAGTAAACGTGACCAGCCTTGCTTCGTGCTTTCTTTTAACCAGCATGGAGGTTGGGATCCCTTTTTTCCCCGTGTCCTGTAGCTCCAGGGTTGCTGAGTGGGCTGAGGAAATGAGTCACATCCAAAATAAAGACATTCCGGGGAATTAAACTCTCCATATGAGACATAACCAAGGTCTTCGGTTAAATATTTTTATTTGGCTCTATATACAAAGAAAAAAAGTATACACTTTTTAGAGAGAGTGACAAGCAATTAGTTACACAGTATCACAAAGCCGTATAAACACCTATAGTCAGTTTATACAGCTCGGTATTCACTTTGTAAATTGTACCTACAGCACTAAAGCCTATCGTAGCAAAAAGTAACTGGATTAAGATGTTATCAGCAACGTCTCTGGGTAAATTAGTACTTGATAGCATTTGTTGTGTTTAACCGCTGCTAATTGGTAAATTAAGTTCTAATGCAAACAGGAAAATAGATTCGTGTACCAGAACAGACTTGTGAGATGGAAGGAAAAGCAAGGGCATAAGATAAAGTCATTTTAGTAAAAATGAAAATAATCGTAATTGCTTTTAAAGTACTTTCACAATTTTCAGTCCTGCGATAAAACGCACTTTAGTAGGATTGATTAACATGTTTTATCAGACATTGTAAAAGTGGAAATACTAAGAAAAAGTACAAGCAGAACTACTGGTTTAATCAATGCAGCAGCTCATGAGTGAGGTTTGTACAGCCTTAAGGGGGGGGGGGGGGGGGGGAGAGAAACCCCCAGACTGACTCATCCCTGCTCAAGCACATTAGGAGTATCAGCTAATCATCATCCATACCAGCAGCTCCCAGTTGCACTTGGCGTGTTAAGTATTCGTTCTCCTGTTGCTTTTCACATATGAGCGACTTTGACTTTGCATTACAGTAAATATATTACACCTGTAGTGTACACTCATGCTGGAAAACAAGCGGCTGCCCTTTAACTGCGGTCAGGAATCCGCGGGAGGATTCAGCTGGCTTGTTAATTTTGTGGAACAGGCTACAGCTGGGCTCCCCAAAACTGCATCCTTCAGGGCGTTTCGCTGGCAGAAAGGACCAGCCCCCGGGACTCGCCTTTCCCCGGTGATCTGCCAAAGGACTAGCCTTCGGGACCCGCCGTTCCCCGGTGATTCGCGCTGCAGGTGCCCCCCGGCACTTCAGATCCCTTGGGTAGCAGCCGCTTCTCCCGGTTTTCCCCCCGGAGGAGACCTCGGGGGCGCTTCCTCCCCCCGCAAGACACCTGGCTGAGGGCGGGCAGCTCTCGCCGTCGGGGGCCGCCGCCTCCAGGCCGCGCCCCGCTGCCCAGAGACGGGGCGGGACGGCGGCGGCGGCCCCCGGAGCGGGCGGCCGGGAACCCAGCGCCCTCCTCTCCCTTCCTCCCTACCTCTCTGCCGCGGGAGGAGAGACACCGGCGGGACCCGGCTCCACCTGAGGGGGCGGCGGCGGCGACGACGACGAGGGGCAGGCCTGCTCGCCGGTGGGGGCGAGCCCGGGACGGCTCTGCCCCGGCGCCTGGGTGAGGTGAGGAGAGAGAGCGCTGCAACATGGCCTCCTCCTCCTCCTCCCGTTCCGCGGGACGGGGCGGCCGAGACCAGGTGAGACGCAGCCCCCGCTCCCGTACCGCTGCCGTCGGGCGGTGTGCCGAGACCGGCGGCTCCTGCTGCTTTTCATCCTTTTTTTTTCCTTTTTCTCCTTCCCTCTTTCATCTTCCTCCTCCTCTTCCTCACCGCTCCCGGGTAGAACGGCCGCACCGACGGCGGTTGGGGCGGGGGGCGCGCGGCGGCGGCGGCCGGTAACGGTCAGAGTCGCCGTTAGAGTCGGGATGGTCAGGCGGCTCTGCGTTTGCTGGGATAAAAACTGACCCAAAAAAGCGGTCTTTTTTAACCACACCAGCGCGCTTGTGCTAGTTGTGATAAAGTGCTTCGTGGCGCTAATGAGGGGTGCTTGCCCGCGTGTGCTGGGCTTGCTTTTCACACCTGGGTGGCGCAGCAGCGGGCGTTGCTCGAGGGATGGAGGCTGCGAATCCTCCCAGGTTAAGGGCCAGACTGGCCTCTCTCATCCCCTGTTGGCCACCTGCCCGTACAAGCCAGCGGGACGCTACTAAGGAAGGCAGGGAGCGTTCCACATCCTCTTGCTGGCAGGGCTTCCGAAAGTTTTTCTCGGCAAGATGGATTCGAAGACGCTTTCGTCGTCGTGACAATAGAAGTTGCTCTGAAAGACTCCCATTTCAGGACCAGGTAACAGCACAGGCAGTTACGGGAGCTGTTTTTCTCCTCACTTCTCCACAGCGGTTAGACCCAGGCCACAAGGTCGGGTGAAGGAGCTTTGCTACGGTGCCATGTGTCCCTTAGGTGTAGTCAGTGTGACCATGTCCTGTTGGTTGCTCTAACAAATGCTGCCTTGTGTCATGAGTGAGCGGACTGCTCTGACGTTCTTCCAGCTGAACGCAAGTGGCGTAGTCAATTTGAACTGTGAAGGCTGTGTTCTCAGGGCGCAAAAAGAACACATTTTGGCCTATTACACAATGTCTGACCAGCAAAATGACACTTCTCCCAGTAGAAGTAAGTTGTAAGGGATTGAAAAAGTATGATAAATGTGAATTGCTTTTTTTCTTTTTTCTTCCTTTTTTGGGCTATACGCCCAGAACTCTTGAAACTAAAACTGAAAACTCCAAGATTAAAGCTATAATTAATCAAGGGTGAATAAGCTTTATCCTTTGTTCCTTATTTTTGTGAATTTGGTATCTTTTGAATCATTAAGCCTCCCTGCTTTTTAACACCACTTCTGCTGCTACTTGAAATACTTAATATCTCCCTACTCTGTCTAGTTATCTCTTTTATTGTAGAGTGCTATGGTTTCTTGTGTTTCTCTCTCAAATATGCCTAGTGTTCATGCTTTAAAATGGAATGTAAATTAATGCCCCAAGAGGACTGATCAACTAGAAGTAAAGCACTGCTGTGGCAGTTGGGTTCTCTAAGTTCTGGCTCAGCAAGAACCTTCCCATCACTTCTAAATTTACTGAGACCTGCGTTTGAAGGAGAGCCCCTAGGATGTGAAGACAGCACTTCCTACTGTGGTGTTGGTACTCCAGGCGTTTTTTGCTTCCTCTCTTGCAACAGCTGGCTCAAGGATAAATGGAGAAAATGGGACCTCTTATGTGTTCATGAAGTGGGCAGCTTCCAGATTTATTCTGGAAGGTTTGAAAACTAGGCTATGTTGAAAGCATTGAAACACCAAATCCTTGAAGAAGGTGACTGTTCTCAATCTCCAAAATGCATATGTAACATCTTGGGCTTGGAGCAGCCTTAAGACTTTTGGGAAGACTCAGCTTTTTCCTCTGGACTCCGATCTTTCAGATCATTAAGGGCAGCAGATTTCCCATTGGTTTGAGAAGACTGTTAGGTCAGACTCTAAACTTCTAGGGTATCTTCTTGTGTGGTGGTGGTGTTTTCTTTTTGTTTCCCCCCCAAAGTGTGGTGGGTGTGCAAGATGCTCAGATCTTGAGACACTATTAATGCCTAGTGTTGGAAATAGAGAAGTGCTTTGAAACTGTTGGTGTGTTTATTGAATTCTTTACAAGAATGTATTCTGCCATTGCAAGTCTTTCTCTGATGTCCTAGATGCTTTCTGTGGGAATTTGCTAATGCTCATTGCTTATTTATGTTACAAAATAATACTGTACTATATAACATGCCATTGCTCTGTTGGCACTTGACAGAGGCTAAGGTTGGGGATATTTGTTACTGAGAAAATTAATGTCTCCCATCTCTTCTTGATACTAATTTATTGGCTGTATGCTTCTTTTAATATAATGAGGTATATCTGTTATAAAGCAGGGACTTGCACGTTCATATGAATAATTATGTGTAGATAAATATTTTCCTTTTTTTAAATTCTATTTCCAGATTTTCCTAAGATAACTTCTATGCAGAGGGAGTCAAAATTGTTGTAGCAGCATAGGAAAGAAAACAACTAAGACTATTAAAGATATTTTTGTATTACTATGCTACTTTGCTGTTTATTATTAGGATGGCTCTGCTCTTTATTTTATTTCAATGTATTCTAAAATGTTGTGTTCAGAAGTTTGTATTTTTAAAAAGCAACAGGAAGAGTGGAATGCTTTTTCTTGTTTTAGTTCTTTTGCTATGGCAGATCTGAGCCTGAGATACTGTGAGTAGTACTAAAAGTCAGTACTAAAAGCAACTTAATTATGCTTTTAGGTCACTGACAGTGCCATGTTTTGTTCTGTAGGGTTTATATTTGGTCAACTTACAGTACTGAAAGTTTGGAGATTATCTGTGGCTTGTAGGAGATCTGACTTTAAATTTTAGAAATGAGAAACTCTTACATTTTGCCATTTAAAACTAGGGTGTTGGTGGGAAAAGATAGGAGACAGTGGTCATTGTCATGCAGGGACAGAAAAAACCCAAACTGTTCAAATATGAAAAACACGTTTTTCTCACATGAAAATAATTTACTGTTGAAGTAGAAAAATTATTTCACGGAATAAGCTTTTGGCCTGCAAGGCCTCAAGTCCAGTCATAGCTACTCTGAAAAACAGCAATAATAAACCTAACTTTTCTTCATTCACTGAAAACTTTGTGGAAAAATGATAGTTCTGCAGTCAAAAAACCAAACATATATATCTCCACATCCCCTGTCTGTGTAGTATATAGATAAGACTACCTGTGTCTCATTTCTAGACAAATGTCTAATATAGATAATTTCCTGGCACTGCTGTCTATTCTGGTTCTATTCTATGTTTTTATTGATTTAACTTTGCTTTTCTTCTCTGCTCCAAAGTTATTGGAGTTCTGTTTTTATACACTGTTTCTTGAAAACCAGCAGTCTTGACACCACATAAAACCTCTTGATGTAATAATCCAGTGATTGATTACCCATTAAAAGTTATTTTTGCCACTCTGTGTTGTCTGAAGTGTGACTATTTCCCATATATGTTAGGTTTTGTGATAAGCTGTTGACAGCAGTACTTGTACTCCTGTTGGTGTGGCTCTTGGAATGACAAAATAAGACCTGACATGTTGCATTAGTTCTGAGAAAAGCATGGTTTTGCAATCTTTAATTGTGCAAAGTTTCATTAGCTCTTTGAGGGAGTTTGACAAATACTTGGCCCAAGTTGGGTTTTTTGTTGTTGTTGTTTTTGTGGTGGTTTTTTTGGTTGGTTGGTTGTTTTTTTTTTTTTTTTAAACAGCTTGTGGCACTTCTTAGCTTTTTCCAGAGAAGGAAAGAGTGGCATAGAGCCTAGGGCATGAGGGTAATAGAAAATATTTCTGTGTGTTTTATGCTTGAATTCTGAAATGTAGGATGTTAAATAGGTATTTATGATGCTGACATGTCTAAGAAGGAAAATGAGCATTCTAAAGTTAGAATTTTTCAAAATAAGTGCTTAAAAATGTTTTAAACATATTTTTCTTTAATATGGTAACACTAGTGTGGATTCTGTATCTTTCTTCCCTGATAAATTGGAGAAATTAGGCAAAAATTGGAAAGAAAATGTTGCTTTCTTTTTTTTTTTTTTTTAATCTAGGGAGAGACAGGGGAAAAAAAAAGGAACTTCAAACTGTTACTCTCATGTTCAGTGTTTAAGAAATGTCAGAACTTTGCTACTCTTTTGATTATTGCCTGATGGTTGGTGATAATGCTTGCTCTCAACTGCTGAATTACATTAGCATTCATATAAAATAGATTGAAAATAATAGTTGCTTGCAATGTATGGTTCTGCTATCCTTGTCATTGGGATGCAGGATGACTATGCAGAGAGGATATGTTACAGGTTGAGAATAATGGGTGAGAAAGATAAAGAGGACAGCAGAGAAAATGGCTTTATTAAATTCTGGACTAGTGTGATGGTGAAATTCTGAGGAACCTTGCTTTGCTTGTGTCAGTCACTGCCTCATTGTTCATGTGATGATTGTATACTTCTACAATCTTGCCCAGTATTGGCAGTGTCTTGAGCAAAACCCATCCTCTTTAGTCTTGGAGTCTTTAGTCTTTTTATCCTTCCCCATGACATCCCACAAAAAAAAAAAAGTAGTATTAGCTGTACCTAATTATATTGTAATTTCTTTTATTAAATCAATTTAAAACTTCAGTTCCCAGTGACTTGTTGAGAGAAAAAGGTACCATGTTTCCTTCAATCTCTTTTTAAAATTCAGAAAGTTATTTTCCAAGGGCATACGTAGGTTGGTGCCCTTCAAGGGAGAATTTGTTCAAAGTTTCCATATAACATCTGATGACTTTATCAGTATGTGTTATCGATTCTATCTGATAATGATTTAAAAAATGTTACGAGCTACTGAAAGGAGTTCTGCATAGCTGTAGTTGGGAGTGTTTGTGGACTGAAACCTTCCCATATGCTCTGTGTGCTGGTGCTAAAGCAGGAGCTGGCCAAGCTTCTGCACTGGTCTTTTCCATTATTTTAAACAGGTTGTGATGACGGCTCCTTTTGGTAGGAGAAACTAAAGTAACATTCTACAATGACAGAGTAGTTGATAGCATCTGCATGTATACGAGAGCCTGTTTCTTACTGAGAGTGTTCACAGAGACTTGAGGGTTCAAAACCTCTGTAATATAGCATCTATTTTGGAAAGTATTTTTAAAGCAATCCTACTAGAGGTCATTTTCAGATAACTTGCAGAGAACAGGTGTGACTTAATTCTATGATCTTCTCATGCAACTGTTGCTAGTACTATATTTTAAGTGTGTGTTGTTGGGGTTTTGTGTTTTTGTTTTGTGGTTGTTTTATTTTTGTTTTAAAGAAAGGTATATGGATTCTCTAGCTTCCATGACAATTAGTTTGCTTTATGGGAAAATAGAAATTGGAAAGATTATGAATGACCACACCCTGACCTAATAATTAACAGAAGTTCTTCTGCTTTTATGGTTTGTGGAGTCAGAATTTCTGACTTATCATATTGAGGGTGCTGATTATGCAGTTTAGTAAGGAATTACTTAGCACTAGGAAGATGTTCAGGCAGCTGTGCCTATTCAGTTAGAAGTCTGAAGTCCACTGTGGTGTGAAACCTCTATTTTAATAAAACTTTATATACAAATTACTGTCTTTTTTTTTTTTACCTCAATTTACTTTTCTGCAGATTTTTGTTTTGTCTCTTGCTCTTAAAAGATTGTCTGCTCTTCCATTTCCTCACTTTTGGGGGGGCAGATTTTCAACCCTGTGATCTCAGACTCATTTCTGTCGCTTTAATAGTTTAGTGCAGCCTCAGGCAACAGAACAGTTTCTGTGCAGGTTCAGTTTCCTCAAAACACCTGTTTAGCTTTAGGACTGGTTCAAAGAAAATTCATCCTGAAACTGCTGGATTTACTGTGCAAAGAACTCCCAGTCACACCAGAGAATAGATCTAACAAAGCTGAAAAATTGATAATTAGTTTTAGCCTTTCCTTTTCTTGTTGAAATGAGTCTAGTTTATATGTAAAATCACAATAGATATTTAAACACACAAAAGGCAGGCTCTTGTAATGGGAAAATGGGAAAGCAAGGCTCCTGGGAAGGTGGGGGGAAGCAGCTGATCTGCAGGTGTTGCTTATTGAGTACAGTTAATTTGAGTGATTAAAGCCTTTCTTGTTTCTTCTTTCCTCTTGTTTTGGAGCTTCAGTTAGTGCTCTGGAGGAATCTCAAGAAGCAGACTGCTTTTGCTTCTGTACCACGGGATAAAGTAATTTTGGGGGTTGATGCCTAGTTTATTGAGGCAGTTGGATGAAGAGGTAAAGAATAAGCCTTGTGAAAGGGGAGGAGGAATTATACAGGGCCAAGTGACCGAAGTATACTCTTAAAATATACCTTTGGGGCATAATAGATCACTAAAAACGTAAGAGGTGAGTCAGCTGGCTCTCTGTTCTAACAATACTGCATTCAGGGAAAGAAAAAAGACTTCTAAAGAAGAGTCTTCCAATTATAGGTAGAAGTATTCTATTCTATAATATTAAAAGCAACAGTAATAACATATAGTAATAATTATGTGATGGGTGTTAAGGGAGAGATTACTTAACTTGATAAAACCAGAAAGAGGAGCAGTGACTTTACAATAATCCTTGAAGGAAAAACTGTAGGAATTAATACATTTGGTAAGTTTTTAAAAACTTTAAATTATTCATTGTTTACTCTTCAGTGATCTCAGTGTTCTTCCATGAAGGAAAACATTTTATTGACAAGCTTAAACATAAAAAAACCCGAGGGCTTAGAGAGTTTTAGAATTTATTTTAAAAGAGAAACTACATGGTATATTTTATTTTGGAGGTTGGTTTGGTTTTCTTTGGCTTGTGTGGGTATGTTAGGTCATATCTGTAAATGACTATCACTTATTGGGCATTAGACTTAAGGCACAATAATTATTTTAGTGCCCTGTATCTCTACTCATGACTCCTTTGTGTAATATCTGAGGTGTATAAACTGGTACATATATCACCCAGAACTGTGAAGCAAATTGCCTTTAAGGGTGAGTTGAGGTTAAAGAAGCCGAAGATGGAAGATACTCTTAACAGCCTATTAAAACAACTCACCTGAGAGCATTATATGCACCTAGACTTGCTCTTAAAGCTGCTGAAGATTTAGGCTTAATAGCTACTAAGCAATTCTGTTTAAAGTTTAATTGGACTTGAAATCAGGAGAAGCTAAAAATCCATGTGGCTTCTGAGTATCCAGCCTTAAACTTTTTGCTATGTGTTTTTTAATCTGCACCAATGTGTCCAAAGTTTTCAGTGTCCTTTCTAGTATAATGTGGGGGAGCTGCTCCGTGCTCTGACTAGGGCAGCACAGGCTGCTTACTTTCTATTTAACCTCAGCCTCTGAAATAGCATACTTTACCATATCACAGTAACATCATTGAGTAAGAAGCTGCCTCATAAGCCTTCATTATTTTATTAGGGGAATTCAGCTCAAATTCTTGGGGCTCTGTACCTGCAACCTGACAAAGATGGGAACAAGTCCAACATATTTCAGGATGTGGAGTTGCTCCTTCTGTGGCTTTCATTTTTACAAGTGATGACTTGTTTTGCCATGGACATGACCCCATGTTGAAGGTGAATGATCTGTAGGTGTGATTCAATATTTTGAATTGCTGATGGTAGAGCCAATTTCCTTCCTCCTTCCTCTCTATGCCTCCATTCTGCTTGCTCCTGTTCAAAGAATACTGCAGACAGAGCACATATGCATGTGTCTGAGAGGCAAATCATTTCACAGGTCATGACTCCGCAAATGCTTGAGTCAGCCTTACTCTGGGATAGGAGTCTCCGTGAACAGAGAGTTACAGTGAATAAGAAAAAGGCAAGAACCTCTTAAATGGCATTCACCTCTTACAAATTTGCCATGTAGAACAGCATCAACCAGTGCAGGTGCTCAGCTTTTATATTCAGGAGCATATGTAGCTCACAAGGCTCAGCCTGGGGTTTGCTTGGACTTGGTGCTTGTATCCTCTATTGGGAACTCAACCTGTAGCTTCAACATCTCATTCCAGTGCCCTAGTTCCGGATACCCTCACACAGCAGAGAACTTTCTTTTCTGTGTGTGGGGGTTTTGTTTTTTTTTTTTTTTATTTCCCCTACCCCACTTGGTGCATCAAATCTACTCTACTCTGGTGATCCTTGCAATCCATTCCTCAGAAACTTGTCTATTTACTGGCATCTTTCCCTCAGATATCACTTTGTGAAATGACTTTATTTCAGTAAGGTGCTTTTGTTCTTGCAGTTATTGCTTTTCCTTATATTGATACAGGTTAAACTTTTTTTCAGCCTTTGGTTGTTTTCATGATGAGGCTTACAGCGTGGTTTTGAGAAGTGTTTTGTGTCTGTAGTCAGGGAGAGATGCACTGCAGCAATGCTGTGGTAGGGGAGCAGGGCAGGTGCTTTGTTACCTGGTTTCATTGCTGCAGGAGATATTATGTAAATACATTGGAAGTTTCCTCTGATTTCTGTGATGTAATGTTTCATAAATAAGCATTGCATTGTTTAAAACCCAGGTGTCTGTCTTAGCAAGCTCAATACATCAAGAAACAATGTGACAAGAGTAAGGTATTTTTCCGGTGTTCCTCATGTGGGAGCTAATTCTGCATTCTAGGGAAACTATCTTTCCAGAAAGTTATGAAAAATAGCAATGTGTTTACCTGTGTTTGGTTTTGTGGTTGGCAAAGTCTGGAACTAGCAATAAGAGGTTCAGTAAGTCCTAAATGAACTTGGTTTATCAAGTCTCATGAAAATAGCAATACTTCCAATATAAAGGTGAGATTTACAGTCTGCTGTTCTAATTGAGTCATAAATCAAACAAGCCTTCCCCTTTTCCCCTGCTGCCTCCTACCTCCCTCCCCCCCCCCCCCCCCCCCCCCCCCCCCCCAAAAAAAAAAAACCCCAAGAAAGAAGAATGCACAGGCATCAGTCTGTGTCAGTTCAGCATACTTACTTTCCTGTGTGTGGCCTGTATTTCTTTTCATGGACTCCATCCCCGCAAAGCTGCTTTGTGATCTCAGTCTTGATGTGGGTCAAAAGGGGAAGATTGTTAACATTCCTCCTGCCCCTCTCCATCACCATCAGCAGCTCTCAGTGGATATCAGACCTTTGGGCTCGTGTGGGAGAGGACAGTGGAATTTTGTGCTGCTTGTAATCACTCTTCCAAACATTTCTCTCAATCTGTGTCTCCTCTGGACAGGAACCAGCTCCCAGTTTTTGATCGTTATTATTAATTGTGATTGATTGGTATGTCAGTATTGCTGGCACACTAGTATTTTTGTATGTTATTAACATTCATAAGCCCATAAGGAAGTCTATCATACAGCTAAAGAAACAACTTTTTTTCCAAGGGAGTCATATTTCTAGGTAGTGTTCCCTGTAATTGCCCTTTAAAAGTTGTTTTGTCTTGTTCCTGGTTAGCAGCTTTAACGTTGTTACTTATCTATGTGACTCTTTCTCCCCCCTAATGATTGTGCTGTATTTGTTTTGACAGGAGTGTAGTTTCACCGTGACGGCTTTGGTTTTACAGAATAGAAACAATCACCTTTTTTTGGCTAAATTTAAACTGCTTTTATGGTGTAGTGTCCTTTGTTCTGCAAATGAATTCTACGGGATCATTATAAGCAGTTTGGAATTGGTTGTTACAGTGATACAAGTAGGTAACAACATGCCTCTGTAGAGATTAAGGACTTCTCATTTTATGTTGCATTTGTTCCAATCATTATAATTGCAATGAAATGCGTGTCTCTCCTCTGCAGCCGCTTTCTCTTGTCTTTAGTGTGTCTATCTTCCTAAAGAACTTCTTAAAGAACGTGGTGTTGTCAAACAATATTCCTGATCAAACTGGAACAAAAGAAAATATAATATCCAGTAGTGATCTAGAACTTGAAAAGCAAATGTACAGAGATCGTTAACCTCATACTGAGCTCAAATATATTCCTTGTCTGCAGGAGGGAGTAATAAACCAAATATAGTTATTGCAAAGTTTAAATATTGGGGAGGAAAAAATTTAGAAACGGAAACTATTTTATGGATCCATTACTTAAGAGGAAGATGCGTAAAAAGATACTTATAAGTAACAGCAAATTCCATAAAGCTTGTGCAATTTATGGTTAATGTTTCCTTTATGCTCTGCTTTTACAACCAGTTAATAAAACCAGTGTATTGTAATGGAAGAGTTTAAAGTATGATGGTTTTATTTAGTCAGCTGTGTGGTATGTTTAACTGGACTGTGGCACTTAAGCAACAAAAAGGAATAGCATTCAGATTGCTCCATGGAGGGAGAAGTAATTGTCTTGGACACCTGTAATTTCATCATCTGCTTATTTTTGTGCCAATTGCACATACTGCAGATGATTTTGGCAGTTTTGCATGATAAGCATGTTAAGCTTTCTGCATGAAGGACACTAGTATCTGAAAAAGAACTTCAATACTAGTATAAATAAACCTCTTGAATGTTTTGTGTTTCATTATGTAAAAACCCCTTTGTTCTGTTTTGTGACAGTTGTTGCTGATGTAAGGACAGCAAATCCAGCTGTACCAGTCACTCAAAGTCCTTGCTAGTTTTTTTTTTTTTGTTCAGTTGAAATTATATACTGTACTCTTTAGTAGGACTCCAAACTTTAAGAATCTTGGAAAGCATTGAAATATGTTGTTTATTTTTACATATTATGTATGAACAAGCTTGATCTTTCTGGAAATGTTATAGTGAGTTTCATATAGAAAATACTGTTAAAATAACAATAGTGGGAACAGCTAAGAAATAGTAATAAATTTTACTGTGACTGTAAATAAACGATAAAAAGAAAATGTGTGACTGCTGCTGCATGTGATTGGCTAGAACAAAAAACACAATTCTGTTTTTTCTTAGAAAAATTTCTATTTAAAAGTTGCATATTTGTATTTAATGGGATCACAGCCTTTAGTCATTGTCATCCATACTCATCACAGTCTCTCAGCAGTTTATGCCTTTCTCTACTCTTCATACTGTGGCAGAGTTGGACCGCTTGAGGAAGTGGAAGTGGCTCTGTCTGCAGCGCTGCTGACTGGTTTGACTTCTCACAGGTGTTGAATGGCAGTGGCTGTCACCAGACTTGGAAGAAATGCAGCTTTTCTTAATAGCAGACTGTAAGAATATATCGTCCTATTGTGGAATACTAATTTAGGTCTACTAATAATGACCAGGGAAAATACTGATGGCAATATAGAGGACTGTCAGATTTTTATTTGTGAAATCTATGTTTATTTTTAGAGATCTGATGGGAGAAAAGATGGAGATGAAATGTAGAACAACATTTTAGAGCTGCTGGAATTTTAGAGTTGAAATATACAGAGGAATAAATGATTATATTTAAAAATCTATGTATATATCAAAACATATTTTAAAGTGTACATATTTGGCATCTTTGTATTAATAACTGGGAAGAAGTGGTGTCCCGGAGATGTGAAATAAACAGGGCTGATAACCTGTCGGTATATTACTGGCCTAGCGAACTGGCTGCATGTTGGTAGGAGGTATCAGCTGCCAAAGTCTTTGTTGTAATGCCTGAATGCCTGTTTGTTACCTGAAAATCTGACCCCAGGTGCTCATAATTGTCCCGCTGCCTTGCATTTTTAGAAACCACCTTGCAGGAGTTTCAACTTAGAATACTGGAGTGTACTCATAAAGGAGGAAGGGTCTCCTGGAGCATGGCCTTTAGAAAATGAGAGGTTGAGCAGAAGATGGGGTAGAAGATGAATTAATCTGAGTCTTTCCTGTCTTTGGAGTATGCTCTCTGCTAACTGTCCCATCATGTCCTGGGTGTTCAGTTGCTGGTTTTGGCAAGGTCCATCCCATTCAGAAGCTCTCTTCCATGGTTGCATGGAAGCTTTCATTTTTTCTGCTTATGATGCATTATTGTTCCCCCTGTATACCTAAAATTGTTTGGCTGTGCTTGCAGTTAATCTGGAACAGAAAGCTGGTCATTAAGAAATAACCTTATATTTAATGAACCTTGCCAAACAAAGTCTGGGCTCAAAAACCTGATATTGATAGAAATCTGGAAGCTGATTATGAGTGCTGGAGTTAGGTCTCTTTGTGACTGACATTGCAGTAACCTTCTTTACTTCAGTGTCAATTTTTTGTTCTCTTTCATAGTGATTTGGTAGATAATGATAAAACTTGCACTGCTTGAAGTTGTTCTCCTCTCTGTCTTGGAATAAAAACATGTTTAAAAAGTAATTCTGTTGGGTTCAAATGTCTGTTCATTCAAAGCCTGTAAGAGAAAGGCCATCCTTGAATTTATTTCACTGGGAATCCCCCAAATTCTAGTGATATGCATGACTTTTGTTCCAATGGAATATGCTACAGTTGTACCTTCCCAAACCTCCTGAATCTCTGCTCTCTCACCCCCAGGAAAAAAACCACAACCAAACAACAAATCAACCCAAAACCCCAGCTAGTGAAAACTAATGTTTCCTTTCTCTTTTTGAGGTCTTGACTTTTTTCCCCATTAGTGTTATAGGGAACTCCTGAATACTACTGTGAGTGAGCTCTGTGGTTTCTCAGGCTGCTGTATGCTCTGATATCTTGTGAGTGCCAAACCAGTGAGTACCATCCACAGCATTGACATCAGATTTTTTCCTAAAGATCTGTGGTGAATCAGCATTTTCTGTTGACTTGCAGTAAGGCTATTAAGCACTCATCTGAAATTTATTTCTTGTCTCTCTTTGACTGTGATTGTTTAACTCTTGGCACTCGCCAACAAAAATGTGTCTCTGCATTTTTTTTATATAGTATTGTGTCCTGTGTAACCAACATGAAGTGAGGCTATAGAATGTAAGACAGAGAAATGTGCACAATATCTCTTGCTACGGTTAGCGTATGGGGCCAGGTGAGCAGAAGTGGAGACAGAATTTCTATTGCCAGTGACTTTTTTCACTATGAGCAGGACCTTTAGGACTGCAGTTCCTCCAGAAACCTCTGCCAATATGTGGGTGTCTTGCATTTACCTCCGTATTGCCCTCCAGCAGCTTGGGTGAGTAGATGTTTGTCACTCTTGTCATAATGTTTCTTCTGCTCTCCTTTCCTGGCAAATGCTTGTACCTACCATGTAGCTGATTATTCTCTGGGTCAGAAAGCTCTTTGAATGTTGGTAGGGCTTTTGTCCATCTGAGCTAGTGATCCCCTCAAAGCACTGGCTGGAGCTCTGTGATATTTTGGTCACATTAAATATAAAAACTCTTCCCTTTTGCAGAATGTGTTCTTTCCTATATTTAGTAACTTTTCCAGCTAATGATTAGTTTACCCTATAATAATTATCAATGTCTGTATTGTTTTGGTCATTCTGATAAGCAGATCTTTGTATACTGATACAAGGTAGTTTGGGTGGACAAACTCACTGGAATATCAAATAATGAGCAAATGCTTTTATTAAAGATGGAAAGGCCATTAGACTGCATGCCTGCTAGTTGTTAAAAAAAATAATTTGAAACTCTCTCCAGAGATTTGTTTCACTTCACTACCAGTTAAACCTGCTAAGAGTGAAAAAATTAGGTAGCAATATATTACTTAATATTCTTTTAATGTATATCTTAATATGGTAAGGATTTTTTTAATCTGTATTTAAATTCACAGGTTGCTATTCCTAATGAAAGATTGTAGTTTATATTTAAATAATTACTTTAACTACAAATTTAAATAATAAGAAAAGAATGTGCTGCACTAATTATTCTCCTTTCCCCATCCCCTGCCACAGCCTGGGGAGAAGGAGGGGAAACCCTGTATGAAAACAGATCTTGTTTTAATGCTAGTCAGCAGTAAAACTCGGATCGATCTGCTTTTATTTCTTTGACGTGGCTAACTTCTAATAAATGAGCTCCATGCTCTTTGATTGAGACTCAGTGATGCGTGTATTCTTGTTTCATAATCATGTTTAATAGATTAGCCAAGTAGAAAATTGTATGCTCAGTAGAAAAATAAATTGAATGGGCTAACACTGTAATATTAATCTTCACTAAACTGTAGTGAAATCCTTTGAAATGGAAGAAATGTGTATTTCACTACTAGCAGAAGGTTCTGTAATTGGCATTTGTATACAAATAGTTCTTCTACATTTAACTAGTTTAATAATAATTAATATTAAGGTTAGTAAAAAATAAGTCTTGAAACTCAGAACACCTGTAATGTTTGGAGACTTGCACCTGGTTTCTGGCATGGAAATTTTAAAAAATGCATAAACTTCAAATATCCTAGGTATTTTCTCCCTTATTGCTTATCCTCTCCTACCCCAGCAGTTACTAGTGGGTATCAGATTCCAACAAATGCTTTTGACATATTATGCGTTTTCCCAGTCTCTTCAGGATTCTACAGGATCTTTATAGCTTTGATAATAATTATAAAATATCCAGGACTGCACTAATTTTGGCAGATTTTCCACTGCTTTTGGGACATGCTAAATATCAGTTATGTTCTAAACAAATGACTTCAGGGTGTTTTGGGGTATGAATTACATCAGTCTAAAGCCAATGATGTGTCCATTCACAAACAGCTAAATCCTCTTATGTTCACTCTATCATGACTTCAGGGCAGTCTCTACTTCTTATGTCTTGGAACACTGGATGTTTAGGTCATGTATTATTTTTATTCCTCAGATTTTGAAGACTACTGTTGTTAGTGCAGGCCTTATTCTTGGTGCTGAGTTCATCCTGTTGCCTGGCCTGATAGCTGAGAGTGATCTTGGATGGGGGGTCTGTGCACTGTAAAAACCCCGTGATCAGAGCTTGTGTTAAAACAAAGTTATTGGTTTAAAGTGTAAATTATTTAGGAGGAGATCAATTTTAAATTGTCTTAACAGTAGAGATCCCACACTGACATAGTTACCAACACTTCTCAATGTCCAAGGGTTCTTGGGGATTAAGTGGGTCTCTGCATTCAGCAGTTTTCCATAACAGAGGGCTTTTCATCTGTAACAATGTTTCCTTAGGTGTCTACAGGGATTTTTTGACTAGTGTGTGGATGCTCATGCCAAACTGGTTAGAGACAGGCCTAAGAAGCAGTCAGCCACAGGCACGGGACTTGAGAGGAATTAGACCATTGAAGGAATTGCACCTGTTAAATAGTTGGACAAGAGCATGGTTAGAAACAAAGCTAAAGACTAGGAAATGGAAGAACAACCAAAAAAAGGCAAAGTTGGTATCATAAAATAGGGGAAGCAAGCAGGACTTGGCTGGTATGAGGGAGGATGAGAACTAGAACAGGCAGGAGAAAGATCAGACATCTGAGCACATCTGTAGGTGAAAACAATCCCTCATGATAGATTCTGTTCATGTCCTGGGCCTTGGCCTCCTAGAATGCATGTTTGACAATGGTCACAATGTCCAGATGGCATCTGGCCAGCCTGGCACTTCTTTGGATCTTTAGGGACACGTGCAAGACAAGGTCAAGGTCTTGTGAGCTCTTCAAAGATATGATCCTATTTTCATGTGTGACTTCATCTCCAACATCATTGACATAAAGGGATTTTCTTTTGTTATCGTAAGTTTAAAATAGTAGCCAATGTATGTATGAGATTTAATTAATGGTCTTCTACTGTAGAGCTATTGATTCTGGTATGTTGTTGTTGAAAATAGACAGTAATCAAAACATCTAATTTTGGATCACGTGCAATACTGGGAGTAGCAACTGTTTTTCCCCCTAAAGCAAGCATCTTGCAGTGTAAGTTGTAAGTCAGATCCAAATGTCAATGAAAATGTGATGCAGAGACTTTTTTCTTTAGCATGTTCTTTCTTGTCCTACAAAACTTGAAACATAGCTGTTTGAGTGTTGGGAACACCACACTTTAAAAACCATTCTATTTCTTGGTGCTAATGAAAAGTAGTCAAAGTAGTGTAAGTTAGAAATGGGTGGAAAACGTAGAAAAGTCAGAAAATAGGTATAGTTTCGTGTGTTTTCTAAATGAGTGATAAATATTTGGCTTCTAAAAGCCACTTAAGCACTGACTGGAATATGTTAGAAACTGACAAACCATCAAAACTGTTGTAGAGTTGGTATTTAGCATGTATTTAGCATGCTTTCACTTTCCTAGAAGTGACAGACACAATGGACATGGTGTCACTGAGGAACAAACCTTCCAGGTAATTGCAACCCAAAAGAAGTAGCTGAGGGGTTGGGAGATTGCTTCTTTCTGTCTCAATGATCAGTTTGAATTCGGGCAGCCCGAAGTGAACAAGCAGAGGAAAAAAACTCTGGTTGTGTACCAGAAACCAACTTGATACAGAACATGGAGCAGAGATAAAGGAAGAACCTACAGGTTTTGTTAAACTGAGTAAAAGCAGAGTAAAGCAGAGTAAAAGAATTGCTACCCAATTAATATTAATGTATCACACTGTTTTTCTTGCTTTTGGCTGTCTTTCAGGAAATCTATGCTTTCTGTTGGACTGTAGCACCTGATAAATAACTCTTCAGAAGAGGGATATATTCCTGGAAAAGTCAGAAATTTGTAGCAGTTTGTGACTGTGTGTCTTCCTGAAAGATTCAGTGTAAGAATTCAGTAGAAAACTGAATTCAAGTCTTTAAGCTGAAGCTAAAGTGTAAGACTTGTGCTGACTTCACTTAATAAATAATAGGGCTGTTAATCCTTTAACATGAGAACATGAGGAAGTTTGGTTCGGCTAGGTATTGTAGGCATGAAAAATTCTCTACTGTATTTTTGCTATAAAATCCTTCCAGCAGAGAATGAAAGGAAAAAATTTACCCTTTTTTTTTTTCCGAAGCAAAAATGATTTTGGAGTTAGCAGGTCGAACAGCTCCAGGAGTAGGAAATTGCAAGTTCCATTTATTGTTTTTTGTTGCTATGAGTTTTGTTGGTCATTAAGGATGTATGAGAACTGTTTCATGTGAGCACTTTGAAGGTTGTTGAATCACGGTGCCAACATTCAGCTAAGTCACTGTTTAGCCTTGCAATTGTTTCTTTTGTGGAGGAATTGCAGGTGAGAGGTAGAAAGTTCAGGGTAATTATTTCTTTACTGTGTTGAAAACAAGCTCTATACCTATTGTATGCACTTGCCTCTGAAGTATAAACAGTTTATACTGTTGAAATGTTTTGGGAAAGCAGTGGAAGTATTGGAGGAAGGGTGTGAATTTGTATCTATATGAACTTCCGTATTTAGTTGAAGGAGAACTATTATTTCATTTCCATTTATACTTAATTCAGCCCCCAAACTGGTGCTAAACCAGTGTATGGATTGATCTGATACGCAAAGTACCTTTATTTGCCTAGCGCCTCATTAGAGGCTGAAGCTGTGCAGCTCTGAAGAGCTTTTGTGGTGACACAGCTTTTCTATGAGGTCGATGGGAGAAAGCTGTCAACCTCCCTGATAGCTGCTTCCATTCCTGGTGTCTGTGTCCAGCTGATTTGCTGTTTTCTGCAGCCTCTT
The DNA here is from genome assembly GCA_004320125.1 of Scolopax mira. Lineage (NCBI taxonomy): Eukaryota > Metazoa > Chordata > Aves > Charadriiformes > Scolopacidae > Scolopax > Scolopax mira. The sequence goes on along the minus strand of BJBW01003696.1, from coordinate 214,267 downwards.
CCAGTTGGTCTGTTTGCTGTCATCAGCTGAGTTGGGAGGCAGCATCCCCAGCCAGAGCAGCAGTGAAAGCTGGAGGAGAGAGGGGAGTGCACAACACTGAATTACTGTGACTTGCTCTCATTTCTATTTCTCATCTGCATGGCCTCTGTTGGCTAGTAAGCACACTGGTAGGAGTTGCCAGGTGCAAAAAGTGAGATGGAAATTGTAAGCGGAGGCAAATATGGGAAGAAGTCTGAATCCTAAAACTGCCCATGGTGGCTCTGCTAACAGAATGTAATTATGTGGGGATAAGTAGTTGAGAAGGCAAAGACCCAATCAAACCATTTGTATATTTTCATCTGCTGACTGTGTTACATTATGTGTTACATTATGACCTATTAAATAGATAACTCTGTAATGAGCTGCCAGAATGCTTTTGGTGAGAGAATGTACTTTTCAGCTGGGTTTTTCCCCCACAGTAATCCTTTCTGTCAGCCTCTCCCTACTGACGCTCAAGAAATTTTGAACTTCCTGGCTGCTTTTGATTAAATTTGACAGAGCAGAAACAGTTCAAAGTTAGTTTTCTACAAGCTTCATGAAAATAGGTGGGCAGATAAATTCACATTCCCAGTTTATCCACTGTATTGTGAGCTTAGCTGTATTACTACACAGCAAAGAATCTAAGTGGGGGTGGGGAGCAGACAGGGTAAGTTCCAGTGTTCACAAAATGGCTTGCTTAATGGTGTCACATGCATATAAAACAGTTGTAGAACTGACCTTTGTTAAAGTTTACCAAAAAGAAAGTTGAGAAGCTCTGTTCAAAGCTGTGAAGCACATTTAAGAACCAGAGGGTTTTTTGCTTCCCTTTATGTTACATATTTACTGGGACCAAGTGCCCAATGGGAATACATTTCTCATCTTCATGAAAATAGGGTTATGGCATAGGCAGGGAGCCCTAAAAATTAAAAAAAAAAAAAAAAAAAAGACCATAGGTCTTCATGGTCCTACTTGTGGACTCCTCTTCCTGTAGCTCTGCCATTGTAGAACCAAAGCCAATACTGCCGATGACCTCCAGGCCTCTGCCTCTGGGGAGCTAATGGAGCTTTGCAGCAAGAATCTAGAGATCAGATCTTGGTTTTTTTCCTGATGGTTCTATTTCCTTATTACTTCCTCCCTCTTGTCTGCTTTTATTCCACTCAGGTCAATGGAAAGCACAATTTATTTTTGTTAGCTTGGTGTTTTAAGAGGATGGCTTTTTTTTTTTCCTTGGTTTGGAAATTCAGTTATCATCCAGACAAGTGGGCAGGTGGTTTTACAGTGTGGGCAGAGGGAAAAGTGAAGCTGTGATTTGTAACTGCTGTCATGAGTTTAGGAGTTTAAACAGAGTGGTCTAGATTCCTCTAGAAATCAGACTGAGTCCTTTGGATGTCCAGCAGGAACATGCAGGCAGATTAACCAGCACAGTGCTCCAGATGGTGAGAATACCAAGGCTCTGGGGTTGTAATCCTTGGAATTAAACAAGTATGTAGTGTGCCAGGAGGAGAGACAGACATTTTCAGTTTATCTCTGGGTAAGAGGTCAATTTTCAGTCTTCTACTCATCAAAGAACAGAAAACCTGTTTTCTTTTTTTTGAGAGAAATTAGACTGAAATAGGCTTTGCATATGTATTACAATGAGACATTTTGTTAAACAGTGGTTAATTATAAGTGATCTGGGAAGCCTGTCCATTATGAGGGTTCCTTTAAGCCTGCTGTAGGTTGTTGTGAAAACTCATTGGAAGGACCTGCAGGTTTTCACATCGCTTTTGTTTTTGTTCATAACAGGCTTTGTGTTTTAAGAGTGACATTATGAGTTCAAAGTAACACAGTCCTCTCCCATGATATAGACTCCAAGCACTTAATTTTCTGTAATTTGACTTTTTTTTTAAAGTAAAACAAATATTGGGTGGGAAAAGTTTGGTTTACCACTTCTATTTAAGAAAGAAAGGAATAATTGGATTGTATGTTACTGCCAAATATGGATTAGATATTTAAAATATGTAAAGGCAATGTATATGTGGAATTTAGGAGAACAGTAGTAAAAATGAATGTGTTGTAAGCTAAATGGGTAGGCTTGGAAACATCCCACTGTACTCATTGAGATGCAGGTGTGGATAAAAGTGAGCCTTTAGAAAATGAATAGCAGGTATTTAGACAGTTCATAGTTGAACCATGCAAAGCAGAGACTAAATTTAAAACTATGCTTAGATTCATGGAAAGAACTGAAAGAAATATGTTTACTATTTTTTTCAGACAAATGGCTATCAAATAAAAAGATCAATAGTGCAATTATAATCCATTTTGTCGTCATTTGCCATAATAACATTAAGCATGACACTTTGAATTCCAAAGGTGTTGGAAACAATAAAAAGGATGGATGTTTTGGTATTTCATACCAAAAATGTGATATTTTGATTAGTGTGTTTATAAGTGCTATTTGTCAAGAAGAAAGATAAAAAAAATGTTCAGCAACCAAATATGTTTATTTATAGTTTTCATAAAATACAAGCATTTGTTGTGGGGTTTTTTTGTACACAGTTTTAGAAAGGACAAGAATTTCATCTTGCCTTTTAATTTTACATTTTTGTTGTTACTTTAGAACAACTTATGGTAAGAGTTTCTGCCTCTGGCAATTTTGATTCAACTCATTTATTCAGTCTCCCATCTGTTTGCATCAAAATTATTCATCCAGTTTCCTTACATTTGGATTCAGAAGCCTACTTTAAGGGCTGTACTACGAATGATCAGTAGGAATTTATAAACATATTAACATCAGTATTGCTAAACATGCTTTTTGTACCTTTGTCTTATTTCCCTACTGCTGGTCTGTAAGCCCTCTAGATGTCTAATTATGAATATTTTTCTAGCTTTTAATTTTTCTGTAACGAGTTTCAGTACTACACAGCCTTACAAACTTGCGAAGCACCATCTTCAGAATTACTTTAGCCATCTTTGCAACCCCTAGGAAAAAGCAATGTCACATGAAAAAAGAAAAGGGTGTATACTTTAGATTTTAGCTTCTATTTATCATTTCTACCAGTTCAGTCTTAAAATTGAATAATATACTAGGGATGAAGTAGTGTATGTGGTAGAAAGGTTACTTGTCTCAAAACCTGAGGCACCTGGATAAAAGCGCGGGGAGAAAGGTAGTTTTGCATTATTTATTCTTAAAAGAAATGTGTTCTTTATAAGTTGATATACAAAGGTAATGTAAGCCTTTCAGAAAAGAACAGGGGAGAAAAAAACCTTTCTTCTTACAGTAAGTTATAAAGCAATGTGTTAAAAGTATAGTGTTGTACTGAAACACTGATGTTAAGAATTGTGTCTCTGAGCGTATAAGGACCAATTTAATAATGTGTGAATCCATACATATTTATAAGAACCATTTAAAGGATGTTCTAGTTATTGACTTTTTAAATACCTGTAATATGAAAATAGATTAAGGCATGATATTTTTGTGCCATCGTTTATAGTGGGATCTGAACTGGTAAGTTTTGGCTGCATTTTCTGTTTTGCACATTACTTTTTATAAACAGAAAAATCATAAATTATTCTAAGTACTTACATGTATCACACATGTGAAACCTAACCTGTAGATTTAAGGATGTGTTTAGAGCTAAATTATAGTGTAGTTCCCAAACATAACTATTTAATAGAAATGCTTTTTGTTGATCTGTGCAAAGGAAATTGCTTAAAAGAACTGGCTGTGCACAAATATCTGGTAGCAGTTTTTCCTCTGGTGCTATGATAAAATAACGAAAAAGATTTAGCAGGGTGAAGTTGCTGCAGTGTTCCTAACATGTTTATTCCTTAAGTACCAATTTTGGATATCTCCAGGTGCCTTTCACCCTAAGCCACTTAAGTCTGAATTCTGTAAAGGACACATCCCACTGGCTTAAACTGCAGTGCATCTCTGGTGCTTTGCTGGATCAAACTTTGGCTCCTTGTTGCTCCTTTTGAATATGTTCTTTGGAAAGTATTTAATAATTGACTTCTTACATCTAGTGCTGTTGATTATCTTGGCTGATCTGAGTGTGCTTGGAGCAGTGCACCCGGATGGTTTTCTATGGTTTGTATATGAATGATATGAATTGAAGGTTTGTGGTTTCCAGTGCAAAATGAATAGAGCTTGCATTAGGCTTTCACTGGTGTCCGAGTGCTGATGTAGGAGCTACCTGCTCCACTTTAGCCTGACATTAAATTAGGTAAGTGTTTGTGTGTGTGTTGTTTGGTTGGTTTTGGGGTGTGTGTGTGTGTGTTTGTTGGGGGGTTTTTTTTGGTTGTTTTTTTTTAAAAAAAGGCAGTATGCAGCTGAAAGCTTCTCAAAAGTCAATTGATCACTTAGAGGTCTCTGCTAAAGGGAAGATTTTATGCTTCTGGCCTAATGCCCTTGTGCCATCTCAGCACTTGCTAGCTGGCATAGTTCACAAAAATGACAGAAAAAAAATCTAGCAGGAAGTTTAGGTTTGGACTGTTTTTTTGGGAGAGGGAATGAGGTGACAGTTGCTGCTTTAGTGAGTTAAAAAGGCTTGCGGAGGGTCCGATGACTGCTGAGGGAAGGAGGAGTAACACTGGAGGAAGATGAGAGGGGGACCTGTCCGTTCTGATGGCAGTTCTGGATGGAAGAGTGTATCTCTTCCAGATTCCCAGAAATCCGAAAGCCAATGATCCTTCACTACTTGTGTGTGAAGAATATATCTCTTTGCAAAATGCCTAATGTCTGGGGGTTAACGGTTGCTTTGCAATAGCATTGCAAAACACCAGAACAGTTGTTTTAGTATAGGGTGGCCCTTAGATTGGTGAAATAAATAAAGATCCCTTTTATAATGGGTATGGTTTCATTTAATCCTGCTATATAAAGTATATGTCAATGGATATACCCAGAAGCATGTTCACATCTTGTAAGGACTATGAATTAAATCAGTGATGTAGTTATTCAGGAAGCGTCATTTTGCTAGAAGTGTTATTTAAATCTCTAATTTTGAAATAGTTTCCCAAATACTCATAGGCTTATGCTTGAACATCATCACTACAGATTGCAATTGACACAATTTCTTACCAGAGAGGGATGTTAGTAAATGCACAAGACTTCATAAAAGGGTTTTTCTGCTACTACAGGTTTCTCATTAGCTACTCTAGCATCCTGTGTGCATCAAGAAAATATACAAATCAGTTACTTAGTGACAAGCTCTGGATATGTAATACTTGTTACTAGCAGCAATATGAATGTCAGCAGCAGTAAATGGTGCCCATCCTGCTAAGTTTACATTTGCATGCATTCCAACTACGATTGCACAAACCTGATAACCAATACAGTATTCTCCGTGTGCAGTGTACTGTGCGATAATGTGCTGTTTGCTTAGTGAACCACAGGGCACTAAAAGGGTAGACAGCATTGTTTTTAGACTTCTTAAGACAGATATAGTGCTACTTTAAAGATCATCTAAACCGGTCTTTGGTGTTCTGCACTGAATGAGGTATTAGTTTAAAAATATATTTGAGATAATAATTGTTGCAGACCTTTGTCTTGGGCCATGTGACTTCAGGAAATAAGAAGGGTCTTGGACAATGGCAATCGGGAGAAACACTTTACAGTGGAATTTGGAATTGATCTTAAGGTATTAACATTAATCACTTGTTCTTGTGCTTTCGGATACTCAACTCTGTTCCATTGTTTGGTATGTGCCCACATGATCTCAGCAACAAAGCTTACTGCATTAATGTCCTGAGGTGTTAAATATTTAACCTTCACTGAAACCAGTCAGATAGTCCTCCTTAGCTGACCCGACAAAATTACTAAAGTATATATATACTTATTTAATCCATTTGCCAATGGTGATTTATCATTGCCTTTACTAGGGGTGTGGGGGGAGGAACAAACAAACAACACATGTGCCCCCAACAATGACAAAGAAGAGGTTGTATTACTTTTGTTGCAGTCTTTTAATGGTGCAGTTAAAAACTGTTGACTTCAGTCTTTTGTGCCATTTTTCATTTGAAAGACTTGTCTTCTCAAGACCATGGAACGATATATGATAAACTTATAAAACTTCTGGTTTATTGTTGGAGTTTATTACTACATAATGGCTCTGAAGTTGTTCATATTGGGAAATGAATGAAAAGTGTAGGGGAAAGAATAATTTGTTCATTGAATAAGTGAAAACAGTAGGAACAGAACTGAACAATAGTCAGTCTTATTTTACACACTCAGGATTTATGTTTGAGCAAAACATATAGACTTGCTTTAAATACATACCTATCCATGAAAAGGCATGCCACTTAACACTATCCAGTGTTTTCAATCACATTACAGTTAATTAGAAGGTACTTGCTCACATTCAGACATTTTGAGAGTGTAGGTTTCCACTTAATTGCTTACCTCTTACTTACCTTTAAAAAGATGGTAGCAGAGAGTATAAATAGCCAGTAGATGGCATTAAGGCCCCACAGTTGCAGAAATCTGTCTGTCAAATCTGTGCTGTTGGAGCTGTGGGATCCTGTGGCCTGACTATGTCTTTTTTGGGGTTTTGTTTTTCCCTTTGAACACTTGCATGTTTAGATGCATATCTTGTTTAAACGAGCATATTTTAAGTGTTATACCAAGGAGTTTAGGGAGGACACGATTTTGTTCCTAAAAGCTATTTAAAAACATCAGGCCATTATACAGAACCAGGGATTTCTCCTTCAACAGTGACGGCTATTGGTGCTTTGTCTTTTTTATTGTTTTGTGGGGTGGTGTTTTGGTCTGGTGTATGGGGTTTTTTTGACCTGCTTAAAAAGTATATGCTTATACTGGCTATTGTTTTACCGAACATCTTGTCTAAAAAGTAATGAAATTGCTGCTCTGCTTTAAAGCACGTGCTTCTGAGTGCTATTCCCATGTATAGTCTTGAAGTTCTTTGCTGAACTGTGTAACTCTACACTCAGAAAAGTTGTAGCTTTGTGTGTCTCCTATGCTTTTCTTTGCATTTAAACAAGAATGTTTGGAAGTGAATGCTGTTATCTGAAATGCATCACTAATAGGCTTTTAATATCCTAATGAATAGATAGGTGTTGAATGAAACATTGGAAAGAGCAAAGCTCATCTGCTTCTGCCCAGACCTGCATGCCCTTTCTCTCCCATGTCCTTCTGAGAAATTCAGTTTGTATGTGTTGCACTTACATTGCTGTTTTGATATAAGATGGATACCTTTAGCTGAAAGGAAGAAAGCATTTCTAAAATTTCCTTTTTTGTGTGTGTGTGTGTAATACAGATTATGTCTAAGTAGTAGCAGTAGTAGCTCTTTGTTCTGTCAGCAGCATGTTATGTATGAGACCCCTAGCTTGCCTTTCTCTGATAATTAATTGATCCTTCCTTTAAGAATTGAATCAGTTTTGCAGGTTCAAGCACCATCATTCACACTTATATCTGGTCCCTGAAGTAAGACAGCTATTCAATACCTTTAGTGTGGGAGCAGGGGGTGAGGGTAAGAGGTCATCACAAACTAAGTATATCAGCTAAGTAGAGGGAGTTAAAAAAACCCAAACCAACAAAAAAAACACAAACTGCAGGAAGGTGTCCATTTTTTTTCTACAAGGAAACACAAAATAAGTAATAGGGTGGGAAGGGTTAAGATCTAAGGATCCAATAGCCCAGACTGACTGGGGCATATCTTAATGTGTATTTCTTAGATGGGACTCGTGGGATTTCCCACAACTTCCAGGAGATAAGATCTTTTAAATTATTATTAGAATTCTCAGTTATGTAGAGGAATTATTCAGATGTTCTCATTTGATATAGTTGGAGAAATGGCATCTTGTTAAAGTTCTTAACATGATGGTAATCAAACCATCTTTAGCAGTGCTGCCAATTGTTCTTGGTTGTGTTTTCCAAAGCAATGCAGAGGAGTCTATTGATGCTGTCCCACGTATGTAAGACTGCTCTCCTGCATGCATATATGCTGCATGAACATGACCTTAATGCCTCTCCTGGTATGTTAGACCAAGAATTTCTTTGCTTCAGATTAGGGAAACAGAAAAAGACTGACTGGGTTGTGTAGTGGGTAGTGTAGTATTTAGAGGAATTAAAGTAGTTAAAAGTGAATAACTCGATTGAGTCCTGTGCAACCAGGTTAGATACAAGAAGACATGGATTTCATGGATGGACCACCCACTGAATGAGGAATTGGCTGGATGGTCAGTATAAAGGGGTTGAAGTTAACAGCTTGATGTCTAAGTGGCAACCAGTGACAAGTGGCATTCTTTAGGGGCTGGTATTGGGACTGTCACTGTTTTAATTTTGTTGGTTCTTTCTGTACTGTGATACTGTTTCAAGAAAATAGATCCTAAATACAATACCAGGGCTGTGGCCTGCATTTTGTGCTGCCATTTCATCCCACACCTTTTCCTCAGATTTCTCCAAGCATGCCAATTAACATGTTTCTGCAATTCACTGAAAACTCTTAATGTAATCATAGTCAGAGCTTACACTAATCTGATAATTCTGAATGTGATTACGTTAATTTAATATTATGTTTGTATACACGCATTCGGGCCATTGTGGCCACAGCCATCAGTATTTGGAAGCAGAAGAGGGATTTGCCAGAGACCAGTTTTTTTTTGGTACTCTGTCTAGTGGAGTTCATCAAAGTGTGTGTGCTTGTGGTTCCTTCTGGCCTCTACAAGCTGAAAGTAGATTAGAAAACGGGTAAGTTTAACTGATGCATCAGACCTAGGTCAGAAAAACTTCTGTCACATGGGGCTGCCTCTCTGGGCATAAGGAGATTAGCTGAAAGGACAGTGGTTTGGGGGTTTTACCACTGGCATAGCATCAGTTGTTGGAGTCACTCAAAAGTAGTGAGAATCTGGCACCTGTGAAGCTTGGCAACTATGAGACTATTGTGAAATATCTTACACAAAGCACGCTTCTTTATCCTTTATTGCTGACTTCAGTGCTGTGTCATTTAGCAAATGCAACAATTCATCTATTTACACCTGGAGAGTGGCTAATAAATACATGGCACATCATATTTTGGATGCGCTTGCATGGATATTGAGGGAGAGAAGAAAATAAACCTCGCATCTAATGCTTACCTGATTTTTATATTTTAGAGGAGCTTATGCAAGGATGCCTAGGTTATAAAAGCAAATAATAAGACATGAAGAAAAAATCTTAGATACAGTTACCTTGGTTTCCCCATGCTGATGTGAGCTGGTTCCTGGCACTTTTGATCCATGGGAGGTCTTCTGTGACCTAAAATTTTAGGGTCTCTTCATGTGACTTACACATCCAATGCTTCTGGGACAAGCAGCACTGGCTTTCCAGATGGTGCTGCCCCTTAAATGACAGGCAGTTGTTAGCAGGGTACCTGAAAATGTCTTAGATTTTGATAATTTGTGTAAAATATCTAGAAATGTTCTGAAATTCATAGTTAGAGAGTATTAAAAAATAAAAAATTATATACCAGATGTCACTTCACTGATAATTTTGTCGCTTTTAATAACATTTTGTTCTGATATGTAACTTTCAACAGTGGATCCCTTTTCTCTAAACAAATAAATGAAAAACTGCTCATGCATTGAGTTGCTGGAACATTCCTATTAAGCAACAGAGAGCTCTTGTCGAGAGCCTTTTCTGAAATACCAAAGCAATGCTCTCTGTTCTTGCAACATAAATTGCAGTGGTTGCCATATGGAGAATAGATCCGTCTCAGTACAGTATTCTGCACTGGGTAAGAATAGCACCTTTTTGGTCAACATACCTATACACAATGCTTGGTGTATTCTAACTGTTATGGGCTGACAATAGTGTTTATGTGCCAAGATGATGCAAACTTTGGGTGTACTGACTACAGTTGTCTCTTGTCATTTGTGGAATTTAATTTCAACCATATTGAAATAGAATTTTCCATTTATACCACACCCATATAATTTTTACCCTTTGCAATATTGCCACATATGTAACATTTTGCAGGGTTCCAAAAACCGTCAAATCTCACACAGGAAATGTATAAATATATTTATAGCTTTTGTTATAAATGATACATGAAATATTTGGTTTCCAGACATCTTGTCTTTAGCTTCATGTTGCCATGGGCGCTCGTTAGTATTCCAGGGAGGCTTGGTTGCCATGGTAAAGTGTGTAGTTGTACTGTGTTCCCATGGCAACCTCCACCATTAGGTACCTTCAACAGATCTGCTAGCAAATCTGTTGTGTAAATCTAAGATAATCTTATGGTAGCATTAATGTTTTAAATGCCATTACCATCCTATCCCTTGGTGATTAGCATTGCAAACATGTTTTGTATGTTAATATGGACTATTGGGGTAGTATAATACAGTGCAGTTTTGGAATTTAGGAAAATTCTTTTCAAAAATCAGCAGCAGGGGATAGCTTGACCTCTGAAGAGGTTAAAACAAATTGTGGTGTTGAAACTGTTCACATTTTTCACGTTCTTGTGAGTGTCTGGATTTGAAACTAAAGCATTGCAGCTCCTGCCTTGAATGACCTTCAGCATTAACAACCATTCTGTGTATATCTAGGTGCACATGAGAGAGTTTTGGTCTTTGAACCTCCTTTTTTTTTTTTTTTTAGGAAGAGAAAGCAAATTACCTGCTGGCACACAGCTTGCTGTGGTTTGCTTAGGGAGCAAGGTATTATTGCCAGTGGGGAATGGCACTGTAGATGGTTATCTTTAGATCAGTAAAGTTTTCTATCTGCTGGATAATTTGTTTTGATGTTGATGTTTAGAAATGTGTTAGACAGATTAACATCTATCAGCTCCTTGCTAATGACAGGCTGTTTACTTGTCTTAAATCTTGTTCTCCATTTGTACATATCTTTTTTGGCTTATGTAACGTACAAGGAACCAATGAAAAAGCTATGTGTTTTTTGCAGGGCTCTAACAAATGTGAAGTGCTGTGCATTCAGAATTGGAATACACCTACATAACCTGTTTAGATGCAACAGTTTGACCCCTGTATAGATGCCCATCCAGTGTCTGTTGTTCAGTCACAGAAATGAACTACAAAAATATACAATTGGATGGAATGTATAAATCTGTCCACTTTTTTGAAATAGAATATCAAAAATGATAATTCAGTATTCCTGAAAAATTGTTCACAGGAACACAAAAATCCCAAGAGACACTTGACTGTAGCCTGCAGTTTTGGTGTTTGGAAGATGAAGAAACACTGCTCAAGCTTAGAGATTTGCTGAAGAGACCTTTGGCAAGTTTCTTTGTTTTCTGTCAGAAATACCAGGGGCGCGCTCAGGCTCTGCTTGTGGAGGGCTTTTCCCTGAAGCACTGGAATTAATGTATGGATGAAAAGGAGAGTGCAAAATATCTGACACGATGCAAGAATGCATTGTGCTTCAGCGTGCATTCTTGTGCCCTTAACCTAACCTTGCAAGCACAGCTGATGCTTGGCTATTTGAAAATTTATTGTCCATCATCTTTTACATAGAAATATAATAGTTGCATAACTCAAGCTACTGCCTACTAAGTTTAAATGATGAGTTTTGTTTTCTAGTCAACTGGAACAATATATTGAAAGCAAAAATTAGTCTTGAAATAATTCTAATCTGTAGGTGCTTCACAAGCAATTGATTTGAAGTGCTCCCTCAGAGTAAGAACAGTTCTTATAGAATGGTCCCATTCTCTACATAGGCTATTCAAAAGTTTATCATAATTACTTTAGCTGTTATTTCAGATAACTACTGCTTGTTTGTAGCAATCAGCTGTGAAGGTACCTGTGTATGCCAAGTAAACCTGTTACAAGCATATATTGTGGATGCTTTTTATGCATTCCTTATCCACTTCCAGTGTTGGTAAGTATCCTATTGCTAAATGTATTACTGATAAAATTTCTTCATCAAGAGTTTCTTCATCAATTGCATATTAATATAAACTTAAGTGTAGTGACTGTTGGTAGAATAATAGATGAGATCAGTAACTCTCCATGTAGCCCATTTGGGGACAGTAGAGTACAAAACATGCCTGTCCAGTTACTGTTAAAGAGAGACTTCTGCTGATGAGAGTACAGGGTTAATTGCATGAAATTAGATATTGTCCACTAACTTGTTATGTGAGCTCTTTCTTTTGATATAAATGTTAGGATTCTATGTGTGCATAGGGTGAAAGCAGCCTGGCAAAATTAATCTTATACAATGATACCCATGGAATTTCATGTTTGTGGCCATTGTTGCTGTCCTGATATTGATGTTACTCTCATACAAGTGAAGCTATTTTTTTTCTAATTAATATATTGCGTGATATGAGATGGCTCTGATTTATTTTCACCGTTCTATATGCTACAAGTCATTAGTTCTTAAAAATAGTGAGTGTGAATCTAAATAACTCCTAATAAGTATACCAGCTTTCTAATTAGCTATTAATTAGCATGTCAGTAGGTTAAATGAAATGTTAAACTAGATGCAGAATCTACTTACAGTTCTTTAACTTAGCAAACATAGATTGTCTAATATGTACAACACTTCTCTATAGATTATTACTGCAAAAGGAAGGCAACAACTTGAATATTGAAAGAAATTTTTTTTAGTTGAGAAATCAAATCTAAGCTAATAGTGTGTTCTACTGTTGTTGATATAATGGAGCTGTAATGAATTAACATGAGTAAAAAGAAAAAGGCACAGAGCTTAAAACAAACCAGCCCACACAACTTAAACTGTGTTACATGCTAGAAATGCAAGGTTCTAATATTTTTAAATAATGTATGTATTATTGTTATGATATTGGGAGAGAAGTTAGTTTGTCTTCATAGAATTTTTAAAAGAAAAATTATTTTTGTTAGTAAAGTGCTAATTAAGGTGATAATACCATTTCACCAGTAGTCTTAAAATACTAATCATGCTTAATAAAGTCTTGCTATAATACAAGTTAGAAGATACAGGTCAACAACTGAGTACTGGCTAGTATGTGGATGACTCTGGTTGGCACTTCAGGGTTTGGGTGGTCTCCCAGACTCCTGAGACAGAAAATAATTTTTCCTGATTGTGTGAACTGAACAAACCAAATTCTCATGAAGTCCTTGCTGAGATGAGATTAAAAGTGTGGCTTACACTGGAGATAAAAATGAAGTAATTTCAAAGACTTGGACTTCAGGCTCTGACTTTTGTGGAAATGTTCTGTTCTGTATGTATGTAAGAGCAGAGGGACATAGAAGAAAGAAAGGATTGAGGTTATGTAGAGAGAATTCAGAAAATGGGTGACTCATTTTCATAACTTTGTGTATCTCCAGCAACAGTGGTGTCCTCAACAGTAGTGGTTGAGTAAAAATACTCTGCATTCTGCTGTTGTGGTAGCAGTTGCAGACTTGCATATGTGTGGCAGAGGAGCAATGCTTTGAAGCTAGTCTTCAGAATGCTGCCCATGCCAAAGGCAGCCCTAAGATTGGGATCTCCAATTTCAGACAGTGTTGGCTGCAGTATGTACCTTTCCAACGCTGTGTTTTCAACCCTTTTGTAAGATGAGGCATGGATACAGAGATATAATGGGAATGATTATAATTTTGCAGGAGTCCTGCTTTAAAGCAGTGCTAAGCTACATTGTGGAGGCGTCTCTACATCTGTGAAAGTATAATCATATGAGGTCCTTTTGTTGCTGAGAGAACCCTGAAAGCAGAGCCGTCTGATAGCCGACTACGGCATATGCTGTCTTGAATCTGGAGCTAGCATTGCTCCTTTGACCTATGAAGACAAGCTGGAGTCTTGAATGCTTTGGCAGGTACCTGGGTCAAAACCAGTGCTGATCTGCTTGCGTGTCCCACAGTCCTCTGCGGAAAGCAGTGTGAGTGCAGCAGCAAGTGGCACAGGTGACCGAGGTGGACACAAAGTGTACAAGCTTTTTAACACAGCTGGGAGGCAGTTGCACATCTTGAGTGGGACAGTTCAAAAAAAAAAAAAAAATTTCCTGCTGTTTCTGCATAGTCTTTAAGTGTATTTTTTTCCAGAAGAATGCTCTGAATAAAAGGCAATTAAAAAATGGAAATAAGGAAGGACTGTACATGGAAATGTGTCCAGCTACAGGCCTTGAGATATTGGATGTGACCTGCATAAACTAAATATTGTGCAATGCCTTTATCCTCTAATAAGTGGGGACCTAGAAATAGAAATATGAACGTCGCCCCTACTTACTAGTTGCAGAGAATTCCTCTTTAGTCTAAGTGTTGGACAGTAATGAAAGGAGGTTGTTCCCTTTGGGATTCAAATCCTTTATTCAAAATGTAGTTCAGCAATTGAGCAAAAGAAGAATATCCATTAGCTACCAGTAATAGCACTTGTATCCTCTTTTCTGGATTCTAGCTGCTAAATAGCAAGACATTAAAATGCTACAAAAGCCTGTGGTGAAGTAGGACTAGATACATCATTTAAACATTTAAAATGTACCAGTTCTAAGTGGTAAAGAGCTCCTCGGAATTCATACATCAGCTGAAGGCACTGATACAATGCATGATTTCCCCTATAAATTGGTATCATGCATATATATTTTTTTTTTTACAGGAAGAATTGCTAACATATCTATGCCTGTTTTCTGTGTTTTGGTTAACTCTGTTAAAGTCTGTGATAGGACTTACCTGAGCCCCTGAGACTCCCAGGTGATTTCAGCACAAAGAATGTGGTGTGTGAGAGGGAGTATGTGACTGGAAGGTATGTGCCTAGAAAAGGCACTCAGGAATTTTGAAGCATCTCCCAGAAATGTTTTCTAAAATTCAGAAGCAATACGTGAAATAATTGTCTAAAACTTTTACTCTAAGATAAAAATTCACATGTTCTACCAACAGTAGAGATAATTTTTTTTATTTGAATCACTATTGAAAGTAATGAATGTTTTTCTTGTCTGTGTCTTAAAAAGGTGATGATATGGGAGACTGTTATCAAATTGATTTTTCTCACTATTGGATTAGTAAAGCAGTTCTGTATGGCTATTTGTACTGTTGTGCCTTGTTCAAGCTATAAAATAACCCTTAGTGTTATATTCTTTTTCTGCTTCTTTCTCATGAGAACTATTGAGTGGAGTCCATATAGTTCAGGTCAGTGTCTTGGGGAAGGCAGAAAATAAGTTTCTGCCTCAGTGTAAGAGACTGAGTGGACTCCTGAGTGGACTGTTGCTGAAAGTATTTAAATCTGTTTGCATATCATTAGTTAGTACCTACTAGTTCCACATTGTTGGCCTCCCTGTAGTAATGCCCTTTCTGCTGTTGGTATCCTTTAGCAGCTCATTAGACCAAAGAATTCTGCTCTTTTGTATTGACTGCCTGATGTATTACAGGTTTTGTTTGGTAGGTCCCCTAATTTTTGCCCTGAGATCTGGTTGTTTTGTTGTTTTGTTTTTTTTTAATTGTATTCCTGTTTAACTGGTAGTGGCTGGCATGTATGGAAGTCATAACAACTGTTCTAGGTAATAGGAAACATCTGATATTTCTAATCCCTTCTCATCATAGGGCAAATGATGGGAGTAGACCTTGTTTGTGATGCCTAACCTGGAGCCAAATTCCGTAAAGGTGGAAAGGGATTAAATTTATTTTCTCAAAAATATTTTTTTTATACTACCTGAAAATGTAACCTAACAACTTCATTGATGTTTTATTCTAGACTTACGGGTGGACTTCCATTAGTTTCAGCCTAAAATCAGTATTGCACAAAATAGTATACACAACCATGTCTACATCTATATGGACGTACAATGATTGCATTTAGACACATGCACACACGTATTAGAGCACTGCTCAGTAGAAAAATCACAGACATAAACTTGTACTGTGGTGCTTTCCCATCTGCTGCCAAGTGTATCCAGGAAGGCAAGGATGCTGTACATCTGTATTCTGTCAAACTCTGCTTGTCTATTAAACAAGCCACACAAGCAGCTGTGGAAGGAACTGAGTGTTACAGTACTGTCACTTCGCTAGAAACTTCAATGGAGCTTAAAAGTAAATGGATGGGAAAATGAATCAAGAGCAAGAGTCCAGCCCATTAAAAATGCCATCATTCAGAGGACTCCTCTGTACCTTTGTGTTTATGGAAAGTACAAATATATTGAACTTCTTCCCTTGCCACAAATATACAATTTAAATCACTCAACTTCTAATTTGTCAGAATAGATTTTTATAGATGTCTGAATGCGATAATGCTGGGAACCTTGATTATAAAGTTAAAGAGTGGTTGTCAAAGTAACACTTTTTTCTTAATGCAAATTCTGGGGAATGTGGAGACTGATGTTCCTGTGGGATGTAAGAAACATTGTGAAGAGTTAAAGCAGAAGGGTGTTCTTGGTCTTTTGACCACTGCAAACACATGGTGACAATTTGTTGTTCTGATACTAATGCTTCAAGGCTTAGTTTTGTTAATCCACAACCAGATTCTTGTCAAGGGATACAAATTCATTTAAGTGTTTCATTACTACTTTATGTATTTTTACCATGAAGACTCTTGTTATCTTTTTTTTCATTAGCCTACTGTCATAATTCTTTAATTACTGGACTCCTTAACCTATGTGCCAAGGATGGAGAAAAGCTCCAGAGCTCACATCAGTGAGATGTGTGTAGTAAATAGCAGTTAACTTTATGCTAGATAGTACGTCGGTGCTATGGGTAAATGTTTCTCCTCTCTCTGTGTATCCTCTTTCCAATGTTTACAAAAAGGCATTACAATATCACACACAAACTGCAGAAAACTGCAGAGAATTCTGACTATTGGACTCTTATCTAGCTGTCTTGATTTTTCTTATGCTTTCCATTATACAGATTGCAACGCTACAGGAACTACCCTTCATATATTTCCAGTCTTTTGTAATGTGTCTTCCAGTTCCATGGAAATAAGTCAAGAATTTAGTGCTTTTAGTTGGTCTGTAATTTGTTCTCAAATCTAATGTGCTGCTTAGTTTACAAAAACCTGTAATAACTGCCAAAGCAACATATGTGAGTGACATGAACAGTATTGTAGTAAGCAGCCAGCTACACTAGGATCTTAATTCATCACTCAGTATGGGGGAGTGATAGTTCAGCATATGGCCAGTCTGTTCAGAAGCTGGTTTGTTATTTCAGATATATTTAGGATTATTTGCTTCTTCCATTTGGGAAGTAGATTGGATTTGCAAAACAATTTCTGCTTGAGCTTTTTGACCATTCTTTGGTGGCATTCAGATCTCAAAGTTAGAGCTGTGACCAAATTAAAGTGTCTCCTATACTGTAAGAGAATAGAAAAAGGTAAATGTGAGTTATTCAGTAGGGATTTTAAAAACCTCTTCGGGTAAACTAAGGACAGATTGTTGAGTGATCAGTGTAATATTTTGCATAATTTATGAATTAATCTGGACAGTATTTACAGAGAGAGGACTCATTGTTTGTTTAGACTTATAGCCAAATAATTACTGAATTGGAACCTGGTTTCACTTTATGGTGAGAAAATTTAATGAATAGTTCAACAATGCCATTTGTTTTTTTACTGATTATTAGTATTTTGTATTCAAGTTAAATCTTGGAATAAGAACTCAGACTTAGGATGTGAAAATAATGTATTCTTCATTACCTGGGTTATTGGACAGAATGTATTTATTTGGGAAAGCAAATACTCTGAGCGACTTGAATTTTCATATAATATAAAGAGAATTAGCTGAGAATTATATAGATACTGCTGTTAATTTGTTCTGAATTCCTACTATTTAAAGAATAAATTATTGCATTCCTGCAGTGACAAAAACCAAAAGAAATTTTATTCATCTCTTGAGTGTAGATTCTCCCAGGGATTTTAAATAGCTTAGTTCCTCTCAAGGATTTCAAGTAGCTTGTATAAGAACAGTAGAAAATGAGTAGTTCTAGGTGGTGTTCTTTCAGTGGGACTGTTTCTATAATAAAAGTGTTAATTTTGCTTAAGTGATATTCAACTGGGCAGTCAGTGGTAGTACCAGCATAGTCACTCCAACTAAATTTTGCTTTATTCACAAAGCAAGCAAGCAGGAGCTGTGGCTGCAATTTAAAGCTTAGATAAATATTTTGTAATGGCTATCGAAATCAAGCACCTTAAAGTGAGCAACTGTTCTGTGGGAAAACATAAATACTATTAAAACCAAAACACACACACAACCAAAAAATCCCCCCAAAACAACAACAAAGAACCAAACCCCAAACAACTTCTGAAATCAGAAAGACCTTGCTTTTCACAATACACACAGCTGATCTGATCAAATAAATCTCTTTACATTTCAAATAGATTTGAGAGAGCAAGTAGGTTAATGTTCTTTACTGGAGTTGTGCTGGCATTAATACTTACTGTTTCATTTCCTATGTTTTTTTTTTATTTTGAGCCATAGAGTTGAGACAGATGGGCTTCCATAAAAAGCCAATGTTTCATTAGATTGGCAGATTCAACTTCCTGCTTTTTTCACCTGAAGAACTGAACAGTTGGATAGTCCTAACTCAGTAGAGATCCAAGAAAGATTCCAGGGACTTATGTCATAACTCCCTTAAATCTGCTTGGCCTCTTTCCCAACCCCTGCCAAGAAGTCATTGTTTACATAGTCATATCTTTTACTACTTGCCTTGTTGAAAAGCATTTGGTCAAGCACTGTGACTGGCACCTCAGCTGTAAAGCCACCAAGATTGTTAAAACTGCAGTGTGCTGAAGAACGTGATCTGTCTCTGTTCTTGCTATTTTCCAAGTAGGTGAAGAGGATTTTTTTTTTTCTTATGGGCTATCTTGCAGTTTCTTTGCCCATCTAGGTTTTTGCAGAACTGTAAGGATGTCGTGCTCTTTTCATGCTTTGCAGGCTTTTGTTTTGCTATTTTCTTCTGTCTCAATATATCACAGCCTTTAATTATTAATCTGTTTGTTTGTTTTCAAGAGACTGTATTTTTGCCCCACAACAATGCATAGATCTGTTTAGAAAAACTGTATGAATAGATTTCCAGGACACAAAGACATATTTTTATGTATGACCCTGGCTTGAAAATAACTATTATGTGTAATATGCCTGTGAGATAGTGCAACATCATCATCCCGTGGGATGTGAAATGTGTTGTGGCATCAGTCAACTGCAATGTGTATTGTAACTTCATACCTGTGATACTCCACACCTGTAGTTTCTGTCAGGTGTAGTGTGTGTATTCCCCAGATCTTTGCTACAAAATGATGG
Organism: Scolopax mira; assembly: GCA_004320125.1. Lineage (NCBI taxonomy): Eukaryota > Metazoa > Chordata > Aves > Charadriiformes > Scolopacidae > Scolopax > Scolopax mira. The sequence continues at coordinate 195,122 of BJBW01003696.1, read as the reverse complement.
TTTTGGGATTGCTCCTCAGTAGACCATACTGAAGTTATTTTTTTTTTCATGTAAGCATTATGTTTCTTTTTGTACTCCTATGCAGATTGTTTTGCCTACCAGTTTTAATTCTTTTCAATTTATTTTCTTTTATTTTCAGACGTACTACAGATTTGAGTCTCCAGGATGTCCTAGAAAGGTAAAATCTCAAAAATCCCACTTCTGGATTGACATGCCAGTGTTTTATTTTTATCCTCAACATACCACTATAATAGCGAGCTTATTACTGGGAAAACCAGAGTCTGGTATACTGTAAAATCTTTGGAACTGCTTGATCTTTTTGAGCACTTGCTTAGCTATTGTATTACACTTCTGTCTATGCTGCTTTCATCTGTTTCTGTAAGAATCTGCATTGTGTTTGTCTGTGACGTGAAACACCAAAGTGCACATGCTTTATGGGAGCAAATAAACAGTAACTCTTCACATGAAATCAGATGAAAGGCAGTGTAGTTCAGGATAGCTAATTTACACATCTTTGATGTGGCAAGAACTTCTTGACTAAAGACCACTTGCTACAGATTTGGTTTATATCCTTAAGAAACAAAATCCTTTATCAGTCACTAGAGCTGTGCTCACTTGTAGTTGAAAGCAATTTTATCCAATGTCCTTGGTTAGAAAATACCGGGTACTTAGACCTTAATGTTTAGCTATGTCCTCATCAGTTGGATGTTTAACTATTCATCACTTCAATGAGAAATTAAGATGTACTGTACTCTCATGCCTGTATTAGCAGTGTATTATGAATGAATGATTATTCCCTTTCCCTCTAAAATACCACCTGACACCTGCATAAGAAATTTATAGTCTTCGAATGTTACTAATCTGTGTACAACTTCCTCCTAATTGCTTTGGGTTTTAGTCCACTAATGCCTTGGTGTTCACCTTATTCTAACTTGACATAAGAAGGAAAAGGTAAACAAAAGAACGAGATTCCAGGAAGTTTTGGACCGGAGTTTGTCTGCTATTTTCTCTCACTTTCTTTTCCCTCATCTGTGCTTTTTTTTTTTTCTCTTGTCTGGATAACGTTTGGCAAATTGCAAGGCGGGATGTAGCACAGAGAATAACTTCAAGTTAAGTTTCTTTAGTTTTGTACTGTAAATGGGCAGAAGTTGTTGATAGTTGTTACTATCATCTACAGAAGCAAATGTGAGATGTTGGAGTCAGATGTTTAAAGACCTGTGGTATCATCTAATCAGATGGTTACACAGGCTGCATTTCTCAGCTTTGTCTTTATTGCCCAAAGGTGTGGAAACTCCAACTTTTTGGAAAGAAAAGAAGCTGCGTAATAGAACACCTTCTACTGTTCACATATTGTGTATTTCTCTTTCAATAAAAGCATTTGGCAGAACTGCCTCCCACTTAAGTTTCAGATTTGCAGGACTTTGTGACACGTTTAAAGTATCTAATAATGCAAAAAGGTTCAATGGATGAGTATGTCACCTAATTTTCCATGCTATGAATTTTGGCATTGCAAGCATTACATGTTGCCATCAGAGCTACTGTGATTCAGCTGAGAAGGGGAAAGAGTGGTCCTAAAACTGCTGACATCTCAGTAGAGAAGAAGCATTTTTGATCACTTTTAAGTAATTCAGGTGGCTGAACTAAACTCTCACATTGACATTGTGAGCAGTGACTGAGGATGTAAATGGGTACAGAAGTCTTTTGGCAGCACTGCCAGAACTTTTAAAAGCATAATAAATGTAAATAAGGCAGGAAAACTATTGTGAACTGGGGAAGAATAAGAGGTTTTCCTTTTAGATATCACTGACAATAGTTCACAGTAACAAATTATTTTTAGGGGGTTTTTATAATGAAAGAAAAATGGAATATAAAACCAAAAATAAGGTGAAGCTTAAAAATATATGAAGATTCTCAGAAATTGTGAAATGAGCTACAACCACTTTATTTCATTACATTGTGTATTTTTAAATGGACAGTCCTTGTCTGAAAATGTAATTGTGTTCTCTTCTGCTTACCGTTAAGGATGTTCTTTTTTAATTGTTGTTCAGAAGGTTATTTCATACTGTTATAGCTTTATCTTGTCATGATTCAATCCAAATTTCAACATTTATTTCAAGAGCTTTGAACAAGCTGATGTTTGAGACGAAAGCTTTTTTCATTACTTAGATTACATATTTGTGTGGGATGAGAATCAGATGGCAGCATTTTAGAAATCCAGTTCACCACTTCAGTCTTTTGTGCCAGTTATCTGTCTGGTCAGGACTCTGATATAGAGGCATGGAAATTAGAGTTGGCAGCTGTAGGTCTTTTTGTTTAAAGCTAGAAATAGCTAGAAGTAAGGTCTGGAAAAAAAAAAAAGCCCAAACTCGGAGACTGTGTTGGAAGACAATGGCATGAGACTCATGCACAACATGGTAGGTGCAAAGTTGCTAGAGTATAAATGGTCCTTATAGAAATCACATAGAATGATTAAACGCTGCGAACTGCATCCCTTAAATGGTGTTTGCTGATCCAGGTATATGCAATGCTATATCTTGGAATCTGGGATGTGCAAAACTTTTTTAACCTTGTACCTAGCAAATTATATTGAAGTAGTTGAGAATCCTTTTGATCTCTCTGTGCAGGAGTTTGTGCCACACACAGAAGCCAAAGCTAACCAACGAAACACCAAGAGAACTAATTTTCAGGAAATTATCTTCCCTTTGAAAATGTAGCATTTGTCTGTTACACTTTTGCAATGTAGTATCTTACAGCTAGGATCTGTGCCTAGGAGATAGTTGGTCCTTCCTTCAGAATTTGATCTCCAAATGAGAATTAACTTTTACTGTCAACCAGTGGAGGGGAAAAAAGAGCATCAGCTTTGTCTCTTCAGCTGATCTGTAAAACTGCTTCTAGTGGTGAGCACTTAATATTGACTTTTTAGCTGTGTTCATGCTTAACCTTGATAACATGTCAAGATATGCATCAGAAGTCTTCTGAGTTTCTGTATGAAGATGAGAATATAATAAAACTGCATAGCAAATGGATGAGTGACAAATGAATTCTGATTTGTTTTCTGCCTTTTATTGCTTATGCTTATTAGATGTCCCAGAAGGTTACTTTTGACAAAGAGGGTGTTCAAATACTTCTATACTTAAAAACTGCAACAAAAATCTTCAATTGTAAAAGAAACCTGTATTTTATAAAGCTTAAAGTTCTATGCAGAGCATTGCACTCAAAAGACAAAGGTGTACTGATTGGCAATTGGTAGAGGCAATCTTAAGGATTTTGGTTTAAACATCTGAGCCTCACTTGACATAAAAAGAACAATTTACATATACGTTTTACGAAAATGCATTTAAATCAGACATGTGAGAACTGGGACTGCTGAAGCAATTTAGATGTAATGTGCTAGGTGATAGAGTAAGACAATGTTCCACAATTGTATAGTGTTGTGATTTTGTTTTTTTTTTTAATTAAAAAATCATATCATAATCGGGATTTACAAGCATTGTCTGCTTTGTAAATGTGAAAACTCATAACCATGGCAGAGAAGTAATCTTTCTTTCCTTCTTCTGGAGTACAAACCAGTCAGCCACTACAGCTATTTTTGGCAGTCAAATTTTGCTTTAGCTAGGAACCAATTGTACGCTATTCCTTTTAGAACATTTTCATAAATACGTAAATTACAATATTGGTTCTCTGTAATGCAAGTTGTTCTTTACAGTTTTAGTTTGGTCTTTTCGTCTTGCTCTGTGTGAACAGACAATGAAATCCATTGCCCCTTGATAATTAAGTATAGCAGAAATGGTGGTAGTGGATATCAGTAACATCAGCAATCAGTAAAATCCCAATTTCTCTTAGTATCAGTGGCATGTATTTTGGGTTTTTTTACTTATTCAGTTTTAGAAGTTAACTCATTTCTATTAGTTCTTACTTAATTCACAGTAGGAGAATAAAAAAAAAATATTGGGTAGACCAGCTCGAGTGTATTTCTGGGTTTTTTTCCAAGTAGAAAACCACCCTCAAACTAGTAACAGTGTTTTTGGTTTAGTTGTTAATATTCTCTGCCTTTCTCTCAAAGAGTTTAAAACTCTGAATTTTTCTCCTCTAATTACAAGAAAAGTTTTTTATTTCTTAATGCAGCAATTTCATATGTAAAGTGCTGGGGAGGAGGTTTAGATTCCAACATTATATTTTCCTAGCTTCCGTAGTAACAGCCAAAATGATGCCCTGGCAGAAGATGGCAAAGCTTCTGGGCTTATCTCCAAACTTCCATTATGTGATGGCTTTGCTGTATCTGGTCAGCACCTGTGGGAGGAGGGGTAAAAAATGAAACCTCACTTTAAGCCGTAGCTACTCACAGAGGCAATCGGCTAAGGACAAGGAAAACTCCTGGACTAGAGCAGCCCTTATCTTTAGCAACATCAAGAAATTACCCAAAAGCTGGAGTTAAGAAAAACAGTGAAGTGTGCCTGAAGTTTCTGGGATGCCAGTCCCTTTGAAGTAGTCTGCTTAAGCTGATGACTTCTTACTTCTTGTGTATAGAAACTAAAGTATTTTCTAACACCCTGCCAGAAACACTGCCCAACTTCCTCAGGGTGGGAGATGGGAAGTCTTCACCTGAAGCAGAGAGAAGCTGTTGTAATGGGAGGTATAACTTTCATTGGAAACTTTTCAGTTGGGTTGAAATAATTGTGACATTTCACAATAAATTGTGAAATATTTTCATCCCTTCCTACTATCTCTCAAGTCAAAGATGAGTAGTAAGATTGATAGTAATTCCAGGAGTATGAGAAACTCAAGAAAAGGATGAATCACAAGCATTGCAGCTTGTGAAGGGGAAATTAAAATTGTAAGTGTTCAGTAGTGGTAATTTATTATTGAGGAATGATTTGGCATGGAGGGCAAGAAGGTCCAACTACATTTGAAAGTTGGACTGTAAACAAAAGTGCCAGAGACAGAGTGACTCCCTGTAGAAGAATGAAGTTTCCCTTGTAGATAAGAGAAGAAACAGCCATGTCATTGTCTTGTAGTGATTGCTAATGCCAGTGTTTGGGCAGCAGAGCTGGTGCTGGGGGATGAACCCAGCAATGGGGTGAGGTGTCCCATGTTGATGCTCACAGGATTGGTGCTGGGGCAAGTGTATGTAAGGAAATGGCTCCTGATGCATTTTTGCGGACTCCTTGTAGAACTGCTTATGATAGTAGGACTATCCAATGCATTTTTTGTTCCATGTTTGTGTTCAAACACAAAAGTCATGTTTAATTCACCTCAAGAGGTGCCACAAAAATTCCTGAACACCTGGAAGATATAAAGTACAAAGTGTGGGATAAAATGAACTGGTTAGGCTGTTTGGAAGCTAAACCTGGAAAGAATAGCCATGATGGGTTAAATGGATGTGGATGGTGAGGAACACCTTGGAGGCAGAAAACATATGGGAAGAAACAAATTTGGGAAAACACTAGACCAGGAAGTGAAAAGGCAAGTATAAAAAGACAGTGAAAGATGCTATCAAAATTAAGGCAGATGCTAGCAGTGTGGGAATGAATTAGCTGTCGTGAAACTGAGACCAAATTGTATGTTGGAAGTGAGCAGATACCTGTGCCTGGAAAGGAATTAAATAATAGATCTGAAAGGGAAATCTTGGGTCTCTCAAAACTACAAGAAAGAGAGGTGAGAAGAAGCTAGTGAAGAAGGTGGAGAAAGTAAAACAAAATCATGAGTGTTTCATGGTGGGATGCATTAGTGCCAAAGAGCACTGATCCCAAAGGCTGGTAGGCGTGCAAAAGGCAGTCAGATGTGTGCTCAAGGTGGCATGTGGAGGGACCTGATGTGTATATAGAAAGCATATGGATGAGACGGGTAAACATGGAGGGGTTCATGTCAAAATCCACTAGCCAGTATGAGATTTGAGTGGTTGTGCTGAGAGGTGGAGTATTGAACACAAAAACCAGCAAAAGGCAGATTAAGTGGTGGAAGAGAGAGGGGCAAATAATGCTACTTCAAAGGGAAAATGGAAGGAGACTGAATTGGAGGAAGGGCAAAAGTGACAAAGCTACTGTTAAGCTGCTCTTGCAAAGAATAGCACGTTCGCTATGCAACTGTAGAAAAATTAGATGCCAGCTCTAACTCTTTAAACATATAATTGGGTAAGTGTAATTAAGTGGAAGATGGGATACTACTTCCAGAGTAATTCCTCTGACCGTGTTTGGCTTGATAGAATAAATTAATCAGATGATAAGCTTCTATAGGAAGTGAACAATGCTGTCCTTCATTTTTAAGTTATGAAAATATTGACAAGTTGGAGCGGTGTTCACTAGCTAATTCTTGCAGTTTGAATCATTACATAAATTGGAGCTATTTCAGTGCTTAGTGCTACCCATGCACGTTTTAAGATTGTTTTACTTTTTTCTGGACAGGTACTAAGACTAATGATGTCTCCATGAAGCATTTATGACATGCCCTGGGGTTTAATAATCAGATGGAATTAAGAAGGTTCATTTGGTCAACCATTAAAATTTTGAAAACAGGCTTCTTAAGTATAACTTTTCTAGATAATGATCACTCAGACTTACATGCTGTTGTAATGAAAGTTAAACTGCATTTTTTGGCTATCAAAATTGTACAAAAAGAAGCTGAAATTGGCTCTGGAGAACAAGGCAGCATGCAGATAGGGAAATGTGTACCTTATTAATGCAGCATATGGAAAGCTGTTCCTGCTAATGCCCCCTGATATCAGAGCAAATATTGCCATTGTTGCTGCAAGCTCTTGTGGTTCTTGCAGCAAGAAGAGGTTCTGTTGATATATAAATAATGTGGAAATGGCATGTGGATAACGTGTAAGGATTTGTCCGGAGAAAAAGCCAGAGGGCAGGATTGCTTAGCTGGAAAAATTGTCGTTGAACAGGAAAACTAGTTTGTGTGAAACAACAAAATATCAAAAAAGTGGGATTATTTTTCTTTCTGGTAATGATTCCTTGGATTTATTTTGAGGACTTAACAAGTGAGCTAAGTGAAAAGAAATACTAAAACAAATTGTCTTGAGGTCAAAGTCAGAGCTTTCAGTCTTTTCTTGCTGTTGTTTCTCCTGCTTAGAATAGGAATGGATATTTAAACTAAACCTTTTACTGAAATTTTTCTTTGACACCTCAAATTTTTTTTTCATGAGATCAAAGCTATTATTGAGGGCCTACTTCTCTTCAGAATTTTCAGATGAATGACAATACAGCTACAGCTCAAAGAAATAAGAAAAACAAGGAAGCAAATTTAAGAACTTATTCACTTCATTGTTACAGTAAAAATAACATCTATGGGTGTCCTTTAATGCTCTGTGGGAGGCACAGTTGTTGATGGGTGGAAAGAGAGCTTTTCTTTCAAAGAACTTTTCATGGCTGTAATTATTCACTTATTTCGAGCCTGAAAATCTTCATGCTGATTTCCCATATTGAAAGTTTTAGAAAAGCAGTGCTTGTTTTGATGAAATTATAACTGAAACTGAAAGTTGACCAAATGTGCTTTTTTTTTTTTTTTTTTAAAAAAAATTGTGGATTTAAATGTCCTTAAAGGATGCTGTTTATAATAGTAGTGGAAAGTGAGAACACTTGTTTGAATTAAGAAGGAAAGATTGGGCAGCCCTGAAGACTAACAGTTTGACTGTTTTGGCTTTGCAAACTCAATCTACATTGATAGCATTGAAATTGATTTATGCCATGTTCAATTTATGCCTCTATTTATGCCATCATATGCTTTACTTACACTCGTGAATTACAGGGTTTTAACAGTTTTTTGACTAGAGAGCTGCAAGTTATACTCACACTTGCTCTATAGACACTTGTGACTTTCACCTACTGTGGAAAATGATAGTGGATGTAATGGAATACTACCATTTGGAGGCCAGAGGAGCAGATACTTTCACAATATTCCATGTTTGAATCCTGTTGGGTATGACTAAGGAGGAACAGGCAACAATGCTTATGTTAGGAGCTCTCTGTATAGAAACAAGATGGTAGAAAGCCCTTGGCAGCTGGGGAAGCTAAGGATCCTGTGACAATGACAAGGAAAGAGCCTTTCAGCTTCTTGCTTACCTCTCCAGTCAATTTTCCTTCATAATCTAGGAACTAGTGACTGTTGTGCTCTTTCTGTTGTATGATTTTTTGACTTTTGACTTCTATGGGCACATTGAAAGACTTGGATGGTGCATGTTGTCCTTGTGTTGACTTTTCTTCTTTCTGCATCTTGGAAAAGTGTCTATTCTTCCAGCAGAATCTTTTAGACCAGTGCAAATGGCTAGGCCAGCTAATGAGAGCCTGAAAAAAGAAGAAGTAACTACAAGCTCAAGAATGATGTCTGGGTAAACAAACAAAAAATTCCCAATGAAAAAAGCAACTAGAGGCTGATGTGTGTTTGATTAGGCCAAAATTGATCAAAAACCTCCTCATAAGAGACTAACAAGGCTGCAAATGGCGTGCAATTAAATAAACGTGTGCTGATGAAATATATGGGCTAAAGAATGTATTCAAAGTTGCCAAATGCAGTAAAGTTTGTACTGGGAAAGTGCTTCTGTTTGATTTAGGACTGACACTGCAGAAAATTCCTGAGAGTTTCATGTATATATCCCTTGGATAATTGGTGAGCACTGAAGAGTGTTTGAGTAAACACTTTGTAAAGTAAAATACAGTTTTGTGCTAGGGAAAAGAATATATTCAGTTGAGTAAGATTGCAATAGTGGTTTAGTATTTGAGAAAATACACAGTGCTTTTAAGTGGAAACTCCTAACCGGAAGAGGTCTTCCTTTGATATCTCTTTGTGCCTTGGTAGCTGAAAGCTTTTCTGTACCTACTAAGTGTCTAGTTGCCTGGCATTTGTGGGAGAAATAGTCACATTTTCTTTAACCCTGAATACCTTTTGAAACTGGAGGCAATTATCCCTTAATAGGACAGTGAGTTGGCAATGGGATTTGTAAAAGTTGGTTCTAATGATCTTTTCTTACCTCAGATTTTGGATAGAGTACTGTACCCTTTCAGGTATTTTCTAAAAGGAGTGCTGGAATCTTTCCAGAGTCTGCAGATAGTCTGGAGTCTCAGCTGTGAGGTTTCTGGATGTGTAAACCAGTAATGCATCGATATTACTCGATGTCAGTTTTGATCGCTGCCACTTAAAGGTACCCTTCGTGATAATTGTATTATTTTAAATAAACTCTATCCTCATCCTACGCTTTTGCAGAGAGCTGAATTATAACTACTGGACTTCTTGAATCAGGAAGCATACTTTTTCTTTTTTTATTCTCTGGCATCATTTATGAGGTTCTCTGAATCCTGTGGTGCTCGTTTATATTGTTTCATTCTGTCTCTGTATTGGAATTACTATATTTTTCATGTTTGTAAACATGATTAATCTCAAATGAAAATCAGCCCAAACAATTACAAAGAGTTGTTTAGCAACAACAGGGGTTATTTGTTGTGTGTGGATGATGAGAGGAAATTTAATGTGGAACCTCTTTTCCCTCGGGGATGTTCTTCTGCAACCTCATGCTTTATGGTTTCTATTCCTGAATATCTCTTCAACTCTGTATTCAGCAAGTTATTGCATTGCTTGAAAGTGAGCATTTCCAGAAGAAGGTAGGTTGTGCAATAAAAGTGCAGCACAGGTAAACTTCTCCTTTCCAACAGCTTGGCAAAACTATCATATTCAGTGACCCTTTCAGGTGTGTAACTCATGTCATAGCAGCAACATTTGCAAGATGGGAATCATTACAAATTGTTCTGTTGTGTTCTATGCAGCCTGGTTCATGGCTTTAGAAAGTCAAGGTTATTTTCCTTTGCTGCTGCTTACATCCACTTAAGCATTTCTACAGTACCACTGTAAAACTGCAGATGTGGAATTCTAGGCCTTAAGTGCCCATTAAGTATTGCTTTGCATGTGTAAGCTTTATATGCCATAATGAAAAAGTATATCTTATGTTTTAGCTATTTAAATGGTGCCTTCTTTCTCCTACTTACCTTTCAATGGGTAAGAGGAATAGGAAAATATACTTGGCATAAAGATAACATTTTGGTGATAGCTATTTTTTGCTAAATTTTTTTCATTTAATTTTTTGTATCCTTCCAAATGCAAAGGGCTCTTTTGTTTTATTTCCTTAAGATTTCCAAATTTTTTAAAATCTGATTTTTTCATCATGAGCATTAAATGGATGTCAGTCCTGCTTCCTCATGTGCACCTTAAAAGAGCATAATATTACAGCTTAGATAACTTTTCTTTTTTTATCCTGAGGTCTGTGCAGTAATTCCAGACAGCAGTGATTGTTGTTGTGGGTGTTCTCTGGTTGGTGGGTTGACCTTCATTAACAGACAGATGCAAGATGTCAAAACTGGGGCAAAACTAAGATGAAAAAAGTTTGTGGAGCAAAATAAAGACAAGGAGATCACTTACCTGTTACCATCACGGGCAAAACAATCATGAGCTGTGAAAAATTTAATTTCTTGCCAATTAAAATACAGTTGGGTGGTGGAATGAAAGAAAAAGACTTGTTCGTTTCAATCTGGTATAATAATAAAATAAAGCTACTTGCGTTTTTCAGGGTCTTGAATATAAAGTATGTGAAAATCTGCTGCATTGAAGGAAAATACTGTGGTTTTGTGAATGTAACTTTTATAGATAATGAGGATTTCTAGAATTTAATTGACTTTGGGACATATTTTATTGCTTCTCCTTTTTGTATGCCTTTCCTCAGTCATTTCAATAAAGATAATCCTGAACTGCATTGAATGGGAGAGTGCAGCTTTGGAGCCTGCAACTTGCATGAACCTGGAAGTTTTAATACCTTCCGCTATATCCGGCTGTGTTTTATATTTAATGCCAAGTATTGTTTCCCATTGCCATAGCATCAATTAGGACTTCATGAATTAATTACTTACGAAGCTTTTTCTGCTCAGTTTATAAGAAGTTGAAAATTTCCCTTTCTTTCAAAGCTATTTTAAATTAATGTCAACCCCAAAATTCAAATTGGCCTTTGGCTAAAATTGAAAATGCATATTCTGCATGACAGATCAGATTTGTGATTACAGAAACAAGACAAAAATGCACTCGTGTGTGCCCACCCCAGTACTTCACTGACTTTTTTGTGTACTTTTTTTCTTAGCTTGAGCCAAAGGAAAGCTGGTGCTGGTGCTCATCTGTGGTTATTTATTATTATTATTATTTGTACATTTTAATAGAGATCCTCTCATGTAGTTCCAGGTCTGAAAAGATTCTTGGAAGTTTTATAGACATAGGAAAGTAAAATTTACAGGTGGTGTTTGTTTTAAATCTTCATAATGTATTTTAGGAACAAAGTTTAGCATTATTATGGTGTTAAAAATCAACAGATTGTAGAAAAACCCCTCAGTTTTGATTCAGTTCTGTTGAAGCAAATATTTGACAGACTTCATAGATGAAAGTTGTTCCTTTTGAGCTGTATGAAAATTGCTTTCATAATTGTAAGTGGAAGTGAACACTTTTAATCAATAGGCACTAACCCAGGGCTGCTTAAAGTTACTCTGACGTTTGTTCTTAAATTACTGGTTTTTTTAAAAGAAAAATCTTTCTGGTAGATACAATACATATTGTCATGTTGGAGTGAGATGAAACTCTAAACTGATTATACTGCTTACATAAGACTTTGAAAAAAATTGTGTCAAATTAAAAAAAATTGGATGATGAAAGTCTCTGCGACACTTCAACTTACAGGTACAGTGATAGAGAGAAAATAAATATAAGTGTCTCTCTAAATTACTGAATGAAAGGATTTAATGCATTTTCTGGTTTGACCTCTTACATGCTCTCTCTGATCTAGTCTCCCTTGTTTCTCAATTATCTGTGAATTTATTCCCATCCACGTATCCTCTAATGAGAGAAATCTAATCATGGCTAGCATAAGGTGTTGAATGTAAATAGGATATAACTTAGCATTTGGTGCTCTGTGATATAATTATGGCCATCATTTCACCTAGTCTATCTGTGCTGTATCTGGGCAAAAAATTTACTGCTTTCATTATTGGAGAACTGATACAACTAAACCAAAACCAACCAAACACTCCCCCCCACCCCGAAAACCCAGACAAACCCCAAAACCCAAACCATTCATTTGTTTACCATGAAAATGGCTTTATTTTTCCATGCTTTCTCTTTCCTAAAACATGGAGCAGGAGAAACATATTGCATTAGAGAGGGGAATGGGAACAACGCCTCCCTATTTTCCCCCTCACCCCAAAAAAATTTTTTTATTGGTAATATTTTTGTCAGAATTGTAAGAAAACTGAAAAATTTCAATGAAAAGTTTCCCTCTGGAGGGGAAAAGTTCTAATTTGATAGGTTATATAAACTGATAAACCTCAGGACTATATTGTAGTATAGCTGTCCGTATGCAAATATATACGGATCGTCACAGTAACTATTATGTATAGACTAGATCTCATCTGCATATTAAGTTTGGGACTTTTCCTCTTTAAAAGGACTGATAAACCCAAATGTCAGCTCCTTTACATGTTTAAGGTACTTTTGTATTAGTGATGAGGCTAGAAAAAACTTTTGTTTTTATATTTCTCAGTGGAAACTTTAAGTTTTAGTATTATGTACTTTTCAGTTAGTTCTATGACCTCATGCTTTTCTTGCAGTTTTAAACTGGTTTTTACAGTGGGTACACATGATATCATGGTTTAAAATAAAAGTAAGAGATGAAGAAATTGTCACCTAACTGAAATGTCATGACGCACATTTTTCTCCTTAATTAGGGAGAAAAGATGCTAGATATTCTAGCAGTGTTATCCTCCAAGTTCAGTCCCGAGGCAGAGTTGCTCCAACATAACTTTTTCCCTGTGTTTAAAAAAACCCCCAGCTTTTCTTGCTGCTGCGATATCACCAGTAAAATTCAGATGAGTTTTCTGCCTTAAAAAAACTTGCTGCCTAGGGCCTTAAAATCAAAGCTAAATTTGGGTTGTTCAGCAGTCTCTAGTTCAGTGAATTTGTAGGGTTGTGAATAAACTATCATGAAAGCTTATACCATTTTCCTGCCTGTGAAGCTACTTTTTTGTGTCCTTTTTTTTCTCTAATTGTCAAAATAAGCATTATTCTGGGGAATGAAGGGGCTGCATATCTTCCTGTGTGTGATCTGCTTCATCTCTTTCTTACCGTCCATTGACTCACATATATGGCTTAATGGGATTGATATTAGGCCGGATCTAATTAGGCCAACTACTGAGATGTGCTGTTCTGAGACACTGCTGTCTGATAACCAAACTGGTGAACTCCTGTAATGACATGATGGCCTGATGGCTCACTGTGGAGAAAGCACCGTGGACAGGTGACACACACCTGGCTGTGATGCTGCCACACAGCCGGGTGGAAACCAACCCTGGGAGAGGCAGCCCCTTGGCTGATTTGTGTCCTCATGTATCCTAAATGTAAGAATGGGAAGACACGGTGTGCTGGGAAGCACCCTGTGCTCCAGGCAAACTTCTGCCTGCCATGGTTTCTGATGTAAATGGATCTTGAAATACATAGTTTGAAATATTGCTTTGTAGGGTGGAACTTTTTTTGACCCACACTGTGGTCCTGTGAGACTTACCAAAACTGGCTACTCTCACTTCCATCCGTCCTCTACAAGATTTCACTGACAACAACATGAATGCTTAGTGTAAAACCTGTTTTCTTAATTTAGTAACATATTCTGGTTTTCTATAAATAACAGGGAAAAAGAAAGTCTAGTAAAATATGGAAGGAAATAAATCAAAATCAGGATCTATCATGAAGTATCTCATAGCAAGTAAATAGGACTTTATAGACCTTGGATATAAAGTACGGTCTCTTTGTGTAACTATTTTCACACACAGATGGCAGAGAATTAACTTGTTTTAGCTAACAAATTTTGTAGGACTTTTGTGGTATGACTTTTTGTTCCTTACCTAATTTTTAGTTTAGTATGCGCTTGTTAAAACAAACACAAACTTGAGTGCTGAGGGATGTTTCAAGGCCAACTAATTTCCCCCCTTATGTGAGTGAGAGAGGAAATTCAATCTCTTATCTTTCTCTTTCCCTCAGAGTAACTTCCCAGCCACACTGGGCTTTGCTCCCAGACTCCTTTCAGTTCCATCCTCAAGGGATATATTTGTCCTCGAGGCTCCTAAATTCAGTTAGCTAACATGTGTTAAAGTGATTGTGAAGGCAAGAAAGCTTGGTTTTGATTCATATTAGCATTTCATGTTTGGCCCTGGACCTCAACAGAAAAATTAACTTAACTTGTTAACTTAAGGTAAAACCTGGGTTGCCTTGCCTTTGCTTCTATTTTATTATCAGTTAGCCTTTCTAAGATCAGGATAAATCTTTCTGCAATGTAAATATTTGTCTTCCTGAAGGAGTTACAGTAACTTCTTTCCTGATAATGCAGGAGAGTTGGCATCTCTCTTTATACAGGGTTTAATCCAAAGGCTTTTTTTCTTGTGGCTTTAGTTGACTTCCATTATAGAATGTTGTTCCACTCTGAATTGATGATACATCTCCATTTAAAAGGAGCAGGGAGATGAAGGGGGGCAATACTACCCTGTAGTATGTGATTTTAGGCCCAAAAAATCTTCAGGTTGGTAACTGAGTCCATAGTGGACCATGCCAGGAACTAGGTGTGCTTACTACGTGGTAACCACCATTTTCTATTCTCATAATCTTAGCCTGAAGATAAGTGAGTTTGGGTTGGTTTTATGTTGGCATAGGATAATGGACCTCTACACACATGCATTTTGCAAACAAGAGCAGATTGGTAAAGAGGCTGCATTAGTAGCCTATTCTGAGTTTATGAAGTCAGTAATAGAAGTATTTGAATCATCATTTTTTTCAAACTGGCATTTTTCTCAAATTCTGGAATTTGAAAAGGAATCAAGACTGACCTCATAACTATTTTTTCCTGAGCTTCTAACGTCTTCACAAAATGATTCCTTTAGCATTTGAAAGGAAAATATACATTGTACTCGAAAGGAGTATAACTTCTAGTTTGTTTTAATTTTGTTAGAGAAAGAGGATTAGAGTTAATTGGCCTTCCATCCTCTCAGCACAAATTCCATTCCTGTCTAGGTAATACTTGATTAACCTTGAATTTTGGCTTGTCATAGCATAGAATATTGCTTGAGGTGCAAGAGGAAGTACTAAGCAGTCCATGTGCAAAGTGATCTTACAGTAAACATTCTATAAGCTTTTGTTACATGAAGTTTGTAGATTTCTACACATACAATGAGCAAGTTGGCTTTTTGTCTGTCCTGCTTTGTCCGCGTTCTTTAGTCCTTTAGTTAGACTTTGAAGTTGTTTGGATTTGAATGTTGTTTTGGTAAAGCAAATAACTGTCATAATTGTTCTTTATTAAAACCCGTTGCACACAGTTACAAAACAGGTTACCAATAACAAGTTGCGTACCCCTTGCTTCTTGCATGCAAGTCACTCTAACTTATAAATAGAACTGTTCTGATAGTCAGAACTTGGCCTATCCTCTTGTCCTCTTATGCGAGTTGATTTAAAAATAGAACTGTCCTAGAACTGATATGTATCAACGAGGTTGTGAAAGTTCACTTCTAGACGCTACTGTAATTAAGCAGTAAGTTAGAGGGAGGTCTGTGTATGTTCCCATCAATAATCTAAAGATTTTAAAATACAGTAGTAATAATTTCAGCTTTTCAAGGAGCTATGCAATTGCAAAGTGTTAAACTTCTGGATGCTGTTCCTTTGCTGTAGCTTATCAAAACATACCCAAAATATACATGTGCATTTCAACAAAGAAATACCTGTTGAGAGCACTATAAAAAAGAAAATGATTCTGTGAGCAAGGACTACAAAGTAGTTAGTAACCATAATGTGTGATCTATTGAACTACTGCTTTGATCACAGCAGTGTTGTGATACATTTAAGTGTAGAATGTTTTTGAGTGCCAACACTTCCTTAGCCTGTTTAAGGCAATTCTGTCTTAATTTTGTTTGCCTTTTTTAACTTGGAGCTCACATCTAAAAGTTTCTGAATCTTCCTGGATTTCTTTTGTGGTTTGTTGTTTGGTGCTTTTTAAGAAAAATTGTTTGGGTTTTTTTTATTCTGGTCTTGTGCTCACGGCAGGTCTTTAATATGCATAAGAGACTTTTCTTGGATGTTTGAAAATGTTAATTTTTATTTTTTCAGGCAGTCTTGTTTGACTTTTCTCCTTCCACTTCAGTTACCTTAGGCATTTAAATATGCAAAGTTACACCAAGTATGCTAAAAGCCTGGGGATGGAAGAGGGTTAATTTGAATAATTTCTTTAGTATAATTTAGAGATGGACTGATGTCAGCATTCACTTGACAGTAGCTTTACTATTAAAGATAATTTGTGGGCTCTGCAAAGGAATGAAGTTGAAAGGCATGATGTGAAGAATTTTCTTTTTCGAAAAGCCTTTCCTAAGAAATCTTTTGTGTATTTCTGTTAAGTACTCTTACATCTAATACGTAGCTGCTTCTTCTGTCTTAATGGATTTACCTGAGTAAAAGAACTAGGAACATTTTTTGAGGTTAGAAGGAAATGAAAAAAACAACTCATAAAAGGGTCTAAATGTTGACACACGAGTGAGTACTTCAAATGGCAGAAGATAGATTCATTCCATTTCTTTTCAGCAGGGTTGCTATGGTTAGCTGAGCAATATGGGGGGAGAGGAGTGTGAGAGCTTTTCCTACCTCTCAGAGCATCTTGTGACTATAAAATTCTTCTACTGCTTATCTGGATTTTTCCTTCATGTTCTAAATATACCAGTGCTTGGGAGATTACTCATTTTGTAAAAATGAGAGAGAAAATAGGAAAAATTAGCGTTCTGAAGTAGGTAGCCACTGAAGGTCTTGATGGTTCAGAAATAATTAAGTGCTGTGTGAGTGAGGAACAGGACCTGAGTCCTAAAACCTAATAAATACAGTTTCTATCTCATGGGTTGTACTCGGGGATACACAGCTAACTAACTGAAGTTCAGTGGGAACCTGTGATGCTCCTCCATCTGCATACCTGAGCTCAGTGAATGGTTTGAACATGTCAGCTTCCTGACAGATAACAGGTTGCTCTGGAAATAAGAATTTTTATCATTTTTATTCCTGAAGAAGCATGACTGCTCTTTATGATCTTTTCATTTAAAAAATAATACAAAATGGCTTTATATGCAAACGCTTAGCAAATCATGACACACATTACAGAGGCTTTCTTTTAGGTAGCCAGTAAAATGTATCCTAGCCTTAACTTGCTTTTAGATGACACATTTGAACTGTACTTGGAATAAGTCCAAATAGGTAGAGTTCAGTAAATAATATGTTGTCCAGGGGTATACACACAATAAAAAAATGGACTTGAAGAGAGGAGGTTTGCTTTGCATGTGCATTAGGATAGGATGATATTTTGAGTGTTTAAGCATTGTTTTACCCACTGTTAACCAGCAGAGAGCACTTTAGTTTATAACATAACATCTATAAAAAAATGTGAAATTGGGAAAGGCTGAGGTTATTTTTCTTTCCCTGAGACGGCCATTAGAAACAAACTGCCAGTGACAAATTTCCTGGGTTTTGTACGTTATCAACGGTGTTTGTGTTTTGTACACTGTATAAGTATCAATTTTATTGTATGCCAATGACTTAAGATTTACCTTGAATCTTTCCTTATCAGTAATTTCTTGATAGTGTTTATTTAAACTCTGCATATGATGAGTACAATTCCTCAAAGTATGAGCCTTACTAGGCTGATGTGTGCAATGATGTCCCTAGTTTGGAGCCCCAGGTATGGCACCGGTATGTTTTCAGTGCATGAAGACAGCAAGTACGAGGACTTGTTGCCAATGCACAGAGAACAGCTTCCGTGTGATGGTGCTGTTGTGGTTCCTCACTGAATTCATTTGTGGAGAATGATACAAGGAGAAAGCTTTGAGGCAAATAGCACTATGAATCAGTGCATTAAATCTTCTTTTCTTAGTATGTGGTATGCGTGCTGGTTGTCATGAGTGAAATGCTACTGAAATGAGGGTGAAGGGTGGGAAATCAAGACAGGAGGCAGAAAAATCCTGATATTGACCTCACCTCCCCAACCAAACCAACCGTGTATTAACTGGAGGCTGCCTGCTTAAAAAAACCTGAAACCTACAATAAAACCAAACCTGTCATTGTCACTTGGCACCTCTTGTATGACTGGACTCCTTGGAAATGGGCAAATTAGTGTTTTGCTAATTCAGGTCTGCAGTATGAAGGCAGTGGATGGGGCATGTTCTCTGGTTGCTGTTCCACCCTCTCACCTCAGCCCTGCCCCGGGTACCTTGGTGGGAGGGGAGAGATCCGAAGGGGCACAGTCAGTGGAGGAATCTGTGGGTGCACCCAAGGAGAGGTGCACAGTCTTAAATGTGGTAATAATAGAATTTAGCCACCTCACGGGTGTTGGTAACATGTGGATTGTGTGTAACATGTCTTAATGGGCATGGAGGAAGAGAATTATTGCAATAAAGTCTGACCTCTCCTGATTACTTTTTTTTTTTTTTTTTTTTAACCTATGAGAATTGTAGGGAAACAGCCAAAGCATTCTGTGGAGTATGTCAGCAGCATGGGGAAACATGATCTGTAATCTGCCTGTCGTGCACATACATGAAGCACGTAGCACTTCTGTGAGAGCTGCATTAGTAGAGTCATAGGAACAGGCTACAAGGGAGGAGCAAGCTTTCCCAGGCAAGGGGAGTTGTAAATACGTGTTTTGCTGAAATATTGCTGCTCCTTTTATGAGATGAATAATTAATATTATAAACCTTATTGTTCAGAGTGGCAATTTGCAGGTCCTTTGGATGGGAATATGGAGCTGTTGGAACCGTAAACACCTCATCTAGCAATTTCTTAAGCAGCGTGTTGTGCCTTTTATTGTTTGAATCTGCCTGGGAGTGGCTTTAAGATCCAGTAACCTGATCTTTTATCACTCTTGGAGGTTTCCTTTTCTGGTATGCCCTGATGCATTCAACACATGTCGGTATTGTATGCGACCGGCAATCCCAGCAATTCAGGCTCACTTTCTCCATCTGCAATAAACGGCAAATTATCCGCTGGTGAATGCTTCTCAGACTTGTCAGCCGTCGGCAGCTAATTTCTGTGTGGCTCATCAACCCCATTTAAGAGACTGGAAGCCCTGTGGATGACCAAGCTAGAAAGCGTTGACAAGATCTTATCTCGGGAGCAAAGACTAGTTAAGAATGAGAGCGGAAAACGGTTTTTCTTGTCCTTAGAGGAATTGGACTGATCTGAGAACACCCGGTTTCTGCCTGAGGAAAACAGAGAGCAAGGCTATGAGCAATTCAAGGCTGTGCAGGAGGAGCAGAGACTGCCTTTAAACAGCAGTTATTCTGTTACTTGTCTGAGAAACGTCAGCAGATGGACTTTGGTTACAGTGCTGTGAATATTTGCAGTGGCTTTGCATGTTGGAATACAAGCAGTAATCTCTTTTATCCCCCTTCCCCTGTATATTTTACCTGCTGAAAAATGAGTGAGGAACCAAAGGAGAAAAATGCTAAACCAGCTCACAGGAAAAAGAAAGGAAAAAAGGTAACTCCCTGTACCGACAGTCTGCTGTAATACCTTTTTTGAGTCTTTTTGTGTTCTAGCAGTTTGCTTCTGGGTGTGGAGTGGCTTTGGTTTGATAATTTGTTGAGAATAAGGATGATGGTAGAATCAGGATGGTTTTGTTTATGCTAGATGCTGATGGGTGTGTTCTTTGCTAGAATCAGTAATACAATCAACTCAGTTGTTTTTGCATTTTGTAAATACTCCAGTGTTTTAATGTATGTTAGTTGCAGAATTTCTTTGTGGTTGCAGTTTTCCTAGTGTATTTCAAACGCAGGATTAACAAGTAAACAGGTATCTAAATTAAGCCTTTTTTTAAGGGAGAGACTGATAATCAACATGTGCTCTTGTAAATGAATATTATGGACGTTGCCAAGAAAAGCAAGTTTTGCAATAAGCTTTTATTTTTTAAAAAGCTATGGTTTTTACTGCATGCCACTTTGATCAGTTTTATATATTGTGGAATGTGAAAACGCTGTGGTTAAACTAAACTCAGGAATGAAATTGCAGTTTTGGTATAACTAATTCTTGTTCTGGTATAAGTCTTTTGCCTCAGATTGTGCTTAGAAAGATGAATTTGATTATTACATTCTATGTTGCAGTTTTTTGCTTTCCTAATATCCATGTAATTTATCCCTCCCATACTGAAATGGATGATTTTCATGTGTTTACACTTGAGTCAGATTGTTAAATCTAGGTAGTTGACTTGTTCAGGGTTTTCTAACTCATATTTTAAATGTTAAAATTTATATTAATTTATAATGTGAATTTCCTCAAGTGCTGTAGGAAAAGATATCTGAAAGGTTTATCATTGTTGCAGAAAATATAGTCAGACCCCCGCCCTTTATTTTCTGAGTGTATGTTTGCCTTCCTAGCACATGAAAGTGTATGACAGCCTCATAGTTAATCCATTTCTTTGGTGAAGGATTCAGGAAAGACTGTTGAAAAGGCAAATTAAACCATATTGGCCCCTCTATTCTTCCAGAATTGCAAAGAATAGCTTTGGAAGGCATCAGGGCAAAATATAATTGAAATCTCTTTTAAGGAGAAATGAGGATACCTTCCTGACATACAAAATGATTCTGTCACGTATGATAGACTGTCTCAGGACTAGAAAATATATCTATAACTGAATTCTGGGGTGGGTTTTAAATTTGGACTATGTTAATATTTTTACTATGTTATAGAAATTATTTTTATGGTGAGATGTAGTTTTATGGCATACACCAAGTTTTAGGCTTAAGCTTATATAGATCCATGTCTTCTAGAAGACCAACTGAAAAGACAACAAGACAGAGAATTTTAGGATTAAGCGAAGTTTGGAGTCTCACCTGTTATTCCATCCATGACTGGTGATAGTCTACCTGTATCTTGTGAAGGTGCTACTCTTTGTGGTCAGGAGGTTACAGCTCCCCTGTCCAAATCCACCCTCTGTTGACTGGTACAGCACATCATTGGTCTCAAGGGACATGGGTGGGGGAAGATGTTGGACACGTTTGCATTTGTGAACTACTGCTGTGAGTGTTGAAAGACAATGGCACAACACTCAGTTGACGCCTTGCAAGGTAATGGCAAAGCCTACCCTTAGGTGCCTCAAGCCATTGCTGCACAAGCTGTGGCTACCACCAGGGTAGCTACAATGTAATGCAAACCATTACATTTCAATATGTCATGGCTAGAGCTGTTTACATCTGCAAAAAATGTTCTGTTTGATTTTTTTTTTTTTCATGCTGTTGGAATCACTGAAACTGTTGCTGGAATATGCTGCATCAGGCTGAGATGTGTCCCTTGTGACTAGTGTGCATCAAGGCTGCTTGCTTGTCAGTGCTAAACACAGGGTTGGGCCAGAATGTGCCCAGTGGAGACAACTTTTTTAAACAAGAAGCGACCGTTTCTTCTGGTCTTAATAGAAATTTCCCCTGCTTTTCACAGTTCATTGGAGAAGGTTTTAAATTTGTTAAGATTCCAAAGATGAATCTCTGAATGACCAATGAAGAACTTAGCTAAGGAATGCTCTCCAAGAAGTTTGATAAACAAATGGCATTTAGCCATAAGCTCCTGAGCCAGGTGAAAGCTTAACTGGATCTGGGATTCGAGTGAGTTATGCCACCTGTCCCTCCTAAATGTAGGTGTCCTGGAATGGGTATTTCCATGGCTGCCTTCCTGTTCCCTTTAGATAGTTCCTTTCTTGGCAGCTGTGCTTTCTCCATATTTAGCTTTTCCCTTGCCTCCTGTCTCATTTATCTTCAGAGTGAGTGATGGCAAGTCTTTCTTCTGCTCTTTTGACTGCGGAGGTACTCATTCACATCCCATTCCCTGTTGATACTCTTGGTTTTCCTTTTCTTAGACAATGTCTGAAATAAGGATACAGAAAGAGCAGAAGGACAGCAGGAAGACCATACAGTTTGCTGTGGGAAAACCACAATCAGTAATGCACATCCTGATTTTCCAGAGTTGTGTGATTAGGGTGTACCACAAAAATAAGCCTTAACCTGGCAAATATTTTCTCACTTTTGAGCACAAAAACTTGCAATAACTGTATGTAAAATTAATTGGCCAAAGCAGAGATTTTCTGCAAGTATAGTGAAAATTTCAATCTAGATGGAGAAGATGAAGATAAGAAATAATTTGGGAGGTGTTTCTGAGATTTATTATGAAGGATGGACAATTAAGATGAAAGCAGAACAGTACTGTGTTTATCACTGTGACATTGTTGGGGATACAACTTTCGAAGTACGATGAAAGTACCATATCAATATATATTGCTGAGGCTACACTGAACAGGATTAGCTCTGATGGAATGGAAGCCTAATTATTTTCTCTGATCCATACTTCAGGGTCCCTTTCTACCAGCAGCCTGTGCCTCTTGCGCTTGAGCATCAGTCATCCTGCAATTTCCAGTCACGCTTTTACAGAGTCAGTGTTTTGAAACTGTCAAGTTGAATCCCTAGGCATTATGGAGTGGCTTTATCTTGTATGTTTGTGTCATCACTTTTCAGTAAATTTTGGAATCTCAATTATAGAAGAGCATTGAACTTGGCTGTCACTAGGGATAGAAGATGTGTTTTGATTTTTAACAAAAGAGAAGTGTTCTTTCCTCTACCAATGCAAACTACAAGAATGAAATTAGCCATGAAATACTGATGATCCTCTGAAGCTTTTAAAGGTGATCAGGAGTGCATGAACAAGAAATAAATTAGTCCACCTCAAAACTTCTGAGTAAAAGACACTTTTCAATTTAATCTTACAGTTACTTTCTGGGCATCAGCCACTTTGAGTAGCGGGAAATTTCACATTAAACTCTCATACCAGAAGCTTTGCTGGGAATGCATTGTGGGTTATTTTTTGTTTTGTTTTGGGGAGTCTTTTGTTCACCTCTTCTCCTACTCCCTCCCAGATCTTCAGACATCCTTCACAATTAATGTTGCTGGTGTGTCTCTCAGTATACGTATAGGAGAAATCAGTAATGGAAGCTACTAACAGAAATGTGTAAAATTAGTTTATTCTTGAATGTCCACAGGAAAGAGCTCATGCTGAACTCTTAATGTGATTCTAGGGTCATCTGTTTATTAATCCATCTCTCTGCCTTTAGTTGACCACTATAGTATGACTTCAACACTGTTGCTTTGTGTAAAATAGGATTATGCGATGCAGGTGAGCTGCTTATGCAGCAGATTGAATATCAGTGCTTGGGGTCAGAATGTTTAGGGCGGCCAACATTACGACTTTTGGACTGAGAGGAGGTTTAGTTCAATCCACTTTTGAGCCAGTATCCTGGGCTCACTACACTGGGAACACACCTCACAGCTTCTGCCAAGGAGTTACTGCTCTGTCATAACTCCAAGTTTTGACTCAGCAACATTAGTGGCTGTCTCCAGGGGGGACTCTTCTGTTGTTGCACGTGGTCGAAATCTGGTGAGCAGCAGGTCTTTAACGGGATGAGAAACTTCCAGGGGCATTTGTGTGGGGATAGATGCTGAGAAGTCAGAGGTTCTCAGGTGTGATGAGTCATTCCCCACTGTTGTAAAAATGCAGTATCAATAGTGGCCTGGGAGAAGAGTTGTCCCTGCTTCTGATGGAGCCAGGTCAGCTCCTTTATAGGCAAAGCCTGCCTCTATTGAAATAGCATTACTGACAACATTGGGGGCCTTATGTCTTGTCATTTCATCTTTATGTTGTCAAATGATTCATCTGTGTATGTATGATTACACTGGGACTTGTGGTGATCATAACTCACACCTGTGAAGACCACCTTTTGTCATGACAAGATGAGAAATGGTAATTTGCTACTGAGATTCGTGGTGATATCACAATCACACTTCTTTCAAAACTCTCTTTTACAACTAGATTTGCTGATTTGGTTGCTTTAATTCTTTAATTTAGAGATAATTTATGTTTAGTTCTCATACACATACGGTTGTTGGAGGAGAACGTTCAGTGCTGCTTGCTCCCAGTTGAGAAGTACTCATTGCTAACACTAAAAGTACTCACGGTAGACTTCTCTAATTTTTTTGTAGCTTTAACATATTAATAAATTAACTTTTTATTTGAGTGTAAATTGATTTCTAAATTTGGGTTGTTCCCAATAAGCTAAGAAATTAAAATCTGCTTAGATTGTGAAATAAAATGCAAAAAGACTGTAGAAGAACACTATCTTCTTGTCTTGGTAAATAAGGTTTACCTTATTTAACTACATTGTTAATTTTAAGCTTCTGGGATAAGAAATGGTTCTTACAGATTTAAAGTTGACTGTATGGCAATAGTCTTGCTGTATCCTGTGCTGAAAATTTACAATGTGATAAAATGATAAACGGATTTGTCTTGGCTTTGCTTGCCAATTTCAACTTGTTCAGCTTTAATGTTCATTTTATTGATATGATAGATTCTTAATCTCACTTTTTTAGCAGATATATTAAAGAAAATACAAAGAACAAACAGCCCTTAAAACTTCTGGAAGATACTTCTCCTTTGCATGTCCAAATAGTAAAAATCTAAAAATGGTAGAATAAAGATGTTTTCAGTCATTATGATTATTTTTATTTGTTCTGTTTTCTAAAACTTCAGGCTTTGAATCAAACATGTTTACGTTTTCTTGTCATCTACAAATTTCTGAATTGCCTCGGAAAACTAAAATGCATTGATTCCTGTCACCTTCACTTTGGTATTGCTTTGGTACACAGTACTATAATTGTTTTCCTTTCATCAGACTGGAACAAAATAAAGCATATGTAATAGCAAGGTAAGCATCTTACTATTTTGAAATGAGCCACTTCAAATGTTCATTTTCCCTGAAAAAATATTCTGACATTACCTATCTTCAGTAGTATTAGTCAACAGCTCCTAGCCTCTAGGTACGTATGGTTAAAAAATTGTAAGTGGATGCTATTGTCATAGTCTATATCACATCAAATAGCAAGGTGTTTTGTTACTGAATTTTTAATGTTATTCATTCTGTAGATATGTGACAGAACTTGTAACATGAGTGATAATCCTTCCATTTGCTGCTAAATTACCACTCTTGTTGACAAAAAACAATTTATTTTTTTTTAAAAACAGATGCTTTTTTAACAGATAAATCCTGCAGTTTGTGAGAGAATATGAAACCTGATGGAGATTCTCTGATCCTGTGACATAAGTCCATCTTACAGTTTTGAGCTTTTACCAGGAAACCCAGGTGTGAATAGTTCTCTGAAGGATGGGTTTAGGAAATAGAAGTGCAACTCTGGATAAGTGCTTCAGCTAATTTATTTATTTATTTTTCTACCACTTTTTTTTCATGCCCCCTATATGGGGGTTTTCCCTTTGCTTCAATGGACCATGTTCTCAGCTGCTAAAGACCAGGCATTTCCTGGTGGTGCCAACTTGGAGGCCTGTGTTGCCTTTTCCTTCTTCCATTCTTTTTCAGCATGTCCTTACTGGGTTTATGAGCTGTTCTACCCTTTGAATGGCTTTGGCTTTCCATGTGTTCTCAATTGGGAAGTTGATGGCCTTGAGTCTACTTTTTTGGGGTTGAATCCCTTGACTTTCAACATGTTGAACAGGGACTTAATAGTGGGTTTCCATCTCTACCATAGAGGCCATACACTTTTACTCATGTTATCACCCAAAGGACTGAGGGCCCGTATTGGGCCTGGTTCCTTGGTGGCCTCTCCTTGGGGTACTGTTGCAGAGCATGAGTGCAATGGGCAGTGTTCCAGGATGGCTTGCGTGTCGATTGTTGCTGGTGCCTAGCACCTCAGCTGGAGGACTTCCAGTGCCTCCTACTCCATAAGCTGGGAACTTACAGTCCAGGTCAGGTTGCCTCCTTTGCAGTAAATTGTTTTATGTACAATTAGGTTTACAGTTAGATTGGATTACAGAAAGCGTGTTTGAGCTATAAGAGACACAGTGGATCAGCTTCAGTTACATGTTGCTGTTTTGCAGTCATCAGTGGGACAGGAAATGATACAAAAGTTTCTGTAATAAAGTCTTTATATTAACCCACTAAGTTAACTTCGGTTTGCTCCTACTTCAACTTACTTTGAATCATATGGAGATCTTTTTCAGGTTCCTTAGAACCTGAAGGGTCTCTCTTTAGCATCTGGGAGTTCCTTTTTCCAAATTCTGCAATTAGAGAATTCAGTAGGTCTTAGTGATAGCACCTAGATAGGTCTGGTAGGTGTTTAAATGCTTATTATGTTTATGCAGTGGTTATGTCTTAAACTAAAAATACTTTGATCAATCTGTCAATTACAGATTGAGAAAACTAAATGCATCTGGGCATCCCCCTTTGACTTCCAAACAAGAGCCTGTATGTTTGCATAACCCTACTCATCATGGGCTTGTTTCTCAGTCTGTTTACCTTGCTTCTGCTTTGTGGAGGTGGTGGTGTATCCTGCAGCTTTCCTTCACCTGTGTCTGAGTTCAGGCAGGATTTAGGGATGGTACGGCAAAAGTTCAGGGCCTAGAGAGAGCCAACACACTGCTAGGAAGGAACTAGCTCCATTCATTTTTGTTGAAAATACCAAGGTATATTAGCAGGGAATTATACAATAGTTTGTACTGGATGGACCTTTAAAAGTCATTTAGTCCATCTTCCCAATCAGCCGGGACTGCTCCCCTCTCTTACCAGCTGTAAGTTCATTTACTTACTGTTGCGTGTGGTTGTGAAGCAGTAGCATCACTAATTAGTAATTAATATTTGCAGTAGAATGCCAGTGTGGAATTATCACAGGGGAAAGCCTTACCAAATAGAGCAGTGTCACACTGAATGGTTTTCCAGCTGAAAATTGATTATCAAGGATGGCTTGTGTAATTCTGGCATCTGGTTCCACTCATTGAGTCTGAAGGACACATCCCAGAGAGGGACTTTAAGTATCCTTTTATTATACAAAAATCTAAATATGGGGATGCCCGTCCACCCTAAACCATGGCGGGATCCAGCTATTTCAGTCATCTGGGCATCACATGTTTAAGCCTGTTTGGTACGTGGTGGTTTCTTACATCAATTTTTTTTTGGCTAACATTCTGTTTTCTAACAAGTTTAGTTTGGAACCTTTCATGCTCTTCATATGTGTTCTTTACATAATTCATGTATAGCTCCTTCAGAAGAATGAACTGATGAGTACAAGTGCCAATGGAAGCAATTAATGTCTTTCCCTTATTACTACTTACACTACACTGTGTTCCTTCTTGTTAGAGCCCCTCCCACATCAGTTACATAAAACTTCCTGGCATTTCCTTGCCACCTGGTAAGATACTTTCTGTCATTAGGAACACCAGCTGAAATAGTTTTGGAAGGTAAAATCAGGAAGAAGTATTTCAGAGGCAGGAGAAATCAGTAAATAGCTTTGCATTTATAGCCAGGAGACTTATTCTATCAGGTATCTAAAATCTGCCACTTATGTAGAGAGTGACAGTCCCAGATGAAAATAAAGGTTTTTACTATTTTACAATGCATCCAGGGAACATGCAAGGATATTATTGGCCTTTTTTAAAAAAGGAGGTTAGAAGTATTGTGAGGGTAAGAATAGTGATAGTTTTAAGTAACAGAAAAGAAACAGCTAATGTGTATAATAAAGAAGACATGGTTCTGAATCAGAATATAGTTTGAGCTAGCTAATCCAAACCTGCTTATTTTACTGATATTTTAACAGGGATTAAAAAGAGAGTGCAAGGGTGGTGCTTACTGCAGTAATATTGTAATTGCCTACTGGCAAAGTATTTGAGAGAAAAGGGTTCAAATTAGGTATAGCAAACTTCTGCTAAATAAAGTGTTCACAGTAGTTGTCTTAAAGCAAATTTTAGCAACCAGATGTGGGGTTGGTTTTTTTTTTTTCCACATACAGTAGGGGAAAAGTGCTCTAAAAATGTAAAAATTGTGATGTTTTTAAAAATTTAAAGGTTTTGTTATGGAACCTCATGCTTAGTAATGCAATCTCAGCAACTTAATAACTCATAAATGAAACTATTTGAAGATCAACTGCTGGCAACTAAAATAAAAACAAACAGAATGTCTGTTCATCCACAGATAGTGATGGAACAAAATAAATGAAGTATCATGTTTTCAGTACAACGTGATTTTTCTAAAAGCTGAACTTTTGAAAGTGGAATAATGACATGAAACATTCTAATTTATGATGCTATTAAATAGAAATTTAAAAGAAAATCCAAGGCTAACCATTCAGAGTAACTCTTAAACAGGAGCATACTTCTTTTGTTGATTTTATTATTATAGTTAAACTCAAGAACTACAACTTTTGTTTTTACCCAGTTCTCAAATGTACTGATCAGTTTAACTAGCCATGTAAGTGTTAATTTAAGCTGAGAATCAATTTAAGCTGAGCCTTTTAGCCTTAATGTATTGCTGGCAATTTACTACTTGGGGAAAAACTGGAAATGATGAAACTTGTATTTCAGGAGAGATTTGAAATTTTCTTTAAGAAGGTGCCAAGCACTAGAGATAGGAGTCCATGTGTGCTGCATGTCACTATTGTAAAACAGTCCCAGTCTGGCCATTATGCAGGATGCAGGTTCCTTCTGCATTGCCCCCTAGCGTTTCGTTTAATAAAAATCAATCAACCATCCAAAAAAACCCCGAAACAGAACACAAATGCAACAAACCAGATAAGTTATTTGCTTATATATTAATACTTCCTCTCGCTCCACCAAACCTTTTGTAGTTATTCCCAGTGTGATGCCTATGACGTTTCATGAATTCAACTGCATGCTTCTGTTCCCTGATTTTCCTATGAAGTTGGCTATAAAGTGACTACAAATATTCTATTTGCCTTACCCTTTCCAGGCATCTTTGTTATATCTGTGTCTTGACTTACTAATACAGGGATTTTCTCTTCCTCCGTGTCTCCTCTATTCCTTTGTATTCTACAGATGTATGTATTTTAACAGTGAATAGTGTCCTTTCTATTCCTTTTCAAGTCTCAGGCTTTTCAATCATGTGAAAATCTGCAGTTCTCTTAAATGAAAAGAACTTTTTACAATGAAACCTTTCACTCTGAGCTGTACAGCCAACCTTTCAGACTTTTATCCTGGCTTAAAGTTTTGCTTTTAGGTGTCAGGTACAGTAAGAACATGAACACAAAATTAAGATGTGGCTCATTGCTCTGTTTTTCACTTCTGTAAATGTATGTGAAGATCTATTGTGGCAAAACTGTCCCTAATGTCAAACTAAATGCAAGGCAGGCAGGGTGTTTTGGAGCCAGCAGCCCTTTGCGATGACCTTGACAGGAAGAGCTGCAGCACCAAATTGTTCCCCGTGAGAGGAAGGCAGCACAGATTCTGCCTAATCTCTGGAGTGGATGGTTTTATCAGCAGATTGCAAAGCATGGTATTTACAACACCTAATTGTAAAATAGGGCTAAATGTGTCTCATCTTCTGAAAATTATATTTAATGAAAGAGACCTATATGCTTGATACTGATAGATTGCTTCCAGCGCATACTAACAAATGTTGGTGTCGGTAAGAAAAAGGAATCTAGTGATCTAGATCAGTTTGAGTACGAGGCAGACAAACTGGCTGCCTTTAAAAAGTGAGTCAGTCTAGTCAAATCTTAGAAACACTTGAGGAGATACCTCACTCCACGTTTGGCAGACCATGCAGCGCAGGAAGAGCGGTGCTTTTCTGACCTGCAAGGCTGCTGGCTGTGACCCCAGCTGCTGTCATGGGCAGTGTGGAAAAAGAGGATTGGGCACCAGCCAGCTACCATAGTCTTTGTGCCTTTTAAAGACTCCATCATTTATCAAAATTACCAAGAACTTTCCTGCAGCAGGTGATTTTGTTGGGGAAATTTGGGAAGGATGAGGAAGGGAATGTGGGACGGAGCTTGGGATAGGGCAGACAGATAAGAGCCCTCTCTTCTCATAATGCTCACCTCACTGCTTTGTTATTGCTTTTCCTTCTTCTGTCTTGCATATACATTTAATTCTATTATTTACGTTATAGTATACTCCAAAATGAAAGGGCTAATTTTTTTCAAAGAATGTGGGTAAAGAATGGTCAGTGTATCCCTTACAGTCCCTTTTTCCTCAATGATATCTTAGACACCAACAGATCTGCAAAAACCATAGAATGGGTTGGAAGAGACCTTTAAAGGTCTTCTAGTCCAGCCCCCCCTGAGATGAATAGGGACATTCAACCAGGTCAAGTTGCTCAGAGCCCCATCCCACCTGACCTTGAATACTTCCAAGGATGGAGCATCTACCACCTCCCTGGGCAACCTGTGCCAGTGTTTCACCAGCCTCAGCATAAAAAATATCCTTATATCTAGTCTGAATCTACCCTTTTTTAAGTTTAAAACCATTACCCCTTGTTTGATTGCTACAGGTGCTACTAAAAATAGCTTGCTAGGTTATAGTATTCTGATTTTGAAACATATATATATGTTGAAACATATATATATGTACATATATATACATATAAAATTCATAGTAATAATAAGAAGGCTTTCAGCAAGTTCAGAAATAAATTTGTGTATTGCATCTTAGTTCTTTTTCTCAACCTTTAAATTAACTGTGAGTACACTAAGAAATTAAAATGACAAGTTCCCAATTGATCTCAATCTTAGTGGTCCTGAAATGTCTTTTTCTCATCTTGTCCAAGCCTCTGTAGGGCAACCAGAACGGATAGCAAAGTTCAGTAAAAAATGACTACTTTGAATTAAAAGTGTCAGCATTTCTTCTTCATAATCATTCATGTTTTCACTCAAAGGTTGCTGTGCTTTGTTTTTTAGAGAACTTGGTTTTATAAAATGAATCCAAAAGAAAATAGCATTAGTTTACCAGTTTCATATTTATTTTGACAATAGTACTGATTTTTATTGGGCAAAAACTCATAAGAACAGGAGTTCATTCTCTTGTCTGAAACATGAATGAGCAGGTACATGTCACCTTTTCTGTTTCTTAATTTTTCAGAAGTCCTTCTGAGTTTGGAAATAAGAAAGGGTGTTTAGAATGGCACATAAAATATTTTGGGGGTGTTTCTATAATCAGTCTGAGTCGTGGAAAGATGAGAAAAACCAGACGATACCTGAACTCTTGTATTTTCCTGTTATCCAGAATATTATCTCTTTAATTGCAACTCAAAATCTAGACAGTAAATATGCAGTAACACTTTGCCTGTGAGATTGTAAAACATAGTTTGAGGGCTTTATGTCAAATGCAATTACTGTTTTGTCTTTTGATGTTTGCTACTTCTGCTTGAAGCTATTTCACAGCTGGGAGGGATAGGACTAATTTTAAAATAGGCAACAAAATGTTAATCTGGACATGAGAGGCTGGAGTTGTGTTGCAAAATGTCAGAAAAGACTATTAACTACTGTTTAAGATTTGTAACTTAAAGGGAGACAGCCAAGAGGTCTACTGAAACAAGGGTATACAATAATTAAAATACAAAACAAACATGGGTAGAATATGGATCTGTGATACAGGTGTTTTAAATTGAGCACACAAATCTTGCTCCTTAAACCTGCCATTGCCTTTCAAGAGTCAAAACTCTGTAACTAGCACAAAGCTAGAGTAGTCAAGACTTCTACCAAAAATTTTCATTTCTTTTACCCCAATGTCAGGGATTAGTGTTGAACAGACTTTTCTCTAAAGCCAAAAATTTCAGAAGGCAAAGTAGGAGCAAAGATTACGGAGTGCTCAGATTCTCAAGTGTTGAGCACTCAGCAGCTTCACCGAGGAGTGGGTGTTGCTTGTCTGTTCAGCAGATCTAAAATCAGGCTACTTGTTTAGCCCAACTAAGCCTGTGTGGTTTTTTTACATGCATTTCAGCATACTTCTGTGAATGACTATTAACAATGCCATTATGCAATTCTTTGCCATTCATGATAGGCGTGTTGCAGAGTGCAGGCAGAGATAAATCTAACAAAACTAGGAATAGATTATAATTAGACCATAGGGGAAGGGAGGAGAGAAAGTAGCTACTTGGAACGTATTTTCACTTTATGTCTTTATTTTTAAAAACGTGTCATACGTCCATCTGGAGCTAAGCAGTATCTGTGCTCAGTCTGTTGGGAAGAGCATGATGGGATGTTCTGACAAGCCTCTTCTCACAGCGGCTTCTGTCCCTGGAGTAGCTCTCCCCTTTCTCGGTTGAACCAGTCATCTGTCTCATAAACTGTGAATCAAGATCTCTGCTAGAGTTAAGAGACAGGATAGAAGAGGCTGAAAGAATCAGTCATAGTGTTGGCTTGATCTTTCTTTTCAGGAATTTTATGCAGGGTGTTGTTTTTTTTTTTTTTTTTAAGTATTCCACCACTATTGCATGTGGTCTGTTAAGTGTGTTACTTTTCATCTTGCTACTGGGATCTGCATTTCAGCCTAAAAAATAGTGCCTTCAAGGCCTTTATATCTAAGCATAAAAGTAAAGTGTATAGAAAAAAAGAAGCTATACTAAGGATTGCATATCTGAACTGTTCTCACTTTATAAGCATGGTGCTAATGTATAATGAAATGAAACTGCAAAAGAAAGCAATTGATTCTGCAGATTAATTAGACGTTGAGGCTATTAAGTGGCTACTTATTCAGGACTGTACAGAAAAGAGTAGCCTTTTGCATTATTTTTTCATATTTCCTAAGAAAATAACTTCCTGATGCTGTATTAATTACTACAGTAAATGAGTCTGTAGTTTATATTGAGACTGATGAGGGCTGTTAATGTTAGAGGGCAAATTCAACCTTGGTTGCCCTGTGATCTTCTACCTATTTAAAATGATGCCACCTTGTGTTGAGTTACCTACAACTGTTAAACTGTAAAGATGCTATATCAACAATTTTGAGGAGTATTTCCATTGCTTTTGATGAGACTGGGGCAGTGGTAAGTTACTGATAATGTAGGAGGATTGATAAAGCAGGGGAACCCAGGCCTCATGAAAAAAGACATAAGTCACGTGCTGGCTGAAAGTGGGGGTCAGTATTGCCTTATGCACAAGGATCCAAAATAGCCATGTGATGCTATTGATCTTGATCAAACATTGAGGGGATCAGATACAGAAATCCTGATTTCTTTCCTGAGCAGGATTACTGTTTCCTTGCAACCGATGTGCCGAGTAGCCATGTGAAATGTCAGCGGGCACTCAGCTCTTGTGTCTAAACCAAAGCTGTCAAGGGCTGAAAACAGTCGCGTTGCAGGATTGAGGGTGTGTTGAAATTTTATGTAGTCTGATTCATTTTATCCTTGGAACATGTACACACTGGTGAGATTTTTAAATAACCTCTAGATTTTTTCATTAAGTTAATGCATATTAATTCATGGCAGAATGAATCATATCTTGATTCATATTATACACTGCTTGGATTTAGTCACTAATGCAGAAATTGAAGTAGTCCAAAAAATAAGCAAATGTCATCTTATTCACCCACTACTATTATTATACATTTCTTCTAAGGTCAGGTTTTCATATAATGATAGTATGATGATGCAAATAAACACATCGCTCCTTTAGTCCTTTAACACATAATTTAAAGGAAAAATGAGTCTTTATCTCCAACCAAGAACCTATGCCTAGAATATGCTAATACTACGCTATCAAGAATAAAAGAAATGTAGAGCTATTATTCTAACTGGGATTCAACAGGAGAGATAGGCAAAGTGTCCTTGTTTTACTTCTAAGAGGGGGGGGAAAAAAAGCCAAGAAAAACAAACAGCATGGGATGGAGTAGACACCTGGATTTCAGGCTTTGCTCAGAAGCATAGTGTTTATGGAAATCAATGGATTGGGAGGAAAGTGTGGTAGAATTGAGTCCTTACGTGCAACTGACTGCGTTGTTTATCACAATAAAGCATTACCAAATCCCAGTCTCAGGCAACTGCCATACTTCATTGCCAAAAGAGAAATGCAACTACCATTATAGCAGGAAAGTGACTGTAATATCCACAGTTTACAGAATAACAACATTTAAATTATATTTGTCTAAAACAGTTTTATATTTGTGCCATTGAGGTGAAAGCATATACTTTTGGTAATATGAATGACGTATTGAGATATATATATGGTGATGATGTGGGAATCTGCCTTGAAAGTGAATTAGATAAATCTGATGTGCCATTACCTGCATTTGTCTATATTTATTAAAGTGAGGAGTGGATGCATACCGATTCCGAACCCATTCATTTCTTTTGTTCTTGTTCTGGTTTGGTATAAATGGCTACCAAATCTACAAGGCACGGAAGATTTTAATACTTTAATACTAGTGTTTGCTGCCCCAGTTGTGGGGGTATCCTGAAACAAATATTCATAAAAGTAGAGACAAGGGCCTGTGAGGGTATGGCCTTTCAAGGCAAGCTGCAGTTATTCCTAAAGTATAAATACTGGGAAATGAAGATGTGGGGGCTTTATATCCAGTTAACAGTCACTGTAATTATACTTTCATTTCCTGTTTATAATTGTGTTAATTTGAAATTAATAGGGTCAGTGATATTCTTTTAAACTATCATGCTGCAATTTCTGTGCCTTCATATTTGAGCTGTCCATTAAATTTAAAAGTGAGAATTCAACTGCTAAGAATATAGGAACAGCCACTCGCTGTATGCTGAGAAATCTGTGGGTTTTCCCTTGCAGTTTTTTGATTCTATAAACACCCAGGAAATAGTAGCTTACTTACAGCCAGGACCTCTTACGACTTGTAAACTTGATATGAGGGTGTAAAACAACAGTGAGTTTAAACTCAGCTGATAGTTCATCCGGTGAGGATTTGCATTTTTGACTTATCTCCAACACTTCCGTTGCTTCACAGGGGCAAGGGTGTGCATCTGAGGCAACGCAGGCTGTAGTGAAAGGTGGTAACCACTGTGCAAAACTTACCACTCTTTCCAGGTGTTATATTTTTAGTACATACCCATGGTTGTTGAATACCTAAATAGTGCTAAGCGAATTATAGTAGTTTTGAGGAATTATGTGGGTTATATACTTGCACATCTTTGCTTAGAATTTTTGTATAGTCACTCTCATGAGTTTATTTCATAATTCTTATTTTAAAACCACACCCCTTAGAACTTTTCTTAAATGGTAGTTACCAAGGCCCACAGGGCTTTTAATTTTAAGTGTTTTGTAATCCTAAGGGGAATTTGAAGACAAGAATTCATTTTGGTTGACTATGACAACTGCTTTGATTTTTGCTAGAAAATGTATACATCTCCCTGCTGAACAAATGATTGGCACTTCTCTAATTTTAAGTAATTCAACTAATTACAGCAAGCAAATTCATTCAGTAGCATGATCCATTGCCAGGATAAGCATTAGCGTTAATGGCTATCTCGGCAAAATCTTCTGTGGCAGCACAAAATGGCAGTGCTGGCAGCCTGTTTTGTGATGAATTATGTTGTGAAAAATTATAA
Organism: Scolopax mira; assembly: GCA_004320125.1. NCBI lineage: Eukaryota > Metazoa > Chordata > Aves > Charadriiformes > Scolopacidae > Scolopax > Scolopax mira. The sequence continues at coordinate 159,706 of BJBW01003696.1, read as the reverse complement.
AGTCTGTATACTTATGGAGGAAAAAGGAAGGTGCCTTCTATTTCAGTTGAAATTTAGGAACCAAACCCCATAAAAACACTTCTAACTGCAAAATATCTTAGCTGGACTATAGTAAACCTTTATGCAAATGTCTGATTTTGAGTTGCATTCCTACGTAGGGCCACGGTACCAGCTACAGGCGAGATGTGCCTTGGCATTCTCAGCCCTCGGCATGACATTTCTAATGTGCAAATGTTCTCATCTGCTGTAACAGCCAGGAAGCCTGATGATGGTCTCTGGGCTTTGTGCCCTCCTCTGACACCAAGAAGGGAAACCTTAGTGATCCTTTCTGTGCTTTGTAACACAAGATTGTTGTACGGGTTCTAGTGTATGTGCTCACGTTTTGCTAGCTTTAGTAAATAAATAAAAAATAAAAAATAGTGCAAGTTTTTGAAGGAACTCAAAGTGTTTTAGGGGAACATGCAGATGGAAGTTTGGTCCTTTTGCCATGGTGGTGTCAGCAAAATAATCTGCACGAGCTGCCAGAAAGATGCAAGATGGAGGATGTGGTTGAAGCCCCACCTCCCAGAGTGAGCTTAAAAGGAGTGTGCTTAACATAAAGCACAAGCATAGCAGGTATCAAACTTACCAGCTCAACTTGTTCAATAATGAAAACTTACCACAAAGCTTGAAAAGATGAAAAAAAAATAAAAATAATCAGAACTGTATTCACTCGTGCATTCATTGTAACTTATCTGTTTGTTTATTTTGGCTGCTGGCTGTTGATTATTTATGTACATTTCAAGTATAAGAACTTTGGGAAAATAGTGTTTCAGTATAATATCTAAATATAGACAAGTGTGTTTGCTGGTATTAATAACTACCAAAATAAATTATCTCATTACACACATACAGAAATATCTGTGGTGGAATGCAAGAGTTACATTGTTCAGAGAGGATAGCTTATCTATTAAGATACTTCTAGAGAGAAGGCTTTAATGTGTGAATAAAACAGGTTACAGAACTCTGTCTTTTTTTCTCTCTCTGTCACTTTTTCTAGAAAAAGGACATTTCCTTTAGGCTTTGATTATTATTTTGCTGCCTTAGTAGTCCTTCACCCAATTGCAGAATTATATGGTACACAAATGAAGGAAAATATTTTTAAATATAAACATTATGCCTAGCATTTATATCTTCAGACATTTTGGCTGTTCTGGTTACTATGGTGAGATCTGTGGAGGATGCCTGTAGCACATCAACCTCTGTTCTTCAAGCAGGCTGTTTTTAATTTCCTAGGATTGTTTACAAGCTGTAATGATATTAATCTATTTGCATCCTCTTTCTGTGCTTCCTTTGCTTTGCAGTGTAAGGCCCTCAATATAGATTGACTGTAGAACAGATCTGTCCTTCTTGCTGTCTGTCTGAGGTGCCCTGTGTGACCAGGGAGCGGGCTCTCAGGGGAAGGATGACCTAATATGCCGCAGGCAGGAAGCAGAACCGATTAGTCTGCCTCGGAGAGGTGCCATTACAGGGTGGGACCGGGTAATATAAATCTGCACAGGAAGGTTTTATTTCCCTGTAGAAATGACCATAGGAACATGTATAGAAGGAAAATAAAGCTTAGTGTTTATTCATCAAGTTTGGTTACTTACTGATACAAGCACACGAGAATTCTCTCCAGGTAACAGTTCTGTTCTGGTTTCCCTAATTCAAATGGCACTTCTTTTTCCATGTAAAATGTGGGGTTTTTTTGGGTTTTTTGTTTGTTTCAAAGCAGAATAATCCCAACAGCAAACCTAGCAAGGAGCCACCTCAGGATAGTGTGGAAATTCTGTGCTTCAAATCTGAGGACTGATTTGAACAGAGGGATGCTTTTGTCTGGTGATTGGGAGACATTTGGATTCAAATCCTCTCACAGAGAGGAAACAGACTACTTCCTCACGTTCTCATGAGCAGGACATGGAGCTCTAAGGCCAAAGGGAGACAAGTCAAGAACAGCATGTCAGTATACTATTATGACTATTTTTCCAGCTGAATTACTTGATAATTTCAAACTGCATCTGTATTATATAAGGTTGTAGCAGTCTTTTCAAGTCAGGTTTCTGTATCTTGGATAAATAGTTGCATTTTTTTTTTCTGATGGCCTAATATACATGGCATTATTGCCTTTGTTGACATAAGCATATTTAATATTTCAGAGTTAATATTACCAAAGTCTGATTCTCTCTGCTTCCATGGCAGTACTTGCTTTGTTCCATAGAAAATTTACAAAAAACTTGGCTTTTTATCTTAGCTGCCAAATGCAATGATGATAGCCAAGTCAACTAAAACCAAAGTGAAAATAAGGTATGACTTGTTTCTTTGTGGAAAAAGAGATTAATCTTCACAAAAAGTATCTGAGCCTAAATGCCATAGTTTTGAACTAGCTTGCCATCTTTAGTCTACTAGCACTAACCTGTGTTTGAAAGCTTGGACTTTCAGGAAGAGGTGATAGGGCACAGAGAAACAGAAATACAGTAGATATCTTTCTAGAAGAACAGAGAAAGGAAAAAAGTTAGCTGAACATAAAAAGTCTAAAGTACCAGGGAATAGGGAGTAGATATTAAGGGTCTGAAAATAGCGGGAATGTAGGAGTGACAAGAGGGCTCTGATCAGCAAGAGAAAGCTCAGAGCTTATAAATGCAATAAACCCAATCCAGTTTGCAATCAAAATAGAGAGGCAACACCAGAAAAGGTTAAAACAATGAACAAATTTGTATCTTATCTACATTAATGTAGAATGTAGGATAGTACTTGCTATTTTACAATTGAGTTGTACACGTCATACATAGGATTTAGTAATTTTCTACAGTAATGTTGTAAAGTTTGCATTCATAAATGTCTCTGGATTGCTTTAACAAGATCCATGTTTCAATGTGTTTGACTTAAGTTTACACAAGGCTTACATTGTAACTGATAGCCACAATACCAAAATTCTGGTTTTGCTACAATTTTCAGCGCTCCACAGTTTGGGGTACCTTGCTCGGTCTCTGTACTCTAGGTCTTGGGTAGAGTAGTTCAGCGTTGCTGTAGGGTTGCTTGTTTCATTGCAAATCACAAATATAACTGGGTATAAAGCCAAGAAGGATCAATTTGTAGTCTTATGCTATGAAACAGCTTCAAAGGTAGTGCAGAATATTGTAGGTGATATATTTCAGAGCCTTGTAGTGAAGTTATTTCCAGTACCTGAGGTCTAAAATTATATGCAGTTTACTGGCCTCAAAGTAAACTGATACAATAGAAAACAAGCTTATCTTTCCAAGTATTTTGTCTTTAATAGTGATGTAAGAGTGTAATGTGAAAGCAGTTGATTGAGTAGTTTTGTACTAGCAAGTGTATAATTTTAACAGTAGTAAGCCCTTTGTAATTTAAATGTCACCATGTAGACAGGTACATTTGATCCTGTGAGATCTGCATTAACCAGGCTGCACTGGGTAAGTGAAAGGGTAACAGAGTTGAAATAAAACTGGTAAGGGATTTCTGACTGTTGTCTGGCCTAGGTGCAGCAAAACACAATTAGACTAGCCATGAAGACCTTTTAAGCACTGATGTCTTTCATAGCATGACCTATCAAGAACTTAAACCATTTTAGGACTAGAGGCTAAAAAAGCTGCTGCGTGTGCTCAGGACGTGTCTGGTTACCTTCCCGTATCCCTGTTGTGGCAGGTTAATACTTTAATTCATACTCCCTAGTTTTGTCCCAGCTGTCTTCCCTTGTAGGTTTGAGCATTTGTAAGGCAGTAGTGCTCATGGGATTAAGTCTGGATGTTAGTTGTCTCCCCTCACTGACACCTCAAAAATTTATCTGGAAATGCTGCAGGGTAGTCTTTTTAGCAGGGAGAAAACGAAAAATACAGAACTCTTAATTGTTCAGTATACTGTTTTCCTCTGTATTTTCTCTTTCAGTGCAGTTTTCAGGGAAAAAATAATGTATTTAAGGTAATTTTAGGATGATCTGGGCCCACTTCTCAGAATGTACAAGTTAGTGAGAGCACATCTTCCTCTGGACCATGGTGCAACGGGTGATGAGAACAATGTCTGTTTTGTAGCTGGAAAGCAGCAGCAGTGGGGAAAAACTGATTATTGAGGGAGTTAGTCTTAGAACTTCTGTATTCATAAGGTCGAGTTTATGCAAATGGGAATGTAGGAACTGGAAGCTTCTGCGTGGAATAATGGATGAGAAGTCATCAGCACTTGTTATATCCTTTTCAATGCTCTTCATCGTGTATCTGTTACTCAGTTTTATCCTGGAAATATAGGAGAAGCATAGCTGATGGCAAGGGTGTTTATCTGATGAGTTAAATCAATAGCATCCACTTTAAGTGGCACAGATATGCTAATAAGCATGGGTTTCTGCGGATTTTGCAGATTTTATGTAAAATTTTAAAGCTTTTAATGTGACTAATACATATTTATTTTCTTATTTAAAAGAATCAGGTACATTAATGCTGGAAACATTTTGAAAATGACTGGCTTGCTTTGGGTATGTATAAGTATGGAAATATGGGAGAGGGTGGAAGTAATTTTGTGCTCTCTGACTGATACATTGTCAGATGTAAAGGCTTCTAACAAGACTGATCTCATTGGAAATAAAATCTGCTGCTTTCTCCTCACAATGAAGAGCACTTAGTGTGAAAACTTTCACGCTCTGTTTTACTGTATGCCATGAACTTGATATAGGGAGAAACACACTTGATTAACACTTTGCAGCGTTTATGTATTCAGTAACAATTTGCCCATCTTCTCACTTCTCTGCCTGCCTTCTTCCCTTTGCTGCTCTCCAGTATTGCACACAACTTAAAGGCATTCTTTAATGTCATGTAACACCTCTTTATTCAATGTAAAGGTAATGTTTCTCAGTACAGTTCATAGAAATTTAAGAACTTAAATAGTAACTTGGCCTCTTTCTTCATTTACATGTCTCAAAGTATGCCATTTATCTGAGAGGCAGGCATTTTAGGTGTAGGAAGCTAATCTTAGCCTTCCTGTTCAGAGAAAGTGGCTCCTCTCTAGAGCCACATGTGGCTTGTGAACAGTCCCCAAGTGGCTGACGTGCCAGAACTTATAAGCACACGATGCTGTAGGCGGGATGGTTGCTGAGAAACTGGAAATACCAACGCTGAATTGCAGACCTCACCAGGTCTCTCTGGGACGTTACATCCTAACAGCAGAGTGGAAATCTTAGGAAGTGTAATCTTTGCCTCTTTATTTTAATTTCTGCTCTTCTTATTGCCCTCAGATGCACTGACTGATTTCTCAGTGCTTTGGTACAAGGTGGAGAGGGCTGGCATGGCAGATAGTGCTGTCAGTGCAGAGGAATGACTGCCTGTCCTGGCCCTGTAGACAACAGAGGTTCCTGCTTTTATGTGCCTTAGGTTTTGAGGGACACAGATGTTTTGCAGCCTTTGCAACTACTTGTTCCATAAATCTGAGTGGAGCAGTATAGGCAGAATGTGAGGAATATTTTGTGTTCAGAGTCTGCTTTCCCTCCCACTGTGCCCCTGTGCAGGCTCACTGGGTTTGGGGCTCTAGAAAAAGAAGAAGAAAGGAGGACCCACAGAATTCAATTTTTTGTGTCTTTTTGCTGATATTTCTGATGTGACTTTGAAAAACTCTCAACCCAGTTCTGGAGAAATGTCTGTAGTTGTGTCCTTGGCAGAACAAACTACAGGAATCACAGCAATATGCAAGCAGGGGGTTGCTGCCCATATCCTGTCCTTCTATCAATTTGACAAGTCAGTGGAACGTGAGAGTGGGTTTCTAGATCTTTGCTATGCAATAGAGTGAGGAGAGGTGAGGTATTGATGGCACCTCATTGGAGATGGGCTGTGTTCCTGCCGGAGATGGAAGAAGAAAGCATTTTTGTCCCTCCTTTTAGCACATGGGGAGAACAGACAGAGAGGAAGTGCAGACTTCCAGCTAGCACGGGCAAATGCTTGTAATAAAGCGGAGGAGCATTTCCATTTTGTGTTCCAGTTAATTTTCAGTCAAGTTCAGGCAAAATGAAGAAAGCCCACAAAGAAGCCAACAGTGAAAAGGCAACTGATGACAATCTAAGAAATTGAAAAATCTAATTTGCTTTTTGTCACCAGTTAAAGCCGAAACTTTAATTTGAAAAAGAAATAAAACATAGCTCTGGCTTATCACCCGAATTGCTTCTGCCTTATTTCAGCTGACTTTAAAGCCATGTAAAAGAGAGGATGCGGGGTGTGGGGGACTGTCTCTGTTTACTGTACAGAAACTCTTAGTTCCCTTAATGTGTTTAAATAAGCAATTACACTGTAGGAAAGGAATATAATGGTTTAATGCAAGATGTCTTAGAGCTCCTTCAGTCTTTTCTTTTGTCTCTTGTAAGGAGATGAATTGCTGTTTTCTTCACAGGTGGCATTCAGCCAGGCAAAAACTGCTAATTATTTGTTGTCATGGTTATCCTGTGCATACATACCATTCACTGGGCAGCCATCATAAAATATTAAATGTCAATGCAGGATAGTTCAAAGAGGTTTTGGGAGGAAAGGGTGGTGTGTTTATAGTGAGAAAGCAGTCAAGAAAGGGAAGACAGTTTGAAAAATAACAGCTTTCAGTTTGGGTTGCTGTTTTGAGACGTGGAAGAGTCTAAGATGAGAAATTCCTGTTTAGTAAAATATAATCATGAGTTGTTTCTCACTAGTAGCAGAGAAACCACAATTATAATCAGAGCCCTTTTATACTGCAGCCTGCGTGAGGTAAGGATCTGGTCCTTGTCTTCAATGTTTTTACTATGTAATCAAACAGAGCAGAATGACCATGATGGTTCCATGTGTCTCTAAATTTTGCCATTTAATTATCTACTGCATAGAAGACACAAATTTGGAAGGCCTGTTAGGATGGAGGCAGTAATAACAGTAATAAAAAGGGGAAGTTGGAGAGCAAGTAGGGAGAAAACCTGTTTGTGGAATGACTAGATGTCAGGAGGAGTAAATGGTCAACCAGGAACTGGGAGGGGCTTCACACTGACAGGGTTCAGTGTGAAGTGACCACAGTGGCACTGTTGCTATCCTGGTATTTTGACAGGCTGAGTGTTTTGCTAGTTTTAAGGATGTTTGTAGGATGAAGGGCCTCACTAAGTATTTCTATTTTTTTCTCCCCATCTTTTATGCAGTTTCTGGGCAAGCTCCTACTAACCCATTAGATCTTGACTGGATCTCGAGAACCCCTGGGGAAGTTCTATTTTCTTTGTCACCAGTGAGGATGGAAATGAGGGACAGAAACTGTCCCCATTTTTTCATTAATTTAGCTTTTCATATGAAATTTTACATTACCCGTACTTGAATTACATTCTGGCTAGCAAGCTGTTACGCAAGCTGTGATCAGTGAACCTGTAGCTATTAGGAGAATGAAAGTCAGTTTTTAAAGCAATGATACTTTCTTCTTTACTGGAAGTAACACAAGGCCTGGAATTGACTTCTGTAATGGTTTCTTCATCTTTTTTATTTCTATGCAAGCCTTTTGCCAGGTCTCTCCAGCAGCAACAGAGATTGGGCTTGGTATATATTGCCATACTTCTTGAATGTGCTGTGGAGTTTCCCAAAGAGTCTTTGCAATTTTCAGAAGAAAAGCATGACATCGGGAAATGAATCTGAATGCAGCTTAATGATTTTTCTTAACCTTCACTATCTTCCCATTCTTTTACCCTCAAATATATAATTTTCTAGAGCTCCATATTGTGGCTGCATGGAGTAGGGCAGGTGGCTATATGTTCAGTCTGAACAGGCTGAAAACCAGTTGTAGCGTGGAAGTTCTGCAACCATGTTAGTACAGTGCTGTGTCTGGAAGTCTGGTGTAACTTTTAAGTTAGCTTTCTATTTCAGTATAATTTCTACCAATGGCTTCAAACTATGCTTTTGGCAAAGTCATTTTGTAATGGTGTCTGACAGACTGAGGAGATGTACTCTTTCTCCAGGTGAAGCTCACTTGATCTGTGCAGAGTTCTTAACTGACTTAAATAAAAACTGTGCAGTGACACTGCACAGTCAATAATGTAGCATCTTTTACTTAAAGTACCAATAGTTTGAATTGCACTTGCAGAATGGTTGTGTTGCTAAACTTGAGTTGTTTGCTGCTATTGTACAACAGTAAGCATGAATAACAGCCTAATTAACTCAGAGAAACAAACTAGATAGCAACCTAGCTGAGAACTGCCAGAAATATGTAATTAATCTACACAGAATAAATAACATTAAACTTATATATGAGGTGCGGGAAATAATAAATATTCCACAGTGATTTTCACACATGTGGGAATATACATCATGGTTGAAAATAGAAGACCTAGTTAAGTTGTTTTTTGTAGTGGGCTGTAAACTCTGGTTTATTTTTAAAGGACTTCTCCAGCAAAGTTATGGTAAAGGTACTCCAAGTGCCAGAAATTAAAATCCTAGTAAGTTGCACAGCTCTTCCAGAATAGCAGTTTTAGTTGCTGGGTGTTCTGCTTCCCTGAATAGTAAAGGTCAGTTCTTCAAAAAACTCTTCAGTGGGTTCTTAGGTTTTTCTGCACTAGGCTTCCCAAAGCAGCTTCTAGTGTCCTCATGTAATACTCTTCTTCAGTCTAATTCGTCAATATTGAATATTATCTCTTGTAAGTTTCCTGCAGTGTCAAAATAATTACTTCTTTTCTCATAGCTTATGAATCCAGGTAACTGTGGTAAAATACAGTCAATAAATGGTTAGACTCGCTCTTCCTATGCTGCATAATTGCCTTTATGGATTTCACGATAGCACAAAACCACACGTGCTGTTTACTTCTTAACATCTCAGCAGGACTTTTGATGTGGATAAATGTTCTGAGCTGAATTCACCTTTGGGGAAACTTCAGCCAATCTTTCTGTCTGATGCCTTTGTGATTGCATCTTCTGAGATGGGTACAGCACCTGCCTGAGCTCCAGTGGGCATCATGTATTGGGTCTAATACCTGCGAGCATTTCAGTCTCTTCCAGGACCTGCAAAGAAAATGCTTAACTTATCTGAAATTCATAAATTCATAGCACATGGAGCTAGGAAGAATCATGCTGATTAAATTCTGCCCACAGCATGAGGCAGAGAATTTCACTCTGATTTTTCTTTAACCAGCTCCATAATTTTTAGTTCAATAAAGTAGTTTGGGTGGTTTTTTTGTTGGTTTTTTTTGTTTGTTTTTTTTTTGTTTGTTTGTTTTTAGGAAGGTGAACTGAACAGTTTAGATAAGCTTTAGGTTTGGCTTTAAAAATTCTCAAAGTATGTATTGTACTTTTTAATCATTCTTCTCCACTAAATAATTATCTTAAATGTCAATTGGGTGTGGTTATCTTGTAGTCTGGCATTACTGTAATTCATTATGATGTGCTTGTACACGCTGTTTAATGAGGTTCGCTTGGTATTTCTTGAAATAATTGTGGGATCTATAACACTTGTACGTGCTGGCTCTATGAGGTACATTTTGGTATTTCTGGATAAAGTGCCAAGTATTGTCTTTATGCCAAATAAGGTATGGTTCTTTGTGGAAAACAATACCTGTGTTGTGACTGAAAGGGTAAGTATTTCATGAAATACGTAGTGGATCAAAAGTAAGCTTTTTTGTTATTTTTTTTTTTTCAGCTATGGAATTAACTGGCATTGTACCAAAAGCAATAGAAATTTTTTTAGGGAAAAAAAAATATGTCAAAACTGCTATAGAGCCACTGTTTTTCTGAAAAATTCTTAAGCGACAAAGTATAAGAGGGAAAACATTGACAAATGTGCAAAATTTATTCTTCTCATCAAATTTTAACTGTGTTTTGTGTCTGCCCTCTCAGGTAAGTGCTGCTGTCAGCGTGCTTAACGTATGTTCCCTGAGTTTTGGAGAATCTTTTATAATCCCTCACACTACATTTTTCTGTCTTTCCCTTTCCAAACAGACCTTTAGAGAAGCCTAGTAAAAAGGCATCTGGTTTGCTCAGGAACCTTTAGGCCTCCATCTCCACTTTTTCATTTAAGAGTCCTGGTTTCGAGATACTCAGCCAAGAGCAAAGAGGAGAGAGAAATTGTGGGTGGGGGATACCTGTGACATGGTCAGATGATGAATTTCTGCTAAAATGCACCTCACTGCTCAGCGCTTCAGGGATTTCAATGTGAAATAAATTGGGTCCCAATTTCTCATAGTTCCAGTTTGTTAAAGTCTTGCATAAACTAAAGTTGGAGCCATCTTTTTGCCTTTAGACTGAGTACAGCAGCCGTGAGGTACCAACCTGTCTTCTAGGAGGATGAAATGTCATGTCAGGTATTGTTAACGGAGCCTTTGTGTTTTTTCTTGGCTGTGTGTGAACACGTTCATGTGTGATTAAAAAGAATGTATGAAGTGGCTCTGTGTTTTAACTGCAGCTTATCTAAACTGTTCAGTGGCATGAGACCAGCTAACTGTGGATGAATATTTTTTTAAAACAGCTACATCAGTCATTTTCAGTTTGGTTGTTTTTATCTGATTACAACACAGCCCTTCAGCGATTTTCTTTTTTCTTTTTTCTTTTTTTTCTTCCAACTGCAGTGGCCAGAGTGACTTACATGACCCCCAAGTTACTTTCATGAGGTGAATAGTACCATATTCTATAGATGGTGTTCCTAAAAGTAGAAAAGATTTTTCAAAAGCATGCAAGTCTTCCTTTACTGTTTAAAATCATTGCTTTAAAAACCCCGTTATTTATCATTTCAAATGTCAAAGGCTTTTCTTTTTGTGTCTTGCAGTCTTCTAGACATCTCTTGTTTCTCAACAGTCCTTGTTTCTTAACAGTGAATTGCAGGGCATGGAAAATGATGTCCAAAAGACATAGCCGATATTTTAAAAATTTTGAAATGTAAATGGAGAAAAGGGGCATTTCACAATATTAGTATTATTCACTTTGGTGTGGAAAAAGACCTTCTATTTTTATGTTCCTTCTTGGACTGCAGATAGTAAAAACTGGAACCATATTATGCGTTGATGTCATAATATCAGAGTGAACAGAAGGAAAATCTAACAGATCCAAAATCCACTGAATGATTAACAGGTTTGTTGAGTTTCATTAAAGCACTCGACAAATTCTATGCAAGAATCCATGCTTCATGTTCTAGTAGTTGGCTTCTTACCATTTGCCCTGCCAGAGTAAACCCCAGACCTCTGCTCACCTTGTTAATGACAGTACAATGGGAGTTGATGCACAGGGACATGAATTAACTGATGTTGATATTTACAATGTTTTATGTTCTGGGACAGAGGTTAATCTTGTTTAGATGAAGGTTATATAAACTGCCTTTAGGGACTTTGATTACATCTGCATTCATCTGTCTCAGTTTCCAGCCTATTGGTGGAATGAGAGAAAGGTTCTTGGGAATTTGTGATGACCTCCTGTAGGTGAAGGTGACGTACAGTACTGTCACCAGCTGTGAAACGAGAACCATTGCTCCTTTAAGACAGGCTTGAATAGTAAATAGATAGTGACTTTTCTGAGGTGTCTGGAGTCACAGCTGAAGTGTTAATGCAAGCCTCCATTTACACTTGCTTCCTTCCCGACCAGAGAATCTCATATTCCTTTTCAGTCTGTTTGGTTTAGCCACACTGTGTGGAATTATTGGTTTGCTGATAAGGCTGTGCTACTGTGTTTAGTTTAATGATTTTGTTTGGTTTTTTGTTTCCTGTTTATTCTATGCAAGGGAAAAAAAATAATTTTTTTTGTTTTTAGTTAGCTTTTTAGCAGCAGAAGGTAATGGTATCATCTGGAGAAGAGCACTTAAGACAATAGGGTTATAACTCTGGAGCTGATGCAAAGTTTGACTTCACATGTATGGAGTGGGGACTGAGTATGTGTTTCCCTAAACTGTAGCTGGTTTTAACTTTATGTCTATTTTTTGTTTGCTTCAGGGAGCATCACTTCTGTTTATGCCAGCATCTGTTTATCTTGCTGAAATTCCTGATTTTCAGAATTCTACATGTTTTCAGAGAAGGTACCATGCCATTGGCATCATTTTGACTTTTGGATGCAACACCAAAATGGAGCTCAAAGTTGTCCTGGTCCTTCACTGAACATTTATAGGACACTTTGTCACTTGGCCAGACTTTTTCATACTGCCTTTACATTATGTTCAAAACCTTGTTTGATTCTATCCTTCTCATACCCTACCCTAGACTACAGAAATTGCATACTGTAGTTCCAAGCCCTGTAAAGTCTTTAATTCTTGATCATACTTGTTCTCCCAGATTTCTGTTCTGTTTCTATTCTGTTCTGATGTTTTTTAATTCTATTCTGACTAGTATTTCTTCCCACTCTTAAAATAACTCTGCTTACTATGTCCAGGTGTATCTTTCCTTGCCTTCCTAATACTACCACATTATAAAACAGTGGGTCCATCTTAAATCAGGAGGTACTGTTTCTTTGTCATGCCGAACCTCTGCTAACCTTGATTGTGCTCAGAGGAGTCTTCCTTCTTCTATCGTCTGTTGGCTCGGCTTTTCATACTGCAGAGTTCGAAAATCTGTCACTTTCTGTTCAGTTCTACTGATGTGAAGTTGCCTTATGCCATGGTTTTCTCTTGGCTTGATTTATTGTAAGCTCATCCCTCTTCTGTCAGCTCTGACTACCTTTTTACCCCCAGACTTGCTGGGTGTTTGGCATGTGCTTTTGCCATGCTGTTCTTTCCATCTCTCTCTTTCTACACAAAGTTAATATCCTGTATCCTGGTTTCTAAGACTTTTGCCCATCTCAGTCACTTCCTCCATCCATTCTCTGTCTTTTCAGCCAAGGCAATATCTTTTATTCTGCTTTTCACACCTCCAGAGGCTTTAGCACAGGTCTCCTGCGTAACTTCTCTCTGATTAGGTTTTACCTTAATCTTGCCTGGCTTTGGTTCAGAATAGAGGCCAGCTTTTCTGGTTCTCCCCTCATCTCCTTTACAGAAGACATTTAGGCAGGTGGAAGTGTGTGACAAACTCAGTGTAATTTCTCACTGTTGTCTTTCAGTGGAAAAACGGGCATTGGAAAGTGAATGAAAATTCTTGTTTTGTCTCTTGTGAGAAGTATGCTCCTTTATTCTGTGGTAACTTGTTTGCAGCTGAAGAAATAAACTTGAGCCACCTTGGCTTTTGTAATCCCTACCAGATTCGCAATGAAGGTTGTTTCCTGGTAATACACCAGTTGCAAATACCTTCACTACTAGTCACTTTAATGTAAAATATAAGGTCTCTTCATAAAATTTTCCTTGAATTAGTATATTTTCTTCTGTCCTTCAGAACATCTTTTGATAATGATCCATTTATCTTTGTTGGGTTTTTTTCCTAAATAAGACTTCTGGTTTCCTTAGCAGAACTTTGATAACTAAGAACGACTTTGCATTCATAACACTTTGTGTGAATGGTGCAGGCGCTTGGTCTTAAACACTGAAGAAATATTGTGCTGTAACTTGTCCAGGCGGCTGTTCTCCCCAGTCTAACAAAACTTATTGCAAAAATTGTTCATACAAGGAAGAATCCTAATGCAGGAGATCCTTATGCTTCACATTTAATCTTTAGGTTAATCTCTGGGTAAGATAAATTCAGAAGGTGGCCACTTGCCCTTAGCTTCTAGAAGCTTTATGTCCTTCACAGCTGTGGCTGTTGCATTTTCCTTTTTTACACTTCAGCCTTCCTTGCTGTTACTGCCTCTTCAAAAGGGTGTGGAAAATATATGTGCACCTTGTCCTTTTCTTTATTAGTGCTCTTGATTCTAAGGTCTTGGATCAGGTCTGCTATTGTTTTGCAAAAATACCTGCAGAATTGGTACTGGCTACCTCGTGCTCCTAAGGCCAAGCTTGCAAAGCCCCAGCCATTGCTTTTGTCCAGCTGAAACCTTTTTGGGGATCTCTTCAAAGGCTTGGTGGGCGATGGTTCTCTCCACTCCTCTCAACCTGCCCAGATCCTTCCTGTGATTAGCAGCTGTGGAAGCTTTCAGATGAGCTGTTAAACAGAGATTAAGTCTGTTTATTGCCACTGGGACTCCAAACAGAAAGTAGTTCTCAAGAATGACCTCATGAGGTGCCAGTTGCCCCAGCAGCTGAAGATGTGCCTTGTTCACTAACAGACTAACACAAGGATGAGCCTCCTAATGCTCAAGAAGAACAGTTAGAGACAGACTTGGAATTGGATTCCTGGCTTGGCAGCTAAGCATTACGAAGCAGTTTAATTCTAGGTGTGCTGTGTATCTGGAGGTTACATACCCTGTGTTGGTAGAGGTTGAATGAGATAATCTGATAGGTCACTTTAGCTATGCCTGTGTGACACAATACAACATTATGCAGACGTATCACAGAAATCTCTGTGTAACTTATCTCAGAAGCAACACAGCTGAAAAGTAGATTGTATTAAACTCAAGGTTTGTGTGACATATCTAAGCTGTTTCTGATACTCAGGTTAGTATCAGTATCTTCATTTCTTATTTTCCTCATGCAGGTGTGTGTAATGAGTCCCTTTTCTACCAGACATCTTTGTACTTCAAATGAAAAACCTGTAAATAATGCATTCAAAGTTACGGTAAAATTCTGTAGTTAATCTAAGCAAGACATTGTAAGACTCTTTTTATATAGTGAAACCTTTACTGCAAAACTGCTTCAAGTTCTAAAATTGAACTATAAATTTATTCAAATAAAAACTGATAAAATTGTGTGCATTTGTGACACCTATTTGTGTCTATAGAAAGATGTCTATATGAATAATGTGTTTACTTTATGTATTTCCTTTATATTTTCTCTGTTAAGACATTGTAGGAGGCTTTGAAATTAATTTTGACCTTATCAGTATGACACTGACATTAGTTAGCAGCGTGACATTTTTTATATTTGGTTGTTTACTTTGCTGGTTAATCTGTGCCTGCTCTTATCCAGCATCTCCAGTTTGTGTTTATATAACTCAGGGAATACCTTTTTTCCTGGAAACACTCACATTTTATATTGAAATATATTTTATAACTAGAATTCATTTAATTTGCCAAGACAACTCCTAATTCTTTCCACAATGTCTCTTTGAGAATGGTTAATTTCCTTTGTATAATATAAAGTTATATAAATACAGAGGGAAACAAAGATCTAAATAACTTGTATACAATCTATAACAATTTTTAAAAAATTCAAATACTTCTTTATAAAATACCTGCTGTTAATTTTTAATTTCTGCAGCAATTTTTTTTGTTTCATGAGCAAGCATGAATGATG
Organism: Scolopax mira; assembly: GCA_004320125.1. NCBI lineage: Eukaryota > Metazoa > Chordata > Aves > Charadriiformes > Scolopacidae > Scolopax > Scolopax mira. Next base: position 144,484 of record BJBW01003696.1, on the reverse strand, counting down.
AATTTTTATCCTTGGAGAGATGTAATTAAATAATATATGAACGGTTATTCAGAACAACTGACAGCAGATTACTCTTTCTAGGTTTTCACTTGCTATTTATTGTCTTAGTAGATAAAATGCATAAGTGACATAAGTTTAATAAATTTGTGCTCACATTGTAGGCTAAACAGAAATAAGTAACCGTATAAAGCCGTTATTATAAATCTTTAAAATATTCAAGAATAAATGATCATTTTCTCTGTTGCCTGCCGAGACCAAATGAGTACCTCGTATTACTAAGCAGTCTGTGTGAACACTGTACTGTTGTTAATTATGATTTTCTTTGTAAAAACTGACAAATGAAAACATTTTTAAAATAAGCTTTTCAGTTATTTTCTTGGAACTAATGCACAAATCTGATTTTTATTCCTGATGTATGGCTGTAGTATGTTAAGAAAGGGAATGCATGCTTTTTTGATCACCCATCCTTTGTAGGATGTATATTTTCTTGCACAGTGAATGTAACAAGTGCAAACTGCTTTGAGACTGAAATCGGGAGTGGGGTTTACTGCTTCTATTTGTGGCTCCTTTGAGCAGCCAGTTGCCTAGGAGATCACTGGCAAAACCCCAGCAACGACTTGCACCACGTTAGCCTATAAAGTAAGCGCTGCAACAGATCTAGTGACAATCATTAGACACTTCCTGAGAAAATACCCTGGAGGTTTTAGAATGGTTTATATTTCCACCACCTGTTTCATTGTCACATCTGCTCTTCAGCAAACAGAAAGGGAAATGTTTATGATCTCCTGATAAATATAATATTTGTTTCTTTCCCCGGTATAACCAATCAATGTCTATTAAAAACCATTTCTTTTCCTGCCTCGTGTAATCCTTCTTTCTGTCAGAGATAATTAGCAGCCATCTAATAAGATTAGCTAACTTGTGTGATTAGTGAGCTCAACCCGTGCTTTTCCTTTTGCAGGTAAGTGAATGTGGCACTGAGCACCCCTATCTACATTATTGTCGCTTTCTTTGGCTCTTATTTCCGATGCCAATTTATGGAATGAAAACAATAAAGGCAGTAGGAGAATACTGACATGCAGGTACTGTGGATGCTATTGGAGTGTATATTCTGAGGAAGATGGTAAGTGGGATGTTTCCCGTTTTTGTGTACATCAAGATAGCACTTTTACTAATTTGCTGCTGACATCTAGCAGCCGTCTGTCATGCCCTTGGAAACCAGCTCTGTGGCATTGCTGAAAGGAGGATAAAACGGGAGCTGCTTTGTTGGACTGGTACATACTAGTTTTCTGCAGATTTATTTTCCTGGCTTACAGGAATTTTTGCCATACTTTTCTCTGAAAGGTTATTAGCATTTTCCTTTGGATTTGGATGTTTCAGGATGGAAAAGAGAGAACATTTGAAGAGATGCTCCAGGGTGGTGCAATTTACCATAGATTATGGAACTAGGAGAGGTATACAACCAGAAATGGCTGTTGTGTACCCAGCTGAAAATTATGGGAGTTTTCAGCTGAGCATGTATCAAGAAAATATTCTTAGACCACTTAGAGGCTTTGTAATTAAATCTAATTTGAACAAGATAATTGCATTACTCTTTATAAATTGGAAATTAGTCAGGTTTTACAGGTACTTAATCATGCTCCAGGAGATGCACAATGCAGGGGGAATTTTTTGTGGAATGGAAACGTACCACCGTGAACTGATGCTTACAGGAAAAAATAAAAGAATGAGCTTGTTCATCTCAGCATTAAGGCAGATGGAGTTCCAAGTGAGCTCACTATTATGCAGCGTTGTCAGAGAAGGCAAAAATGTATTCTGATTTCTACAGTAGCACCTATTCATAGTCTGACATACGAATGCCTTTGAGCAGGTCTACTTAAATTCTTACAAAAAAAGGCCTGTTAGCAGGATGGTGTTTTAAATGTCATGTTTTACATTAAGTATCTATAGAAGCATTAATATTGAGTGAATGCATTTAAAGGGTAATGTCCGCTTTAGTCCTTGCCTTTCCTCACAGGTATTCTAGGGTTTTTCAAGATACTTTCAAAGGGACAAATTACCCCTCCTCCTCTAGGGATACAAATCCCTAGTTCCTCATTGCCTTTCACACTTGTGGAGGACACAAAAGCCAATCTACCCACGGTCTAGTGGTAATAGCAAATAAGGAGTTTTCCTGGTGTATTTAGAAGTTTACAATAAGCTGCTGTGACATTGATATGCTAGTGTCTGTCATGATACTGCTTAGCCAGACAGTCACAACTACACATATCCACATTTCTACAAATTAAGTGAGAGGAGCTTTATCCCTTAAATGAGAATTTTGATGATGGAAGAGTCAGTGAAATTTGCTGTATTAAACTACTAGTAAATTCAGTGCAACACATTTTGTGATTAAACAGTTCATTCTGAAAAAGAAACAGAATGATTTCTTACCCTTAGAGCATAAAACACCATGAATTTTTGGTCTTTCTCTTTGTCAATGAATTTGATTGCTTGTTGTAACATCTTCTGTTATCTCTTTAACATATGGCCAAATAGCTGAAAACCTGTTTACATCATCAGTTAAAACGACTTACATAACCATTTTCCAGAGTCTTTATAGGAAGCAAAATACTAGAAAATCAAATATAATATACCATAGATTATAAAGAAAAAACTATAGGTACTAAATACCTGGCTTCATTGTTCCTAAGTGCCTTACTGCAATTCTCATAGGATAATTATCTATTCATAAACCTTTTGTTTTATAGAATGATTTTTTCCTGCTGTCTATATATGTGTGAATATATTCACATAATATACTTTTTTTTCTGTACAAATGTGGGTTTTAAACCATCCTCTGGCATATACACGAAATAATATTTATAGTTCCAGAATATTTAATCATATCATCTGCATCTGTTGAATAGGTGGTTTACATTACGTGATTGGTATGGTACTGGCTGTTACAATCTCTCCTTGCTTAAAACTAGTATGATTCACAAAATGCTGTAAATTTTTTTTTTTTTAATGTTGCTTACATACTCAAGTAATTTCTGTAGCAGGATTATGAGAACAGGAAATATTTGGAGACTGGCTAAGGCTGACTATGGCAATCCATTGTTTTTACTTTTGTAAAGGTGACTTGATTTTTTTTTTTTTTTTTCCCCAGAGCTTGGATTGATCTCACTTATTTAATATTTTGAGGAGAGTGAGTGGAAGGGAGGAGAAAAGGAACCAGAGGCCCCAAACATAGCTAGGGACGATTAATTCTCCTCCCCTTCCCAATGATATGTCAAAAAAAAGCTGTTTTGTTGTCCTTTGACAGGTGCATTTTGCCAAGGGGAGGGTTTGTAATGAAACATGGGCTACGAGGACATCAAGTGTGTTAGGATGATCCAGCTAGAACCACCTGATAGAATGAGACAATTAGAGAGTGAGTTTTGCATGAAAGCAGCTGGCTTGATCAACATAAGCAAGAGTCAGGTAGTAATGAAAAAGAGAAAGAGCTGGAAAAGATGGTGGAGACCTTAGTGAGATCCAGACTGACAGAGAGCATCTTTGTTACTCGGGTACCATCATCTGTGTCTGTCCACTCAAGCTGATAGGGCTGTTTTACAAACTCCAGGGAGTTGTACCTTCAGGCTTATTTCAGTGACTTTACATTGGCGAGCATCACTGCTTCACCTGTCAAACTGTCACATTTGAATTCCAGGTTGTCACAATGTCTTAAATGCACCCTGGTTTTCTTATTAGGATATTGCAAAGTCGTAAATCACTTGAACAAAACATTATACTGCACTGTCCTAATTTTCAGTGTATCTCCAGGAAGGGATGAGCTACTGGCTTTGTTCTGTAGAAGGAAACTTCTAACACTCTCAGGAAACTTTTCTCTCTCTCCCCATCAGCCAGCTCATCAGAAACAACTAAATCATGAACTTTCAGAATAATGAAGATGGGAGAATTGTGTGAATGCCCTGGCTCTTCTAGGTTGTATTTCCTTCAGGCCAAATAGTTTAAGTCATGTATTCTCCTGCAGCTTGTAATGAGGGACTGTCTGACACGATGTTGTGAAGACTTGATTCTTCTGTATTGATTTTTGCAAAGCTCCTAAAAACACTAGGCTGAATTCTTGAAAAATACTAGGAAGTTAAAGAACATGCAGGTAGTTCTAAAACTGTGAGGGGATCCTCCCAAATGAAGCCTACAAGTGGCTTTGTATCACTGAAGCATCACAGTTTTTCTTTGTCTTATTCTCCCATTCTGTAGTCAGAGGTCTTTGAGGAATCTGTAATTGTCAGGTGGTGAGGGTTACATACAGGTCAGCGTAACCTCAGTTTCCCAAAGTAGCTGAGTTATTAATATGGATAAATTAAAACCTCTTGTTTTGAACTACAGTGCAACAAGTACACTGTAACAAGTTAAAATTGATAAATATATTGAATTTTTTTTGACCTGTTGATTGACCTCTAGAGTGATGCTAATTATTTTTGGAAATAGACCTTCGGATGATCTGCTCTGGTCATGGTAACTTGGCATACAGCTTTGCCCTTACGACATTGTATATATAAATGTGCTTGAAATATATCTATTTAGTACTAATAAATATTCAGACATATTAGTTCAATCTGGAATTATTCTATATTTATGCCCTTTGGCTTATTTTACATTTGTGAAAAGTATTAATTTATTAGTTTAGTTTTAAGTGTTACTGGTTAACTTGTGCTTAGTAAAAGTTACTATTTGCATGAAGAACTGTAAACGGGCATTAATTTTTGAGACTCTACCTGCCCTGTGTGTCCGTGTTCTATTCTTATGGGTGTAAAGTGCTGTTTGCGGATGAATGATAACTGTATCTTAGATACCCATTAGCTACCTCACATCTGAACTTACCAATTTATTCAGAAGCCTATTTTTAAGTATACAGGCACACTGACAATACAGTTGTTGGTAGAATGAAACACTGATAACCTGCCATCACTAGAAATGTAGAAAAAGGGATTGCATTATTCTGATTTGTGATTGGGTTTTCTTGTTTGTCTACCACCTCCTGGAAAAAATTCAGTTTGGCCATTTATATCATGTGCTCTCTCAACTCCAAAGGCAATTTTCAGTGAAAGTGTGAAGGTTTATCAACATGTGTTGTTATGCATGTCCCTTAAAGCTAGGCAGAGATTTTTGTGTGATTCATTATTTTCCTCTCTTTCTGTTTTAATTTGGAATTCCGGAACAATATTTGCAGACTGAGAGTCGGACCCCATAGAAGCTGATCTTTCAAGGTTAAGTGAATAAATCAGTAGTTAAATTTCATTATAATGAAAAATACAGCCCAATCTCTCCAGGAGAAAATAATTGGTTCAGTATTTTACAAATGTTCAATTTACCTGAATTTTACTGTAATATTATATTTCAAAGTGTGTCTCTAATTAGTTACTTCATGTTTCTTTTCCAATCTATTAATGGTTTTTCTGTGTACCCATGCTCTTTCATTAAGGGGATGCCCATGCTAAAAATGCTACTCTGTTCTTTTATGTAGGATAAAAGCAGGAGGTGGCCAATTCATTATGTTTTCCAGTAAACTTCTAGCCTTCAGTAAAAATACTGGCAAATCCTTGTTTTGGGTATCATGTGGGTGTGTGTTAAAGTTGTTGAGGTGAGAAAATCTTAGCTATAAACTTATAATGATGCTATGACTCTCAGAAACTTGTATGTGTATATTCTACTTGTTTGGGTAATAATTATAAAAAGAGAAAAATAGATGTAAAAATTTTTTTTCTAGTGATAGTCCCATCCTCATCCATTGTGTTTCTTTGGTAGCAATTAGGACAGAACAAAAGCTGCAAAACTCTTCCACTCTCCCCCTTTAGCCCCATGAGATTAGGGAGCAGATAAGGTGAGTGCTGTGCTGTGTGTGTAGGTTGGAGATCCAGGTGAAGTTCAGGGCAAGGCTTGGAAAACAGTGGCCTGCTATTTGGCCACTGAGGCTCTGTCTAATTAATGTTTTACCCCTCATTCCTGAGGCATGGTGTTCATGGCTTTCTTGGTGTAATGGCAAATGGGACTGAAAATGCATTTTACGGGAGAAGAATCAACACTCGCTATTTCCTTTTAGCAGGAAAGGCAGCACATCATCTGCACTTCTGCTCTTTCCTGCTGACTTGTTCTTGGCCAAAGCTCTCTCCCAAGGTGGACACTCAGGAGGTTCCCTGGTGGATTCTCCACAGAGGAGAAAAACCATGAGGGGTGGCAGGCACTCCTGTGCAAAGGGTTAGGAATTCCTATCAACTCGTACTGAATGCATGAAGAACATTCAGTTCCAGTACTGGAGACAGCTGTGATTCTAATGCTTAGTTTTTGCAGAGTTTTGCCACATCTTTAGCTTTAATTAATGCAGTTCTTGTCTTGCTACTATATCTTTCTGATATTTAATTTTGTGTGAGATACTGGCAATGGATTGATTTTTTTAATTAGCACAACTACACAACTACAGGCAGCAATTGGTTTTGTTTCTTTTCTTTTTGCTGTAGCATCTCAGTTAAGTACTTCTATCGTTTCTGACTGTGGAAGAGTTTAGTTCTATAATAATGGCATAGCATTTTCTACTGTGTCAAAATAAAAGTATAGAGATCTTAAAATGAAACTTGTCCTTGCGTTTAGCTACATGTTTGTAGAAAACGGCCTGTGCAGCTAACACAATTTTATATTGATTATACATCCTGCTAATCTTGTTTGCAATTAAGTGGAAGAGGCATACCCATACAGAAGTCTTATTTTTAGTATTACAGCACTTTGTATGTGTTACTGTTATCCCAGTAAGATGCTTTAGCTTAGCTTAGCTGGAAAAATGCAAGTTCAAGGAATTGTTCCTGTAAGGTATTGTTTTTATGACAGCACCATTTCTTCATTGTTGCTAGAAAGCAAGTGTAACAAAATACAGGAATCAATAATCATGAAGAGCATTGTATAACTTCTCCTACTGGCTTCTTACCAAGAAAGTCTTTTACAAGAAAATGCTGGAAACATGCTTATTTATGGCTATTTTTTAGGGCTTGTAGAATTAAGCTCCTGGTCAGACATGGGTGGAAACCTCTAGAGTAAGAAGCCTTAGGGTGTTTAGACTAATGTGATGATGTTGGTACTAAAGTTGTAATGGGCAAGATGTACATTGAGGATTGGAGGGATGTTATACAGGACAGAAGGTTTATGCAAATAGAATGTTGTGTTTCCTGAATCATTCCTCTTAGCTGTGGGAATGAGTTACAAATACTGTAAAAGGCTCATTCTTAATAAGGTGCAAATGCAGTGGATGTGAAAATAACCCTTGTCATTGCAGAGAAGGTACATTGCAGTGAACCTGCGCTGAAAGGATCCATTTTTGTGAATGCTGAGGGTTAAATTCCCCCAAAAGAATACTGTTGTTCTTCCCAGGGTGAAGACAAGTTGGTTTTGTGCCTTTCATCATAAAGAGCACAGCTTTGCTGTCATGGAGGGAAGGCCTTGTACTTTAAAACCTGACATGGAAAAACATCTAAGTTTATAAACCAAGCAGGCAGCAGTTCACAGCAGAAAGTGAGAAGGCAAGCAACAAAAGAGGAGCATCTATTAACATTACAAAATATGAAATTTGGCACCTGATGTTGGAAAATGGATGCAGTATTTCCACTTAAGATTGACTGTTTTCTTAAGGCTAGTATTAAGGATCAACTTATTGATCTTACTAGTATTACTAGTATACTTACTAACAATACTTACTAGTATTAAGTATTCAACTTGTCTTGGATTTTTCTGCAAAGGAGAACATAGCAGGTATACATAATGCTGGTTAAATTGCAGCATATTTTTTATAAAAACAACATTCATTGGAAGTTTCGAGTAATGGGGAGTTCAAACACGTTCTTGATCAACTATTTGTTAATGAAATACCTGCACTATTATAATCTTGCTAGGTACATATACTCTGAATTGAGACATTAACAAAGCATATCATTAATCAAAATTACACAAAGGCTTTTGACTGTCTTCTGTGTCCTATTACTCTGGAAACAAAAGTAGTTTGCATGTTGGAAAGGTTGCTCTTGAGGAGAAAAAAGAGCAAGGAAAATCCAAATGTTCACCACCTCAAAGGTATTATCTTACTCAAATACCTACTTTTGCTTGAAATACTCAGCTAATTGCTTCCCTGTTTTTTAAGATGATGAAGAAGGTATTTTTAATGTGAGGGGCTGGTTTTATTTGTTTAGGAAACTGGTAGCTCTGAGAGGCAGCAGGTCCTCTATGCAAGTATAAATCCACAAGGAGCTTTTCTCACCTCTTAAAAATAAGCCTCTATTTCAGAAAGCAAAATTCCACCCTCAGCAATTCCTGTGTGTTCCATTTGGTGTTCAGAAATATATTTGAAAATGTAAGATAGAAATGGCATATGCTGTTTGCCTTTGAAAAAGCATGGATTCAAAATGGATAGAGACAGAAGTTCTTGTCATCTGCCCTGACATACCTGACATGTATCTCCCTGATGGTACCTGACATGACAGGGATGGATGGATGACACTGCTGGATCCCCCTCTTCCCCCTCTCAGCCTCTCTTCTTCTCTCCCAACTCCCCTGCCTCTCCCTACTCCTGGTGGTGTTTTCCTGCCTCTTGCCCCCTCTCCCCTGAGGCGCCATGGCGGGGTCGAGGGGCTCAGCAGGCCCGGCTGTGGGGCTGCCAGAACCTTCTGGAACCGGCCGTCCCTCACTTGGGGCAGACCCCACCTCTCCTCACACAGAGCCCTCAGGCTGGGCCCTGCACCCCCTGCATCTAGAAAAGGATCGGGATCTCCTTTTACATGATCCCCCCACAACTCTGACTGAAGTTTTTTAATCCAAGTGATGCACTGTGGGCGAGGGCAGCACCTGGAGGGGGGCCACAGGGGCACAGCACCTCCATTTTGCAGCAGCCGCCTGCAGGATCACAGAATGCAGTGCAGTAGGTAGAAGCAAGACTGCAATCTGATGTCTTGTTTTTGCTGTATAATAGCAAAGTTATACTCATATAGTACTGGTTTTGGTCTGATCAGTGTAGCCAGGCATCATGTAACTGTATTGTTGGCCACTGCGCTTCTGGGTTGTACATGAGCAGTTACCTGAGTTGTGCCACTGGTTCTGATAAGTTCCTTTGGTGCCGTTTTCCACAAGAATTATCACTGCCCTTTGTCTAGGAGCAACAGGAGTAAACTTGGGGGATATTTGAGATTAAAATTCAAGTGCAAGCTTGGTGATGGCAGTGGATGACTTCACAGCAGCTGAAAATCTGTCCCAGGATTTTATTCTTTCCTGTGATATTGGATGCAAATAGATTTTAAGCCCATTCAACTGCACTAGTTGTGTAACTGTGGGAGAATCTGTGTATCTGCAACTTTCCTTGTAAACCAAACTTTGGCATATGCAGCAGAGCTCTCTTGTGTTACCCACACACAAAGTAAGAAAACCCTAGGGTTGCTTTCATGCCAGTGACTGCTAATTTTCCTGTATTGTGTTTTCCCAAGGTTGACTTCAGGGTGTTGTGCTGAAAACAGTAAACTGTTCATCTTCCTCTCTTTCTCACACCTATCATTGTGTAACCGACGTCTGCTGTGCTGTGTATGATTAACCTGGTTTTTGTTGGCAGAAGGCAAGATGGACAAGCTCATTTGCTGTGGAACTGCAAAGATCATGTACAGACTGGGCTTTCCCTATTGTAAGTTCTACCATTCAGGTGGCTGAGTGGGACGTTCCCTTCATGACCTTAAGGGACATGCAGAAAGCTCTATGCATTTTCCATTTCTTCTTAATCCTCACTGCTAAGGATGCCAGCACGTGTTGCTTTGTGCAGCAGGCTTTAAAGCTATTCTCGTCTGCACTGCTCAGCAAAAACAATCAGTCTAACAGGACAAGTTAATTGGGTCAGGATGATCCACTCTTAAAATTTGCTAGCAGATCGAATACAATGTCCTTTATTTAGCCTATGGAACATAACTCCATGTAATTCCATGAGTATCTTAGAGAAAGCACCTCAATTATTGTAGGTAAATAAACTGGAAAAGAATCATCAAAGCAATATTTGTTAGAAGACATGAACGTGGCCTGTCTGGCTTATTTAATCAAAGGAATGAAACAACCTTTCAATGCTTACTTCCCTTTGAAAGTAGGAAATTGTTTGGATATAACTTAAGTATAGACAATTAGGTGCAAACATTTTAGACTATACATTAAAATACAGTTTAGATTACTGTTGCTTTTCTACACGGTGTCTGGAGTTGTGAGATGGGACAAATCACATTATTCATTTAATTCGGGGCATTTAATTAGAGAACTTGTCCCTTATCTGTAGTTTTATATGGAAGCAGATGTTTCTGTATATGTGTTTGATTTGTGTTTTGCTGTGATCTGTTTTAGAGCTTTTTGCCTTCAGTGTGCGTTTCCCACCACCCTCAATCCAAGTTTTTCCAATTTATGAATGCAGAGCTCAGACATCTCTGTGCCAATTGGAACAATTCTTAGTCAATGAGGCTTGGTCTGAGTGGTTTCGAGGTGCTACTTTTGCTCTATAGAACTGTTGCCAACCTTTCCCTTTCTCTTTTGTCTTGTAGTTCCAGGTATTTCTGAGCCCTGAGGTATTTAGCAGTTTCTGTTGCATTAGGAAAACACTCTCTGGTTCTTAGAATTAAAAAAAAAAGGAGACTTCTATGTTTCTATTTGCTTCCTGCCTACATAGAGACATGTTCTCTATGTAATTGGTGTGCTATATTTCTAAACTTATTCTCTGCAAACTATCCTATAATTGATTACTTGTGCATGATGTTGAGAGGGTGGTTTCTTAACATTTGATTTCTAGGTATTAAGTTTAAAAAAAAATTTAGAAAAATTCAGTAAAGATATAGGAAACTGAATAATGTAATTACAGAATGATTCTTCTGTGATGAATAGAAGCAAGAAGAAAATTGCTAAATCATTATTATGCTGGTTTTCCATGGTAGCACTTTGAAAATGTAATCATTATAACACATCTTACCTGTATTATCCTTTGAGTAGATGAGTGCATCGTGATTGCAAGCGTTATATAGTACAGACTTCACTTACCACAAAAATAACAGCACTTCTTGTTACTCAGTGTGGTGCTGAATATGTTAATCTCAAACAAGAAGGGAAGAAAAATATTATACACAAATTAAACCACAGTGAATATGTACAAAAGTAAGTTGAAATATCCCAAACTGGAATTTATCCGGGTTACTGCAACTGGCATTCAGGTATCATGGGATCTGTAATCATCATAATTGGTCAGGACCTTGCCTTGTGTTTAATTTACAACTGCAGCAGGATTGTTATGTTAACATCACACTGGAGAATTGGTTCAGCACTAGTTTGCTCTGTTTTCTTGAGGATCCAGGTGTTCCTCCAAGCCACATCAAAGTACCAACCCACCATAACCCTGTTCAGGGAGGCAGGATCACTACACATAGTGGTATGATTTTAAGCCTATTTGATTAATCATTATTTATGGCTTTCAAATACTGCTCTGTTTGTAAATCTCTGGACACTATATTCTCAATTCAGTTGTTCTGCATGTGGATGATTTTGCTTTCCTGAACAGTCAGATCATCCAGAAATAACTTTTCATGGTACAAAACAGAGTCACCGTATGACTTGTCATAGAGGGGAAAAAAAAAACCCTGGGGTCATTCTCTGACATTATCATGACTCATTCCTGCTTAACGTTCTTATTCTGCTGTGGCTATTGTATTGGCAGATTCTGATAAATAAAACTTGACAAGCAGTAAACTCTGATGTATAGCAGTGAGTCACAGCTGAAGCAACTAGTATTTTCAATACATGTCTGAAACACCTTCAGGTAACTGCAGTCTTGGAACAACTGATTTAAAAAAAACTTCTCAGATGATATTTTTTTGATGTCCAGTGTTAAGTTATTATTGAATTTGTTGTGTTAAAGTCTCCTGAAGTTGTATTTTCAGGGCTGTAATGTTGGCTAACATGCAGGTATGGAATCTACTGAGCATGTTAAGTAAAATATCTACTGATCTGTGCAGCAGTTACAGCTATTAGAGACCAGATAAGTATCCAGAGTGCAAATGCAGTGTTTGTGAGAAAGCACATATGCAAAACTTGTCCAGTAGTGGAATGGAGTTGACTTCTTGTCAGTGCTGGCCTTTACTTAAGAAAAAGTTCATGTTTGTAAGAGCATTGCAGGAACATATACCCATTAATGGGAAAGTATACAAGAAAGAAAGAAAACCTCAAAATATGGAGATAGTACAAAAAATGTGAGGTTGAAAGCTTAAGTTTAGAGGTTCAGATAAATTGACATTAGTTATTAAGTAAAAGGATTTAAAAAACCCCAATTTTATTGTACTGTGTTCCTGTTCATCTTTAGAGAACATTTTAAGTGGTATCTTCAAACTATTTTAGGAGTTAAGAACTATTATTATAACACTTTATACAGGACAAAGCTAATGGAAGTGTGCTTATTTCTGTGGGAAGTTTTCTTTCTCTTCTCCAGTCAGTAGGATTTGATTCTGGAGCAGGCAGTTCTGGTGGTATTTTTGTTGCTCTCCAGTTGCTGCAAACTAGTGTCTTACAGGAGTTGCTTGTTCATCTCACACAATGTATTTTTGGGGAGGATCATGTTCTATTACACATACATTGTTATAGATTTAAAAATTTTACTCTGCAGTATATTGTGCCAAGCAACCTGGCAGCTGTTTAAGCCCTCCCTGGTGTGTGTGTACACACCATTGAGACAAAGGCAGCAGGTTCTAACGGGACTCAGTAAAGAGCCTTTTGTTCACTAAAAAAAAATAGACTAGCTAATAATTTGACTCATCCCCTAGAGAACTGTACCTGAAAGAAAAATAGTACTGCTTCCATAATTGTTTCACTTTATATATCCTTTGTCAGAAATTCAGTACCATAATGCCATCATTACATTAATAAATATGGTTAGTCAGCTTTCAGGAAGCAAAACCAAATGTTTTTTGTTATCCCTCTGGCATCTTACAAAGAGGTGCTTAGGCTGCTAAGGACTCTGATCTACCAACAACTCAATAAGTTGCTTTTTTTGGGTCTCCTACATAATTTCCAATACAGAGCAATTATGGCATTGTACAGATCAGCACAATAATAGCAAAAATAATTGTCTTAAGTAACTGAAGTGTTAATCTAGACTAATCAGGAAAAAAGAAGACTGTCACTGGAAAAAAAAATCTCACAAGGTAAACTGAACTATAAATATCTGACATCCGAAGGTACGCAGGAGATCTTCACAGACATCCAAAATAGGCATTGCCTAAACTGGATATGAATGGAGAGAGACTAAGGCAGTTAGTAGTATGTGTGAGAAATGATTGTGAATGTTAATATTCCACATTCTGACATAATCTTTAGCATCAAGCTATTTTATATAGCGGTTACTATGCAAATTGCTTCCTATCCTGAAGATTTGTTTTGTGCAGAAAATACTTGAATAGTACAATTGAAGTAGGTATGTTAATAGTTATATCCATCCTATGTTTATCTGCATCTTCCTTAGTGCTAGATATGGATGCAGCTGGGTCTGAGTTTAAACTTCAGACTTATTTTAAAAAAAAAATAAAAATCAAGATATTAATAATTTACAAACCTTTGACTATCACTAAGATCTGCTCAATTAAAACAAATCCAATAGGCTGAGTGAACCTCACACTCAGAATTATTGAGATTAGGAACTAATTTTGTGCAGGGATTGTTATAGGTTGAATGGATTTCTCTTCCAGCAATGATTACTCTAATATAAAACATAAGGAGGTATCCCTAAACCACTTTTTTTTAGCACATCTAAAAGGTGGCTTGTCACACTCTTTCTTTTGACTTCTTAAAAACTGATTTTTCTTCAACAGGCCTAATAAAACAATATATAGTTGAATGTTACTGTAGGGAGAACTCAGAGTCTTTTACAAACAGAGTACCATACAAAAGGATGTAGAAAATAATATTTTGTGAAAATACCACCACATCTAGGGGAGCATCTTTGTACTACATCCACCATTCCTTTCCTGAAAGCAACTTTCCAAGGTGAAATCCTACCCAGATCTATTCCCAAGACAACATCTGCATGTATGTCACTGTATGTATATGTCTGTGCATCTCACCGTGCTTGCTTTTGCTCTAGAATCTTTTTCTCTAAATCACACTGATACTAATAATTATTCAATCAAGTTTAGATAAGGTATAAAATTCAGTTGGTTTTTCACTCCTCATAATTATCCATGCAGGCAGGGTCTTGCTTTGGTTCTCTGCTGCTCTTGGCTGATCTATTGTGCCTGTGATAAGGATCCCTTTGAACTGTATTGTTTGGATTTAAATTACCATGTCTTTCAAATAGCTTTAAATCCTTTAGCTGCATGGTGCTACTCCACTAAATATATTCTGTTCCTTGTCACCAAGGATGCTAAAACACTTCTAGAGGAGCCCATACTCACCTGTGCTAGCACATGGAGGTACAGAGGCTATCCAGAAAGTGAGAGCAAGGGAGAATTTCTTCCTGCAACTGGCAAAGTAGTCTTTTCTGCATGTTGTATCTATCACCGTGGGCAGCTGCGTATGTCTCCCATGCACATGGAGATAGGACTGCCAGTATCTTTCAGATGGCCCAGTGAGTACTGAGCTGCATGATTTTTATTTATTTTATTTTTTAATCTTGGGAATCCTGTTTCCATAAGAGATCCTTAGAAACACTGGGAGCTAAATTTAAAGGTGATCCTCCCAGTTATCTAACTGGAGAGCTGGCTGGGATGAGCTGGTATCAGATCTCCCTGGCAGGTGAGTTTTTAAAATGTTTTTTTCACTAGACAGCCTCTAATCTCTCAGGTTTTGGAGTAATAATTGCAGCTTGCCCATTTTGGCAAGCTGTCTTTGCTTTTGGTGAATTACATGTTTTTTTCTTTTGAGGGCAAGAGCCCTACAGAGTAAATGCACCATTTCCACGAATCGCATATGACCTGCGTCCCAGGTTTGCAAATGTCACTCACAATTAAGGGAGCACTGCATTTGACTGTATATTCACATTTTTTGTCTTTGTAAAATTTAGCAGTAGGCTAATCTGATTTTAATCTCTTACAAATGCTTTGTTTCCATTTTATCTGTATGGAGAGTTAGGCCACGAAATAAAACAGAGTTTCACTAAATAAGTTAAGCTTGAGATAAACAACATTTTTTTTTTTTTGGTAGAAGAACTAAGTTAACGGATTCTTTTAGCACTGGGTTTGTTTTATAACGTGAAGACAAAAGCAGTGTTGTATCAGTTGGTACACTGACAGTACAGTTTTCTCAGCAAATAAGTGTTAAATGGAGCCATCTTATTATGAGTATGGCAATTGTTTTAAAAGCTTTTCTGTAAGCTTTCGATTCTGATTTTCAGAATAGATTTGCAATTAATTTGTGCTTTAGGGATAACTGCAAACTGCTTTTTAGATTAAGCAGAGTAAAAAAGAAGTCTTCCTTGAAATATCTAGAATCCTAGATCAACGGATACATATAGGCAGCAGAAAATAAATGTGCAGATGGGAAGGCCTGAAAAAAACATCAAGTGCAGATTCTGAATTTATGCACATTTCTGACATTGTTGGATGAAAAATGCTGCTCTTATCTTCTATGGGTAACCATGGCTACTGTGTGATTATTTTTTTTTTTCAATACAAAATTATACACAAGTGCAGGAGAGTGGTCTTGTCTCAGCTTGCACCATATGTATTCGGGTGATAAGGATTATAGTCAATGACTGTGGTTATCAGTGTGGCACATTTGCTTCTTTAAAAATAGGTTCAGATTTACATCTTTATGTCTCCATTATTCTGTAGAGGGGAAATAGTACTGGATTTCCCAAAGTACTGTTACATGAGATTTAGGCCATCTTCTTTTGCGTTAAAATACGTGTGTGCTATCTCCTTGTATTTGAGTTGGGGAAAAAAATGTAATTTTGGGGGTGGGGGGGAGGGAAAGGGAGATTCAAAAGCAACAAAAACTTAATTATGAAGCATTGTAGCTTAGGTTTTGTGATGGTTCAGTGCCATATTCTTAATTATCAAAGTTATTCCCCGAAGACGTATACATTTTAGATTAATATGCTTCCCTGCTTGGTCTGCCTCTGTTTTCATTCAGATTTTCAGCTTCCCGTTGAACTTTGATGGAAGCAGAGATGAGCCATGAATTCCTAACTGCTGAAATCTCTGTAACATTAGGAGGGTTTGTAGAGAAGCTGATAACTTATGCATGGAGCTAAGAATACATTTATGTTTATCTCAACAAGTGCATGAGTTGTACTCCAAGAATGGTGACTGTGAATCAAAAGCACTTGCCTTGCATGGGCGGTGAGGTAGCCTGCTGGCTCCTGAATGCTGTCATCCTGGTTGCCAATCCCTGTTCTGAGCAATGTTCTGTAGCATAGTGGCACATCACTAATATTGTGCCTACTGACAGGGTAGAGATAGCTGCTGTATGGAGAAACCTGCTAAAATGGCTATTTGTCATGTTTAAACCTTTCTAAATTGTTGGAATTATGTTTGCTTAGAAAAATAATCATTTGGATTATGGTGCAAGTACTCAAAACTTCTAGTAACATTACTTTTGCTGTGATTTCACAAACATCAGAATTTATACTTGCTGTCTTGCATTTATTGACACTTTAAGGGGTTTTCTAACATGCAGCAGGAGAAATGTTTTTAAGCAGTATGTCAAGGAATGGATAGTGCTGAAATGTTTTACCTTTGTTGTAATAAACTCTTTCTGCTGCAGTAAAGGAAACGCTCTTTTTTAGGTGTGATTTCAGAAATTTAAATGGGTAATTTTGCAAAACACATCAATGAAATTAATATAGGGAACATGTTGTAGGTCAATCCCTGATAGGTGACTGAGCAATACAAACCTAATATTGCATGTTTTGGGCAGGATACCTGTTTCAGGCAATTACATCTTCATGAAAGTGTAGTTAATTCACAGAAAATTGTAACAAGGATGAAAAAGTAAGGAACATAACTGAGAGCACACAAAAATCATGCTACAGCTTGTAAGAAAGACCACAGAGTAAAGTTATTGACTTAACCTACAGCCAGCAACAATGGGTATAACAACAACATATACAAAGTTTGTATGACAGGAATTACACAAGATACTGTAGCCTGAGGATGAAAATGCTACTGCATGATTTTTTTTTCTTTGTCAAAGTGTAAGTACAGAGCAAAACAGACTAAATGTGAGAAAATTGGAACCTAGGTCCATCAGAGAAAAACATCATAGTTGAAGATAGCCCTCAGAGTGGAAGAGCAGCGAGCGTAATTGTAGTAGAAGAAGTCATTATGCAAAGGAGTGTCTTATTTTCTGGAGGGTAGCGGTGACTCGCGTGGATGAGATAGCATCTGTGTGACATGAAAGCAGTTCAAAACAGCAAAAGTAAATGATTTATCAAGCTCAGATTAGTATCAAATGCGATGAAATGTCAGTGACACACAAGCAAACAGGAAATTGAATGCCAAGGATGTGGTAGGACATTGGTGACTGTGCTGGGCTACAAAGTCAGTAGTGGGCAAGAAAAGAAAGCCAAACTGCCTGCAAAACCAAGCCAATTAAAAATGTGCGATGGCTTCCTTGTACTGAAGCAGTGGCCAGAAGCAGCGGTAGCAGTTCTACTCCCAGCAGAGCAGTTCAGCAGAGACACTTCTGAACAGAAGACCATGTCTGCGACTGAAAACCAAGGATCGAGTTTCTGCCAAATAAGAGGAGAAAATAGCTGATGTTGGAAGCCATCGCTCGTACCCGGGAATGCAGAGGTAGCCAAACACTTGCCTGCGAGTAGGTCCCAGCTGCTGTCCCTATAGAAGTGATATGACTCACAGGAACTTTTGGGAAACATTGTCAGACAGTGACACTGTGACCACCATAAATTGAGCAGACAAGCAAATTGGCAGGCAGGTCGTGTCAGATAATGGACTCAAATTTTCTTACAGGGAGCTTGTCCGTGAATAGGAATTTGGCCATATTACAACATCAGTTTGCCATGACCAATCAAACATTTAAGTAACTATTAATATATTTTAATGGCCCTCCTCAAGAAAGCTTTACAAAGAAAAGAAACTACATTGCAGCCAGTTCATCAAACTTTTGATGCAGTTTTCCACAGTCTCATAGGGAAACTGTTGCCTTATGGTCTAGACAAGTGCTGTGGGTGGGGAGCTGGCTGGCAGGCTGCACCCAGACTGGCATATATGGGGTCCCCCAAGGATCAGTATTGGGCCCAATGCCCATTCATGAATGATTTGGATGATGGGATCAAGTATACCCAGAGGAAGTTTTCTGATAATACCAAACTAAGTGGGGAAGTGAACACTTAGGAAGGGAGAGCCACCCTGCACAAGACCTTGGGCTGGAAGACTGGGCTAACAATAATCTTAGGAAGTTCATCAAGGACAAGTGTAAGGTCTTGCCACGGGGAAAACGTAATCCAGGAATGCAGTACAAATTGGGATCTACCTGTCTGGGGAGGAACTCTGTGGAAAAGGACAAGCTCAATATGGGTGAACAGTTTGCTGCTGTGGAAAGGAAAGCAAACAGGATAGAATCATGGAATCACAGAGCAGTTAGAGTTGGAAGGGACCTTAAAGATCATTGAGTTCCAGCCTCATTGCTGTGGGCAGGGACACCTCCCACTAAACCAGGTTGCTTGAAGCCCCATCTGGCTTTATCTTGAAAACCTCCAGGGATGGAGCATCCACATCTTCTCTGGGCAGCCTGTATCAGTGTCTCACCACCCTCACAGTAAAGAATTTCTTCTGAAAATCTAATCTAACCTCCCCTTCTTTCAGTTTAAAACCATTACCCCTTGTCCTATCACTGCACTCCCTGATCAAGAGTTCCTCACTATACTATGTTCCAGTACTTAAAGAGTGGCTACAAAGAAGATGGAGGCTCCCTTTTTGCAAGGAGTCACATGAAAAAGACAAGGCGTAATGGGTAAAAGTCATGCCTGGGGAGATTTTTGAGTTGGACACAAGAGGAAACTTTTTTCACAATGAGAACAATTAGCCATTGGAATAATCTCCCCAGGGAACATTGGACACATTTAAGATTCAACTGGACAGGGTGCTGGGCCATCTTCTCTAGACTGTGCTTTTGCTAAGAAAGGTTGGACCAGATGATCCTTGAGGTTCCTTCCAACCTGGTATTCTGTGGTTGTATGAAGTTCTTACGTGTAACACTATAGGGAAGGATTCAAATGAAGAGAGAGAGAAAATTCTACCTCTGGCAACTGGAGGCGATTCCCAAATAGAAGAAAAATACCTTAAGTTGGCTCCCCCCCGAAAACTATTATCTTTCCAAGTGACACCTGAAAGAGACTGTTTGGATCATGTTATTACTTCTAAATGTGATATAGAAGGAATCATCTATATTGAACAGGTAAATCTTGGCTAATTTTAGATGAATTTAGATAGTTGCAAGCTAACTTAACAAATCTGCCTGCTGCAGATAGAGGAGTCACTGGTGTGATACGTGGAAGTGTGGTGTGATCTGCTAGTTTGGTGAAAAGATTGCTCTGCTGAGTGGTCATCAGAAAAACACAGAATAGACGGCGACAAGAAACTTACAGGAAGCAGTGAATGATTAAAAGAAAAAAAAAAAAGCTTTGCATACCCTGAACCACTATCATGTAACCATGTTCTTTACACAAAAAAGCATTTGATTTTGAGGTAAGCCAAAATGCACGTTATTTTGTAAAACAGAAAGGTATGACTGAGCAGGTCTCTTCAACTCGGAGGAAAAGATCCAGTTTCTTATTTTTAGAATTTGTAACTTTTATTTTTATATGTATAATGATTGATACTGTAAGATTGTATAAAAGAATATTAAATATGTAAAAAGATTGTTCTTTTAATGATTAATTTGGCAAATTCAATTAAATATGGCCGAAAAGCTAATAGGTAGCTTCATAATGGAGGACACAGGAGGATACATATGGGGAGATTAATATCTAGAATCTTGGCAGATGTGAAGTGTTCAATGAGGAATGATTATATCCCTGAAGTAACAAGTGTTACCTGGATGCTGAACTGTGTCTTGTCTCATGCTTAAATACAGGCCACTTGCCTTGCCTGTCTTCCTTTGATCCCAATTTATCTTCGATTTCAGAAAATCCTCTTGTATCACTTGCTTGTGGTTCTTCTTCTTCCTGTCTGTGGCCTATAAAATCTAGGCTTATTTTTGTCTTTTGCTTGGATTTTTTTTCCTTTCTGCTTCAAATTGAATTATCTTTTCTTCCTCACTGTGATTTAGGTGAGCTATACCCTGATTTCTCTCTGTGTTTTGCAACAGCCTCAGGCTTCTCTCTTGTGCTCTCTTCTAGATGCAAATCCCTTAGCTCTTCTTTTTTTTTCTTTGCAGTATTTGTCTTTCCTCTTGTTCCCTTTCTTCATCAGAGTTTATTTCCCAGATGCTCGGGGTTCTACATCAGAGCTGTTTTCACAAATGTATGTCACGTGTTTTATGCCTTCTGTTTGCCCTTTTCTAGTTCCTTTTATTTGGGGTTTTTGATCTCCTGCTTATAGTGTACGGACTTTCTCTTCTGCAGTGACTGAGCTGGAAAGGATGGTTTTCAGGGGCTGATAAATCTGTTTTTCCTCTTTGAAAATGACTCGGGGTTGGGGAAACTTTGTGGACGTGCACTCTATTAAGAGGCTGTGCAAATAAAATAGAAGAGTTTCCATCCTTTAACTTGTTGTGGTATTAGAATGGGGTGAGAATTTGCTGAAATTTTCTGGGCAAGGGAAAGAAGTCAAAGATATAAATAACATGAAGGCAAGGAATGTTTTTTTGTGTTCCTTAACACCTGCTAGCTCACCTTGACCTCCCTCATGATGATTCTGAGAGCTCACGAAGTGACATATTAATTCCATCTTATCTGCCTCAGTCTTGTGGCTTTAAGGAAGCAGGTTGCATTAGAGTGAATATATATTTGAGAGAACTGAGCCTGTGCTAACAAGCAGTTAGGTCACTCTGAATGGTAAAAAATACTTTGTGTCAGGGACGAATTCCCTTGTGTTTTACCTAATATTTTGGCTATGGAGAAGGTCAGAGAATAAAGTTACACAGTCAATGATTAAACAATTCCCGAGTGTTTTGTCTGTTGAAGCCTACTTGGTAATAGGCTTAAAAATGTAAGGGAGCTGATATATGTAGGATATTGTAGGAGGTACTGTTTGACATCTGCTGAGGGAATGTTATGCTTTTCCTCTAAGTTTTATGAATGACATTCCGCTTATGGAGGTGGGACTGTGAGATAGACTTTTAAGGATTGCCACTGATAAACCTGAAGACTTAGTGAGGGGGAAAAGTCTATGACTGAGTTTGTTGCATCTCCATAGAAGATAATTGTCTTCTGTAGCTCAGTATGATTATGGATTGCTTCCTTGCAGCTATCCCAGATGCAGAACCTTTAGTCTTCCTATACCTACAGATATGCTCGGGTTGGAGTTTCACAATCATTTCAATTAGATTTGGCTACTGTTGAAAAAGGCATTTCTGCCCTTACTCTTCTTCCATTTCCCAGCCACTCATTCCTGTCTGCTTTATGCTGTTACTCCTGTTTGTGCATTCATTGGATTGGGTGAAGGAACTGATCAGGATGAAAGAGAATGATAGTAGGTTTTTTCTACTTAATTTTTGGTTGATTGATTTATTGCTCCAGCTTAGTGCACACCTCAGGTACAGAATGGAGGTCAGGAAGGGAGGACAAAGCCCCTTGGATTTTATTTATTTATTTATTTATTTATTTGGGGGGGGGGATCATGGAGGGGAATTCATTTTCAGGCAGATTAAAAATAAGTTGTGTTTGATACAGTTGTGATATGTGCAATGTACAACACTCAGAACTTCTGATTGCTTCAGTCACCTTGTTAGAGGTGATTGCCAGTAGGATTTCTGGACCTACCCCAATCAAAATCAAAGGAAGAGCACCAAAATGATTCTTTCTGCTGGAATATGATATTCTTGCTGTGCATAGCTGTTATCACTGTCTCAAGTAATCAAGTAATATAGTAGCACCAAACCCAATATAAACTAGCATTAATAATGAAAATGTCGGAAGCTTAGATTAATTTTTTCCTATTGTTAGCATTTGTCCATTCTGAATTTACAGATAAGCCACAATATTATTAAAGAACTACTGCAGGCCTGTAACTAGTGAAAAAGACAGCAGCTATGATGATAATGATAAAGCATTATCCATGAGTTAAGGTTAAAAAATTTACTGTTTTATGTGATATGTGCCTTCCCTCATGTATCCATTTAGTAAATGCCACCTGTCCCCAAGAGCTAGTTGTATATGAACAGGATTTAGTGGCTCACAATAACTGTAAAATAAGCAGAAATGCCTTTTTTTTTAGTATGGGTTTAAATTAATGCAGCAAGATGAGTAAATAGAACATATAATATTTAATGTCTATAAATATATAGCGAATTGTGTGTAAAATTGTGTGCCCCTTCTCCTTTCAGCTTTTGAGTGGAACACTCTTTACTACATGGCAGTTTCAACACATCCTTGTGTTACTGACTTTAGTGTCTACATTCCCAGCTTTATAGTGGCTCCTCTGAATTCATTAAAATGG
Source organism: Scolopax mira (assembly GCA_004320125.1). Lineage (NCBI taxonomy): Eukaryota > Metazoa > Chordata > Aves > Charadriiformes > Scolopacidae > Scolopax > Scolopax mira. Next base: position 121,844 of record BJBW01003696.1, on the reverse strand, counting down.
CTTTGTATGGCTCACTCTCCCTATAGAAAGGACCCCATGTAACCGGTCCCACAAATTACTATTGATCCTGTGAAATGTTGTCACACGTGAAATCTTCTTTTGTTGTTTCTGCAAAGGAAGGTGATGTTTTCCTTTAGTGAGACTGCTGAAAATGCATTTTCCTCAGTTCTAATGCAGGGTAGTTAATTTCTGCCTTTTCAAGTTTTGTTGCCTGTAACTTGTCGTAATAAATTGGAGAGAAGCATTATTTGTTAAATTATCTAGCCTAAGTCTGTTTAACCACATTTGAATCTTCCGCTTCAAAACGCGTAGTGTAGAAATTCCTTTCTAGTCGTTCCTGAACTGTGTTTAGACTAGAAAAGGCTAAAGCAAAAATACATTAATGAACCCACTTCTGCCAGTTTGTGATTACAAAACGTGAATTGGAAGCAGCTGAGATATTCATTTATGAGCAGTTTTTGAGTGTCACTGCTCAACAATGTATTTTTTAATAATGTTCACTTTCTGCTAACCCGTTGTATTCACAGCAAGGTTTCATCACTGAGATGGACGTGCTGTGGAAATGATTTAACCAAGTCATAGTTAAGTAAGCAGCTTAGAGAAATGCAGACTTCTTGAAATCTCCTTGTTACTGGTGGTCCCCTCTATATGCTGTTCAACTCTTTGAGCTCAGCAGCAGTGCCGTACCCCAGCATGCTGTTGAGATAAATTCTCTGCACCATTGCTTCCATTCTTGGTACATGACACTGAAAGCTTATTCAAGTGGCAAAACCAAATCACTTTGCCTTTACCACTATAAATGTAGGTGTTTTACCCTGGTCCTATTAACTTCTGAGGACGTTGCAATGCCATATGTGACTTGGAAAATGATACTGGCAAAATTAATGGCTACTGGGAGAAGATTGATAGGAATTTGACCCTGGTCAATCTTGTACTTCTTCTATTTTCCATGACACATCCTTCATTGCCTTTAAACAAAGGAATTGGTGGGTACTGAGTTGGGTAAGAAATGAGTGTACCAGGGTATTGATGGATACCTGCAGAGTGTACAGATGTGCAGACAATTTTTCTGTAATTTTTTGTATTAATCTAGTATGTCCAAGTGGTAAAGGGTTTCTGTAACTTATTGTCTTAAAAAGTTCCCCACTTTGAAATATTTCAGCAGTTGCACAGAGATTGAGCAAACCTGATGTGCTGTGGGAGCCTCAAGCGTGATTCTTTTCCTCTGTGCCAGCGGCTTCTGGTTAAACAAAGTGTCGAGTGAGTGAAGGATGTCATGTCTTGTTGAGGCAAATATTTATGGATTTTTATGAAAGGAGAAATCAAAAAATTATGCTGTCTGTAAGAGGTGGAACAGGGGGCTGTTGTAATGTTGCAATTTGTGTTTGTAAGGCTTAGCTTCCGAGTGAGCCTCTGCCACTTCTGTCCAGGTGCCTTTATTTGTACTGCAAAGGGCACGGGCTCAGTGACTGCAGGGCTGTGTTTGGCTTCAGCACCAAAGAAACCTGTCATCTCTTCTGATTGTACTTTGCTTTCCAAGATGCTTAGACAAGAAATGAGGTTGGTAGCTCAGTTCATTCTGGAACAGGTATTTGATTTGCAAAGGGGTAACTTTAACTGTGGATGTCAGGCATGATGCTGCTGTCTTCTCTCTGTTCTTAGTATCCAGCTGTTATTGGATAAGTATCCAGTATCCAGCTGTATCTTAGTGTCCAGTATCCAGCTGTTATTGGATAAGGAATCCAAATGGCACAGAAAACTTCTCTCTTTGTGTTTTGAGATAGCATTTTCTTTTTTTCAGGAACTATTAAAGGAAGAGATCAAAAGTATTGGTAAAACTTCCACTGAGCTGCAACTCGAGAATTGTTACAACTCAGATGTGTTTTATTGATATCCAAAATAGATTAGAGAGCGCTATTTAGAGAACAGGAATTGTCCAACACTTTAATTAATATCATGTAGCTTCTCTGTTAGTATCATAGCTGCACAGTTTAGTTTGACTGTAGGATCATGCTAATTGTGCAATGCTGTGGGGCAAGGTAATAGTAAATAGCTTATTTGCTAGATATAAAATAGAGTTACAGAACCAAGAGAAACTGCTTTGCTCTTAGGAAATGGGGCAAAACTTCTCAATTCTGATTTGCTAAGGACCAGAAACTGACAAAGGCAACTTGGGAAAGGCAAGGCACTGTAATGCAGTCTGGTATTGGGGTACAGTAATGCCTAAGCTCACTTTAGTGGAACAATTTTTAAAATGGTTCAGTCACAAATTGTTTTGGAAAAGTAATACTTGTTTTCTCACTTCTTAAAAGAACCAAACCCTGAAGATTAGGTCTTTATGGCAGTGGGGATTAATTAGGCTGGTTGCAACAGAAGTATGAAACAGAAAAATTCTGTATTCTTTTTTCCATGCAAGTATTTTCATACCAGAGGGATGAATCAGGTTTTAATCTATACAGTGTTTTGTCACTGAAAATGAGTAGCCTGTAGAAAGAATGTGCTTCCTTGTTGCTTTTCTCCGCCCTCTTTGAAATATTTCAGGTTTGGGGGACCACAAGCTGAAAAACGCTGCTTTGTACATGCACAAGGTATTTTTCCCTTTCTGTTTTTAAAAAAATGTAGAAGTCCAACCATCGAAAACTTCCTCCTAAGAACCTATGTTAATAAGACATCGAGCTGTTAAGCTTGATCAGCAACAGCAGAATGAGATGACATATTGTCTTGAAAGAATGATGTGATTTGCTCTAGTTCTCACAGTCATCATGTAGCTGTGAAATGCTTTGATTTTTAGATCCTCGTTTGCCTGTGACTTGGTTGTCACCAGAATCCAGTTCTTATTTTGGGAGATCACAAATGTGTTACAAAACTGTGAACCTCAGGTATGGAGATGCTATACTGTATTGTTTTGCTGGGTTGGGCTGGACTTTTCTCTGACCTCTCATTCTTTTTTTTTCCTCTTACTCTTTTTTTCTTTTTCTTTTCCTCCTGTGAGGATGTGCTGGGTGTGGGGTTGTAGGGAAGGGTGCATCCTGGAGGGGAACCCATGCAGAGCCTCTCTGCTGCTCTGGCACTCCAGCACTCTGCTGTGCAGGTGAGTTAAATGTGGAGACAGCAGTGAAAGGGGAGGAAGCCCGAGCGAGCAAGACTGATGGCTGATGCCTGTGATTTGAGATGTATGTTTCTCAGAAAACACACTTTATATTCCCTGTAGACTTGGCTCCTATGAAGCCTTAAGGGCATGTGGCAGTCCCACTGCTTTACAAGTGCAGAACCCCCATGAGATCCTTCATGTGAGTAACGCTTTGAAGGCCTAGGTTTCATAGGACAACTGCTACTCTTTTATGGCTTGGGTGCAGAGAAGAGGTTTGATCTAGACTTGTAGGTTTAAGAGCTTTTCTTTTTTTCAGCTGTACTTCAAAATATTGGTATTTTTATGGGAATTGGAAGAACCTGCATGCTTAAGGTGAGCCCATGTCGGTCTCTCGTCTTGATACCTCAACTCTGTTCCCTTTAAGCTTTACAGCTGAAGTGCTGTTTCTCTGCTAGTGCTAAATCTTATTGCTACTAAGCATTGCAATGGACAGTCAAAACTGTATACCATTTGCTTTTATATATGAAGAAATTTGCTAAAAATAGATACTGAATAATCCAGTAAAATTAGTGATTACACATAATGTAGAAATGATCTAGATGCAACTTGATCAGAGAAGTCACCATGAAAATCAAGGGTTTTTTTCTTCAAGCAGATTCAGAGGAAAAAATGCTGTGAACAAATATAACAGTTAGATAGCACTCAGGTCTTCGGGGAAAATGGCCACATGTTTGTTATAACCAGTGTTTTCTGTGAGTGTGTTTTTTTGCCTGAAGACTTCTTTTTGCTCACCAGAAATGTCAGTGAAAATAATGTAAATTGACAAGATGCAGCAGTATAGCCTGTAGTTTACTGAGATGATGGTTAGGGTAATACATCTTCATGTTTCATTGTGGGACACAATACAGTGAAATATTACTGGCTGGATTAATGGTGAGTGGAGATGTGTGTAAAATTCCATCTTCTGAAATGCCTCAACTCTTGTTTGGCTTTTTAAAGTGCCACCAAAGAAGATCATGCTATCAGCTGTCCTGCTTTGGAGATCTTTGTAATGGGGATTCATGGGCTTGGCTGAGGCTAGTTTTCTCTTAAAACCCTTGCTGCAGAATTCCTTGTAGCTCCACAAATATCTCAGGGAAGGTGGGGATCAACCCAGAAGGATTTGCTTGTCCAAAGAATGGCCCAAGGTTTGTCAGCAGAAGGGCTTTTGAGTTGTAGACTCATAGTCTGTAGACTGTAGTCACTGATTATACAAGTTGGCTCCGTAGGTACATAAGGGCTTATAGCAGAATGGTAAATCAGCTGTTTTTCTGAGTTTCTTCATGCTCCAACTGCAAAGCAGTGTGCCTAATTTTAGGGCTGTTGCTCAACTTTTGGGCTGGATACCAGTTTAGCACCTAGTGAAGTGGTCAAGCAGTTGGTGCAGTCTTTTACAAGTAATAAGGGTTTTGGACACTGTCTTGTAAGGAAGGAATATTCTTTTCCCTTTCTTCAGATTACTTTGCTGTAATTCTTAAACCCGGCATGAATAATGAACCCTTAGTCTCATACTCTGTTAATGCCCACTGATAAATAGGTCCGAGCTTGCAAATAAATTCACCTCTGGCTATCTCCTTTACCAAATATCTCTGGCTATTGTCCTTTACCAAAATAAAAAGCATGGTCCTGTAGGAAGAGATTGCTCTGTTCTTTTTCAGAGGTCAACGGTTTTCTTTTAGCTGGTGGCTTTCAGTGCATCATTATTTTTGTCTGCGAATGGGCAAGCTGCTATTTGTCTAATCAGGATTTTTGCTCTTTACTTAACTTTGCAATGTGTCTTATGCTTTGAGATCTTCAGACTGGATCCTTTGTTAAAACTCTCAACATTGTGAACAGTTAACATATCTTATCTAGTGCTGTGTAATGCAATGTGAGTTTCAGGTAGCAGTGTGCAATGAAAAACATGAATGGCTTGGAATTCAGCCTATTCTTGTTTTGGTTTCTGGTTTTTTGTTTTAGCATCACCAGCATTTTTTACTTTTTTTTTTTTTTGAGGAATGCTTAGTAAATACATTCTTGAGAAGCTTCTTTCATTTCTGTAAGTGGAAAGTGGACAGAAAACACAGTAAATCAGTTTTACGTCCGATAGCTAGGATATTGACCTTTTCATTTTCTGTGCAGCTGTACATATAGGACTAAACCTCAGTAGACTAATCTTAAAAAAAAAAAAGTAATAAAAGATTGAGGTCTACTGGAAGCAGGTACTAGGGGAGGGAGTGTCTTTGCAGTCTTTAAAGTCTATAAGTGTAACACAAAATTTAATGAACTTCATCTTAGGATACATAGCAATATAAGCAGGTCCAGTATATTTTCGCAAGCTCTGCTGAAAATGATCTATATGTTTAGGTTGTGTTGCAGTGTTGCTGTTATTAAAGCCTTCAATAAACAGATCTGTTGCTAAAGCACTTCAAAGACAACTTCAGGAAACCCTTTTTGCACTTTATCCATGAACTATCAGTTCATGGATGTTATAGAAACAGACAAAAGAGGAAGGAATAGCATTGTGAGGAGAAAAAGAATCCTTGAATTAGTTGAAGTGGCTTGATGAGAATATTATCATAATGTTACATGAAATATAAAAGAGCCAAGGGTAATTTGGAAAATTGGGTAATATATTCTTATGATTAGAAATAAGGAAGTAAAATAGTGGGGAGAAAAGTTGCATACAATTACATACTTGTTTAGAAATGTAAGGATTTTTTTCTTCAGAGCAACCCATTTTTGCCCCCCTGTGGACAGAAAATGTATGGTGTGATTAATTTTTTGTTTCTTCAAAAGCTGTGGGAGGGGCTGTAATCAGTGAAAATGTAAGCTATTTACACAAATTCTGAACCTTGGGCTCTGTAGCTTTTTTAATATCACATTTTCAGTTGGCTGGTTTTATTTTACATTGCATTGGCAAAAATCCGAGAAAAAGAGAAAGAGTCAGGGCTACCCGTTTGCAAAAGTTGTAATAAGTACTCTTTATTGAAAAGTAGCCTGGTGATGAATTAATTGTGAACAATGTTGTACGAGCAAGGGTGTGTTCTCAAGAGCCAGTGGTGACCACAGGTGTGTGCAATAGCTTCTGCCGTGCACCTCCTGCCTGCAGCTCCCTGGCTGCCAAGCACAATACATCTGCATGTCTGGATTTTCTGGGTTTGTTGCTGTTGAATGGGTGCAGACTTCACCCAGGCCATCCGTGTTCCTGTACTGCAGCTAATTTGTTTTATAGCAATAGCATTTTTCCTCTTTCCCAGTTTTCTGCAGGGCATTCAAGTTGATGTTTGCACACAGTTACTCCGAGGCAGTTTGTCCATCTGGCTTTTTGGACATGATAAAAATATGAAAGGGGCAATTGGGCTTGAGGTTCAGAAATCTTAAAGCCTTACATGTTGTAAACACACTTCTGTGCTGGCACTGGTAGCCCTATTGCTTGTAGCTTTCTCCCCAGATCCCACAGGAACAACCCAAATTTTCTGTTCTTGTAACACTGTCCATTCTGATTCAGTCATTGGGTTGCTGTCCCTTTACTGAATTATTTCTCAAACTAATCATCAGCAGACATGATCCCACTTTTGCATTTTGCCTGAAAGCAAAGGGACCTTGGATAACAAAGGGAAGACACATCCTGTTTTTATTAGTTTTTCTGAAGTGTGGAAGAAGTGCTACAAAAATTAGTGACAGTGGAGCCGTGGTTCTGGGGAAAACATTGCACTTCTTACTCTGCTACAATTCCTGGTTATTGTTTCTAAGCATATTGAGAATACTGAAGTTTGAGTGGTGCCACATCTTTTTTCAGTCCAATCTGAATGATGAGAAAATAGTGCTTTCTATGATTGTTTTTGGTTTTAGACCATTTATCTATATTGATCTACATAAACTACTCAATTTCGTCAGCAGGATTGAAGGGAAGGTTACTGTTCAATCACTAATAAGCTATCTCCAGTTAAAGATATATCCAGGTTATCTCAATTTGTTAAATTTAACATTTGCAAGTATTGATGATTATACCTATTCTTATAGTTTTGGATAGATACTCAATACTTCACCATGATTATTACATATATTCTCATAATAAACCAAAGTTCTTTCCATGCACTGTTTAAACTTTTACCTGTACTATTGCTGTATCACAGCAATTGTATTGGTATCTCCTGAAATGTAAGTGCTGCTGGCCATTATTTTGGGGGTTTGGTTTTTGCTTCCTTCTTGTGGATGATTCATTCCCATCAAAAGAGCATGGCAGAGCACCAAAACATCCTGTGTGATCGATGCCATTTGTCTTGGGATGATCAATTATGGTTAATAGGAAGGGAACGAAAAACTTATCTCTGGACCAATCTACAGATAAAAACTGAATGAAAATTAAATGGAATAATGTGTTGTTCCAGGTGGCACCTACAGTTCAACTCTTTTGCACGTTTTTTAACACTTACAGTACAAAGCAGGATTGTGGTAAGAATAACATTTTTATCAATCTGTCCCAGCAAGGACTGTAGTAATGACTTCATAGTTACAAAATGCAGTTATGGTCATAGTCCTAGCTAGAACAAAAGATCTCGTGAGACACATTCTTGTTTTGAGTAGATGACTTAGATGAGCCAGGAGCACAGGATTTTTCTCTCGAGCAATTTGGTAACTGGGAGGTTGAGATGGGGATAAGAAATGGCACAGCAATTCCAACCCTCAAAAAGAGAGGTCAAAAGGAAATGTCTTCTCTAACCCTCTGGAACCCTGGAGCTTAAGCCCTGGGCAGGCAGTTAGTTACAGGTGGTGAAGCTGGTATGCAAGCAGCTTGAGGAGAGTTAGCAAATTTCCAGGGTTAAAAAAAAAAGCAACCAACCAAACCAGGCTTCAATATATATGTCTTGCAGCAAGTATTCCAGCTGGATCACGGAGCCCCATCCTCATAGGCAATCATAAAGAAAGAAATGGGATGCACCAATGAGTGTGCACCTGAAATACTTATAATCATTTGATTACACAGAACTGGAAGTATTGAATAGTCTTCTATACAGTGTCTCATGCAAAAGACTGCAGAAACCAATGTTCATAAATGTTCAGAGCTGGACTGAAGCAGAATGGTATCATAATATCTGTATTACAGAAAGGTATGAATTATATTGGGTGTGACACCAAAGTAGATATTGGTGTTCAAACATCAGTATTTGGTTTTGGTGGCATTTTGGTATCTAACACTAAATGGCTGTTATCCAGCCAAGTAACAAGCATGGATGCCATTCTCCTTCCAATGTCACATTATCCCATCATGACTGTCAGACTTATTTAACTTGTCAAACTATTGTTACAGCATATTTTTATTATGCTTTGTTCCTCTCCAGACATCAGCAAGTCTGGCGGTCATTTCAGACCCTGCAGCTACTCCTCTCAACAGAGATTGTTGCAGCATCCAGTCTGATGTTTGTGCTGTCTAACAAACAGTCATTTATCAAAAATAAAATTATCTTCTGCTATAACTAAAGGAAAGTTCTGAGTGACTGTTATTACAGAAACAAAGAAAATCAGTATGCAGAAGCCTGTCAGCAATTGAAATGTCTGACACTGGCCAGAGGTGGAGTGATGGTATTTTAAGAAGATTTGTCCACAACAAATCTGTTCCCTTGTGCCATCTGCTGCTCTGTAAGAATGAGATGCCTCTAGCTGTTATGCCTTACTACCTGTAGCTGAAGTTCATGGAAACAAGTAAAAATACCAGTATAGAAATGCTGAAGTTCTCCTAGACAGTAGCAATCTGTTTTTTTTAGTTGATCTTTTAGTCTGAATAGTTTGCAGATGGTTTTCCTGTTGTAAATATCCAAGTTTTGTTTTTTCTACTATTTTTTGCAAGGATTTTATTTTTCAGGTTTCAGATTTGACTTGTATATGACGACCTGTTAACTTGTATTCCATAAAAGACATTCAGTGCTTTAGAGGACCAACATGTGTTTGAAAGTTCTGTTCATTTTTTCCAATGTTCCAGGAACTCTACTGAATTCCAAGTAGAGCAAACAAAGCATTAGGCTTGAAACATGCTTATTTTGTTTAGCGCTGCTGCATAGAAAGTGAGTGTCTTTAGAAATGGGCACAAATTCTAGATTAATCTATTTTCTGTCTTGCGCTATTTCCATGGTTTCTTACCATTTTAATGCAGTGAGCTGTGACAGCCTGCTTTTCAAACAGACCTGGGGGATAGAAATTTAGATTTTCAATTTTAAGTCCTCGAAGGAAAGTCAAAGCCTATGATTGCATTCAATCATCCATTTTGTAGCTTCTTGCCTTTTCTGAGCTTAGCCTGTGACCTTTCTGTTTGGAAAGGAATGAACTGATTCAGCTGCATCTCTCTGCTGTGTATTAGTTGCCCTTAGCTGCCACGCACACTTTCCCCTCTCCCATTTCTTCTTAATAAATTCAGAATAGATTTCTGTGTAAACTCTGACTTGTAGGGTTTCAGATGCTTAATATGTTAAGAATCTCTGAGACATCTTCTGGTTGCTATTGTAAGCTTGCAATGCCTTTCTTTAGAGTCAGGGGTGTGAAATGATGGTTTTGTTTTAATCCTGCTCAATATAACGTTGAACATATTTACGGATATAAATATCAAGAGACAACATTTGTGAAAATTCCCCAAAATGAATGTGAAGATGGGTTATCAGCCTCTTTCTGTCATTTGCAGTCAAAGGTTCTAAAAATGTTGTGCAACTATTTTACACTGCTTGTAGTTGTAGAAATGATTTCTTTCTCCCTGGATTTTTATAGTCTTTTCTGCATCATTTCTCATGTTGTACAAGCTATCTTGTAGATAACATTGGGGCTGATTTATCCATGTTTTCTTCTTGTTTTCCTGGGGTTTTCTACTTTCAAGGTTTGATTGGGCTTGTAGTGGCTTATTTTGGAAACAACACATCAAATGCTGCAGGTTTTTTGGTTTTAATCAAATGCTTTATTTTATGTGTAAGGCACGCTTTAATTATAAAGATATAACCCTAAAAAGTTTAAAAGTTTGAGTCTTTCAGTTATGTTTGTGGCTTAGATCCTTGTTCATCAAGGGTGCTGCTTAGAAGGCAGATGCTCTTGAATGAAGGCTTTGCTCTTGAATGAAGTTAGTGTTATTTCCTTTTGCCACCTGCCCCCTCAAACATTTGGCTCCAACACTGCAGCAAAGCCCAGGAGGCCAGAGACCAGCCCTTATGGCTCTTCTCTGAAGGCACAAACCATGTCACTAATATCTTGTGAACCTGATGATTGCACTCAGATTTCCTCTCTGACACTTAATAAAAAAAGGAAGCTTTCACTGCAATACAACCAGCCTTTAAAAAGAAAATAAAGCAGTAGAAACTGACTTTACACATTTTTTTGTAGAAGAACATGAATCATTTCAGTCTTGGTTCTTAACAAATCTTGACAATATTTATATTTAATTAACAATGTTTTCCATATTTCAGTTTACCGAGTTTCTTGTTTTCTCATGGTTTCCTTTATCTGTGTTCACTCAAATGTTGATTATTCCTTATTGATTGTTTATCTGAAATCTTGATCAGCTGTTTTCTTTACTGCATTGTGGTAGAAGAAACATTAAATGAAGTTGAGCATGATAACAATATTTTTTGTCATCTATGCCAATTTCTAGAACTGGCTTCCAGATTTTTTGCAGTTTACTGTCTTTCTCTTTCCTGGCATGTATTTAATAGGTCTTTTATAACTTAAAAAAAAAAAAATTCTGATAGGTTTTTCAGACATCATAACCACTGATATAGTGGGTTTTGTAGCTGCCCCTTTAACTTTGCCCCTTTCATTTTGAAAAATTTTGTGTATAATGTGCAAACTTAGCTTGATACATACATATAACCATTTAAACACATATTCATATATGGGACAAGTTAAAAAAAAAAGATAAAGTTTGTTAATTGGGTTGGCTTTTTGCATTGCCAGATGCTTTTCTCAATAAGTGTTTCATCAAAAGCAAATTACATTTCTGCAAAAAAACCCACCTGCACCTAATGGATATGCCTTAATAACCAGGTGTTTACAGGTTAGTGAGGCTTGGCATATACTCTCAGTGGATTGGCAGTTTCCTCAGTTATTAACAGCCTTGTCTGAAGAATTTTATAGATGCATTAACAATTGAATGCTGATGGAAAAAGACAGTTTGCTAAAATTGACAACTGTAATAATTCTAAATATGAATAATTTGTTCAGAGCTCTAAAAATGTTCTAATTTGATTTGTTGCCATTAATTGTTCATTTATAGGCTGTGTTTGATAGAAACATATATGGAAACAGTGGAGGTTGGTTTTTCTTCCCTCTTTTTTCCCCTCAACATGTCAGTTGCTTTTTTAATTAATTTATTGTATGTAAAAGTAACAGTGAAAGTTAATCTTTTTTTATGTAGTTCAAACCAAAGACACTGAATATTGCTGTTTATTGTATCTACCTGATGGATCCTCTTAACACACTCTGATGCCTTCAGATGAGGCTTGGTACACTGTAAGTGTATCTCAAAACACTTTAACTGAATAAATGGTGGAAAGTAACATGATTCAGTGCAGCAGTTTGGCAAGGTCACAAGGTGAAGTTTTAAAGCCAAATGTTAACCAGATTAAGGAACAAATTAAAAAAAGTACTTGTATTTTACCTGCCATCATAGCAGTGGCTTGGATCTTCTATCAAGAAAAAAAACATAGCTGATACTCAGCTTTCAGATTTGGGGAGTCTACTTTAAATAGGCCCCATGGAAGGCTACTATAAGGTCCACCTGGAGCCTTCTCCAGGTTGTGTATTGTTGCAGGTAATCTAGACTTTCCAAATCCAGTTTTTGGGGGAGCGGGAGAAGTGAAGTTTTGCTTTATAAAATACTGTGTCCAATATTATTTATTCTAGGGATGCAGAGGGCAAGACGATGGCATGGAGGATATGCCAAAACTGGAAGCCTGGGGCCTTCCCTTCCCTGCTTGCTGCAGTGAGGGGCTTCAGGGTCTGGTTCTTCCTGAGCTGCAGGGTGAAGTGTTAAATTTGGCATGATCTATGATGTAGCCTGCATGGTATTTTGTATTTGCTGAACACTGTTGCTCCTGTATTAACTCTGCCAAAATAGCTCTGCTGAAAGGTTGATGAAAAGAGTTTTTGCATATGACCACTTTAACCCATTCCTCATCTTAAGATGGGATGTATCTCTGCCTGCCTGGTGCCTCTCCGTGCCCTGGGGCTGCTCTTTCAGACAGTTTTCTGTTTTTTTCTTTTCCCTTTTGGGGAAGGATGTGGAGGCTCCTGCCTTCTCCTCTCAGTACACAAGTTTGGGAGTGCCATTTACAATCCCTGGAGCAAGGCTGCTGGGCAGCCTGTGACCTCCCGCTTTCTGGGGAGCAACCTTCCCCTTCTGCATTCCTGCATCCTGGGGTGTTAAGCCTGCATTCAGCATGCGGCTGTGGCCACCATCCCAAACTTGTCAGTGGTTTGGTTCTCAAATCATTTGGATTTCTGTCCTGATAAATGACCAACTGTGTGAACTCACCTGTTTGGGTTTCCAGACAGAAAAAATTAGAAGGTAAGATGCTTATATATGTCTTTAACTCTATGTAACTGTCTGTGTTTACTACCTGCTCTGATGTTCTCTTCAATGAAGGCAATTTTCATACCTGGAGCCAAAGCCAGGCTATTATTAAAACATTTTCTGAAGAGAAAGCAATGGAAATAATGAATAGAAAGTAAGTCACACAACTGCTGTAAAAACAAGTGTGCAAACAGGAACAATCCAATGTTGTTGAGCCTGGCTAATAATATAGGTATATCTTATAGTGGGACTTCAGCTTTTGCATATATTCAGATGTCACTCTATATAGAGTTAAAAGTAATAAAATCAGCTTGAATCTAAACCAAAAGTCTCCCTTGCTGTAGAGAATGTATGTTGTCTCCTAGTTTAGTATTTTGGAGAGCTTGAATGAAAATTATTCCTAATGTATGCAATGCATATGTAGCTCAACAAAATCATTGAAAGAGCTTAGTCATACAGTAGCATTATTTGTAAATAATTTTGGTTTAAGAAACAGAACAACTGCACCCTCTAGTGACAGATTGTACATGAACCAGAGGACCAAGGCAGCTTTGAACAGTGGTGCAGCAGGAGAGAAACGAAGATTTCACGTTATAGAACAGGCAAGCATGATGGAAATAGAGCATTAGTTATTTTTTAAATGTATTGATGAGATTCTTAGAGCGTTGCCTTGGCTGTTAAGGACTTCTTACCCTGTCACTGGGTGTCTGACACAGTGAATCGCTATTTATGTTGAGCGCGTTTGATTAGAAAGGAGCTGTCACATTATTTGTCAATGTGTCATGTCATGCTTTTGGTTATTGCTAAAAAGAACTTCTTGTTAGCAATATTGCTAATAAAACCCTGTATGTTTGAATAGTGTAATGTGACAGTGTGTCAAGCGTGCTATAGGCAACACTGATTTTTCCTTGGAAACAAGCCTGGTTTGAGTTATTTGCATGCATTAGAAATGTACAGCTTCCTCTCTGAACTTACTATATCCACAAGCTTGCTGCCACAATGCTACTGTAATGATATTTTCACAAAAATACTAGGAAGAAGTCAGTAGTAAATTAAATGTAATTGTTATTAGGGCTTACAGATGAAGGTTGAAAATGTATCTGTTGATATAGAAGAATATTGTTAAACGCTACAGCTAAACCAAAAGCACAATAAGGCACTGTTGGTGACTCCACTCAAAGCAGCTTTGATTCAGCCAATATTTTGGATTTAGGTGCTTAGCTGGAATGTATGTTTTAGATAGATTCTTCTCTCTCATGGCTCCTTAAATGTTCTTCATCTTTTTTGGAAACATGAGCTTTCTTGCAGCCTGCTGACAGTACGTTGATGTTGCTTTGCCCGTCACCTGCTGAGTCATCGATATTGCTTCCTGCCATCCCCACTCATCTTTGCTGGTTTCCCTCTGGTGACCATTCATCTCCCTTAGCATCTGAGAGCTGATACTCTTCAAATGGAGGGATGGTTTAATCAGAGAGCGAGACTGTGTGTCCTGCTGACTGGAATAGTTGTCAGATGTCAGGATGTGCTTGCCATATGTACTTCCTGTGAAGATTTTCCTAATTATTAATTGCGTGAGTTTTGAACTAGAAGTTAATCAACAATGGAACATTTTGTCTTTTTCAACAGTGCCATAATATCTCAGAAAAAGTAGTTTCAAAATGCATTGAAAGTTATTTTGTTGTCTACTAACAAGCACATTTGGTTTTTTTTGGGTATTATGCTACTGTTGCTTGAGCTAGCCAAGAAGTCTTTTTTCCTCTCTAAAAGCAGATAATACCTAAAAAATATGGAAATATAGTATCACAAGATGTCTGTAATCAAATATTGACATTGTTATATATCTATGATCAAATGTCTTAAAGGTCTAAGTATTAAAACCCTCAAATGTATGTTTAAAAAATGTTTCCAAAAGGAAACCATTGCAAATATGCATCGGTTCTTTAAATATAAACTTCAAACATAAATATAAACTTTCAAACATGTTAGAACACCATAGGAGCTGAGCTATTTGAAAACTATTAAATCTTCACATCTCTGTTTGCCTGTGGTGAATGCTGAAAATTTTCTATGCTCTGGAGCTCATAATAGAATTAATTTGTGTCACGTATAGATGCATTTGTGAATTTTTGCACTTAACTCTTCATTGTTGTAAGTATCATTAGATAATACTTAGTGTTAACTCTGGTGCAGAAGATCCCACTTTAATTTGTATTTATTTAAAATACAGTGATTTTTTTTAATAAATATTTAAAAGATCAGACTAAATTAATCAGTTATAATATTTTGCAAAAGGCAGAAAGTTGAAGATGGCAAATTCAGCAGAGAGAAAAAGTACTTTTCTCTTAAAAAAAGACACAACCCAAAGAACAAAATTAAAACCGAAACCAACCCAAGATTTTAATAAAAAGACAACTTGTTTTCTTCTCAGAAACATTGTTAATTGTTAAGAAAATTCCAAGGATTCCTGTATTACGTGCCACCTTACACTAGCTTTGTCATAATAGAAGGGATTAAAGTTCTGGGATGAATATTTTCTACTTCAGTTAATTGTTCCTGTATTTCAAATACATGAACAGAGCTCAGCAGAACAGTACAGTGTGAAACCTGAAAGCAAATTAAGAGCCTGGTTCAAATCTCAAACTAAAACCTATATGTAATTGTCTTATTAGATATAAATTTCAATTCCAGTGGCATTTCCCAACATCTCTGTAGCTAAATCAAATTTAGTGACTGCTTGTACATGTGTCCACTCGAGGAAAAAGGGCTTCTTGTACATGCTTGGGTTCTCTCACATTTGGAGCTGGGTACGACACAGTTTCTTACAGGACAAGCCATCCCATTCATTGCGGTAGCTCTCGCGTAAGGGATAGTTTGGGTGCCTCTAATCAGCCTTCAATTTTATGAATTCATAAACTGTTTCAGGAAAGCAGACATGTTATTAGCTCTGCATTAATCACTGAACTGTGAAAAATTTCTTTTGAAAGAGGGTATCTTTTAGTCGCTCGCATGCATGATAGAAAGAAACCCCCATAAAACTGTGTTTTTATGAAGTGTGGTGAGGTATTCTCAGTTGGTAGTGCTGTAAACATGGGCAAGAGCAAACTAGTGCTTTGAAATTGGCTTATCCTGCTGCGTTGATTCAGAAAACAGGTCCAGGACATCTGGTAACTGTGAAAGCTCCCATGGGCTGCCCAGCATTTCTCTTCCGCTGCCAACACCCAGCTCTGTCTTCCATTTTGGATCAGGTATAAACCTGCCAACAAGAACTGTAATTTAATCTCAAATTGGATGAAAACCAGGCTGACTAAATTAGTCAGGTTGTTTTTGTAGTCTTTATGTCTGTGATTTTTTCGGCGTAGAGAGCAGGTTTTCTTTTCTGGTCTTTATCTGTAAGTGCTGTAGACACATGATTATTAAGAGGTGGACTGGATTTGTTTTGGGTTTTTTTTTTCCCAGTTCAATCTTGTTAGTCAACTGTTAGTGGATGTTGATTACTGTTTTTTTCTGGCTTGGATAGGGTTTAGAAGCCAGGCTGTATTTTTTCCCCTTATCAGTATCAATGTGTCAAGTTTTCTTAGAAGTTTACTCTTCCGAAAAAAATAATTGAAGATTTTCTAACTTGCATCAGAATTGATTCTTATGGTGATGGTTATATTTTGATCTGTCACTGTGTTTTCCTGCAAGTAAAGTAAAATTTAAGCAGTGCTGCATTTTGATCTGTGATTTAAGTCTGATCTTTAACATTTATTACTGTTCAGCACATCATTAAAAGTAGAAAGCTACATCTGTGTGTTAGCATTCGTAGCAGTACCTTAATAACAAAGGGTGATTCCTTTAAATATCATATACAGCAGTACCTTAGTGACAAGTGGTGACCCCTGTAAATATTTAATCAGTTATAGCACTTCTCAGATGGCTTGTTTCACATGATAATCCTTGAAGAATTTTTGCATGCTGTGGAAGGGCTGCCAGGTATGTTTCTAATTCCTGCGTTGGCAATGAGAAACATTTCTACAATGTGGTGTAAATGTCTATTTGGGAACAACTGCATTTTCACTTACAACTTTTTGTTTTGTTATTTTTTGTAATGTATAGAAGCCAACCACTTTATATTGATAAAATATGTTCCTTTATGAAGGGTTTAACTTCTTTTTTTTCTGTGAGCCTCAACTCCATTTAAGTCATGCTCATTTTTTTCCTTATTAAAACTATGCTATGTATGATTTTCTTATTTAGAAAGTCTGAAAGGATGCAACTGTAGGAAAGCTATTTATATATATATATATATAAAAATATTTGTATTTATATATATATAAGTGGATTTATACTAACTATAAAGGACCGTGTTACATCTCCCCGCATCTCTTTCTGTTCAGAGATTCTTAATTGGAATTTGTTCTGCTTGAAATAATTCCTTGTGGCTTAACATATCTGTCTGATAGCTACAGGAAACTGTGGTGCTACTGCAACAGGTGATGTAATTTTGAAGAATGATTTGGATTTTTTAGTAAATCTACTGTGTGTGCTGGGTGAGCTATAGGTTAAGATATCCTGGTCATGCTCTTCAAATAATTTGCGACAAAAGGTCTGTTATACTTTACTGATTAATATAAGTTATGTAGGTAGGTAGTTTGGAGGTTTTGCTCATTCTCAAGCTCAGTATTTCCCCTTCTGCTGAAATGGGGCTTGGGGAAAGAGGTGATGGGTGGGGTAGTGGGTTTAGGGGGAATAATGTGATCATGGCAAGTAGGATGAAGGGAAGCTCATGGACTTCGTACAAATGAAGTAAGAGGGAAAACAGAGAGCATTTGTCAAAAATTATGAGGGACCGAGTAGTGATACTTGTAATAGTAAGAAAGTTTTGGGTTTAGGAATCATCATGGAAGGATAAAGGATTAGCATATCACCTTGATACTGGCCTCTCTTATATCCCTGAATGTGACAATGGTTGTTAAGGCTACTAAGTGGGGAGCAGGGTGCTGGTAGTGGCTGTAGCCAGTTTATATGGAACACTGGGTCATGTTGAAGGAGTGAGTGAGGCAGGTGTGTGGTCCTCCCTTGCAAGTAGGGGCTCTGATCTTGAATTTAGTTTTGGTCAGAAGGAGCCAACTGGCATCACTCCCCAAAATTCATCTAGTCCTGCAATAAATCGTTTGCATGTTTATGTGAGATACCGGAAGTGATCCTGAATGATGGCCTCATGAGGAGTGCTGGATAGTTAGAGGTGAACCACAAGGAAGTGTAATTTAACCTTCAGCAGAAAGAGGCATAGCCAGTTTTTAAGAAAATAGCGTGAATGTATTTGGCCTTTGTTTTATCTGTATTGATTAATCTGCCTCAGCCCTTGCTGTGTTAAGAGGCAGACTCAGTGTAATCAATAGCAGAAGGTAAGCTGGGCCTTCCCGTAGCTATGAGATCCTCCAGAGTGAAGGCCAACGGTTCTACTGAGAGCTGGGCAGCAAAGGCCGAAGAGGAGCTGTGCTGAATCACTGCATACCTGAAGAGCTTTGGCAATTGCCCTCTTCTTACTTGGCATTGCTGCTGTGAAATCTTTGGATTTTGTTGGCGATTAATCTTTCGCACCTAGAGAGTGAAATGTCTTGTTTAATCCTGTATCCTTTCAAAGTACTTTTCAAGTACTACCATGTAATTGTACATAGCAGTTGAATGAAAATAGTACAAGTAATTGGGTTCTTTACACTGCTGTGTTTTTAACAATATTACTGATGTTACAGAAATACAGCCAGTCTTTGTCATGATAATACATTTTTAAATATGCTGTCTATGTACGGATCATGCCAATGATTATATATTTAATATTCTTAGCACTTTATAAAAATGTGTCATTCAATTCAATATTAACAGGAAAACTTGAATATAACTAGGCAGTGAACTAAGTCTGATGTGAGTTTGTTCTTTATATACTTGTTTTATCACACTGAGTTAAATTCAAAGATCATGTAATTCTCCACAGTTTGAAATTTGTTAGCATATTTCTGGATACTCGTAAAAAATATTTCATGAGAAAAATGCAGAAGAATGATTCATCATGGAAGTTTAACTATATTGCAGAGAATCACCAGTAACACCCCCAGTAATGAGTTTCAAAAGCGATAGAGGTAGTTTATCAAATACATACAATTTATATGTGTGTATATATACCCATACAATAACAAAGTTTGTATATATGCACGCTCTTATGTGACCAATATCTGAAAATGTATTTTCACAAATATTACATGTATACATTCACATGTATATACATGAAAATGTGTTGTAAAACCGTGCTAACTTAACCAGCCTAAGCAAATACCCGATGCTGGCGTTGAGTACCAGGCTGTGGTTTTAACCTTCAGACCACAAGGTGCAGTGGCACCTCCAGGGAAAACTCCCATGTTTGCATAAATGAAAGCCTGTGGCAGCAGAGCTGGTGCCCAGAGGGCCTTCCTAGTTCTATGGAATATTTACCCAATGCAGTTTTAGGGCATTTCTCACAGATTAGTACATACTCTGAATGTGAATTGGTTGCATATATGTAACTCCATTTATTGTTTTTCCTAGATAGTCCACAAGATGGTAGTGCACCAAAGTCATGTCTCTGTACATAGTGCTATATAATAGCTTTTTTTAAACCTCAGTTGAATTTGCTGGCAATTCAACAAAAAAAAAAATTAAAAATTGTGGTTTCAGCTAGGTTAAGTATTATATTTTGAAAGTAGATACACTGGAATTTATCTGGGTAACTCTTACTAATGCTTGTCATGATGTTAAATACACAATTTCAAAAGGTTCTGCATCTCTGAGATGAACTTCTCTTCCTTGGAAGGAAAGCTTACAATTAATCATTAGACTTCAAGCACCTGGTGAGACTTTGCATAGTTACTGTCTGGTTTCCTTTTTTCCCCTATTACACACTGTGTGTGTCAGAACTTTACTGATTAAATATTTATACTGACAATCTAATTTTTTACTTGATTTCTTTTAAGAAAGGGCATCAAAAACATTAACTTTCAAAATGTTCCTAAAATTCCCTGAAATTAAGTTGGGTATGAAAGACTTCACAGAGAATCACTTTGGTAATTTCTGTTGGCTACAGCTTCCTCTTGTTGGGGAAATGCTGTTAATTGTCCCATGTGTTTACTGCTTGTTTTCGAAAAGGAGTCCTATGATACCAGGAACAGTGATATGGAGAAGAATTCCTGAATAATGAGAGGTGCAAGTACAGGTGCTTGTAACACTTCTGTCCCTTTCTGGGCCTCCGCTGGTCCTAAGTGGCATAGACTTTTGTCTGATCTAGAGATGGAGAAAAGGAATTTCATGTTATCTTAAGCATGAATGGAGTCGCCTTCTCCAGCTGTCTTTGATTGTTGGAGAAGCATCGAGTGGGCGTTGTTGGTGTGACTGGTCCTGCTCTCAGCTCCCTGGCTGACAGCTTCATTGCTTTCATTGCTGAACTGTCAAATTAACTTGTCCTAAAGCAGGATGTCCTATTGAGTCTTGCTCAGACAGGGATTTGTGAATGTTCCCCTCTGGGGTGCTGCACAGGCATTGCCTCCCTCTCAAAAACTTGCCATTTATCTCAGTTTCTCCAAGCAGCTCAGCTTGCAGTTGTCCCCTGCAACAAGAAAGGGATTTGTACGGGTTGGACAGGGCTATCTGTGCTGTAGGGAGGGTTTTTACACACCCTACATGGGTACAGCTGGGTACAGCTACATGGAAGCAGCAAGAGGCTGTGCTCCACATGTGATTCAATCGCCACAGGTTGGCACAAATTTTTAAGTCTTGAAAGTGTTTGCCCTGGAGTTACAGATTTGGGGAGCTGAACTGTCATAGTGATCCCAAAGCTTGTGGACATGGTATTCAAAGGATGTGATGATTACCCATACTATTACAAACAAAACGCTAATTCCTAGACCTGCCTGAATGTTTATCATATTAAAGAAAAACAATGGGTTGCTGGTAGATAATGTACAAATGAGACAGTAAAATTGGTTAATAAATACCAGTTTTTGTCTCTCTAAATATGTGATAGCTGGATTAAATGTAAATTTTGTGGATGGGTTTAGTATCAGATGTTGGTGTGTATTTTTTCCATTTTCTTTTTTATTAATTTGTTAGTAGTTTTTCAGTTTGACAAGTCTATTAACCCACATGTTTGGCTCTAGCACTTGCCTGCCAAGTCTACTTTTAAAGTAAAATCTTTTTGGGTTTTGAGCAATTGAGGCATAAAATACTCTCTAATGAAAATAGCAATAGACACTTAACTCTACCCATTCCCGCCAGCTGTCATAATAATGAGAGCCATCAAAGTGAAAAGTCACTTTTGATCAAAGGTGTCTTAAAATCTATATTGATAGAAAGTACTTGGTATGACAGGTAAATTTATTGTATTCTTAGTACATATTTTTGAATATCATACAGTAAAAACAGTTTTGCCTTTTTTATCAGATTAACTCATAAATTAACTGAATTCCTTATTTTCTTCAGCAAGTATTCCCATAGGGCACATTCTGACATGCTTGACTCCTTTTGCTGCCTCCTCTCCCTTCTTAAATGGCCTTGACTATTTGCCTATAGCTTTATCTGTGCCAGGTATGAAACTACCCATTTACAACTGCCATTGAAAACATCATGGCCTAAAACCAGTGTTATCCAAAAGGGAAGAAATGTTCTGCTTAGGGCCAGGTTTTGAACAGCAATGTTGAAACCCAGTCTCTGTTCTTGCAGTGGCTTTACATGGACATTTGAAAATTGAGAACCTTGTCCTTTGGAGAACTTAATCTCTTTTTTTTTTAAGAGCCCCAGTGTTCACTTTCTCATCCTAGAAGCAGTGGTTTCAACATCTGGACAAACAGGTGACCTAAAAAGTCATAAACTCCAGAGGATAAGATCAAGTCAGCCTTTTCCATTACCATATGCATATAAGATAGTGGTTGCTAGGCTGTCTGCATTTCTTAATGTCTCTGCTGCTTGGACTTAGACTTGTGCTATAGCTTTATTTCCTGCCTAAGAGAAGTTAAGAAATGGGGCTTTAGGTTATTCAGAACTTCTTTGAGAAAGATTTAAAATATCAGTATAACACAACACCATTGCTATTGCTAGTCCAAGCTGAGTGAGTTTGTTTTAATAATAATAATAAAACAAACAAACAAACAGCCTAACACAAAATACTGCCTTGACATTTGAGTGAGAGAGAATTGGTTTTGTGGACTTACTACAGTGCTCTTTCATGAAGGGATTTTGTAATCTCAGTGATGACAATAACTTTGTCTTGCTTGGATGAAGTGAATAAATTCTTTATTGGATTTATTTGTTCCAAATATGGAGCTGAGGTTTACTGTGTCTTGTGATCTATGAGGGTAGAGTTAGGCTTGTGTAATGTGTTCATTCTGGCAAGGGCAGAAGGGAGGTACCCGGGTTCAGATAGATTTGGGTATAATTGCAAGGAATGACTACTCTTTTGTGCCTGAGAGAAGACCTAAGGTGTAAGCTCACCAGTCATCAGGTGATAAGTACAGTCAAATCAGGAAGAGTGACTGTATGGAACTGTAACAACAAAAAAAAGTTATTGTTGTGAAGTATTAAAGTCAGCCAAAACAGTAGGTAGTTTGGGTTTGCCTCTTATGTTGATTAAGACTTAAATTAATTTAATCAAGGCAGGTCCTACTCAGTTTTGCTGTGCTCTGTTTTTACAATAATTAATCTCAGCCCATTTCTGTTTTCACCTGCCTTTCTGCCTTTTTTTTTTTTTTTTTAATGTTACTAGCATCAGTTAGCTTTGAGTTTTGCAGCTATGAAAAGACAGCTCTCAAATCTTAAGAAAACAGTTGGTCAGGAATGCAGAATATCATTAACATAAAACTGCAGCAACTTACCATAAGTCTCTGGAAGCAAATCAGAATGACTTTATGCTCAGTCATCCAGAAGTCAGATTATTGCAAAGCTAGGGGCATCGTTGGTAGAATATAGGCCAAAGTTTATCACTTGAAACTTTTGAAATGCTTAACCCCAGCTCTTTAGGCATTTTGTGCTGTGCTGTCTGTTTCAGCAGATCATTGGGAAAAGCCTTTTAAACTTTAAGGTGACTTTACAGCTGGGTTGTATTTAACTGGTGGTTTTAATACTACAAGCAAGTTCCAGCCCCTTACTGGGTTGCTGCCAAACCCCTGGATCAGAGAATATCTTGTTTCTCACATCTCTGCCAAGATGTTACTAGCTTCTGTTATTTCCAGAAACTCCAACCCAATCTTGCCCTGAACTAAATGAGCATGCATTTGTCTGATGCCCAGCCTTTCTTCTGTAATGCTATTTGCAGATGACTTCTTTCTTGACTTGGTGGCTTTTCTGAGAACAGCCTTTTAAGCTTGCTTTGATTTACTTCATATCACTTACATATTGCTTCACTGGCTTCAGTAGAATGACTCCTGATTTGTACAGCCATATGGTGAGATCAGAATTGTATCTTTTGTGCATAAAAGTATATAAGGATTTCTAGTGATTTCATACTCTTTGTGGAGTTTGAGTGCTACTGGAATATTCATAACTGTAGGCCTTGAAAATGCTTGTCAGACACCTAAGCCAAAGCACTGCATCAACATTAAGCTTCCTTTTCATAGAAAGGACTGGAGGTTGCCATCCTTTCTAGACAAATCAACAATAAAAAAAAGGATTTACCTAGCTTCTCATGCCCATGATGGTCATCCTCATTTTTTCCTGCACAACTCCCATGGGATGCTAGAGAAGTTTGTCTTTATTACCTCTACTCCTAATCTTAGAGCTGCCAGGTGGCAGCAAGTATACCCATCATCTTTTCTGGTTTGCTGTTTCTTCAGCCCTGTCTTTGCATGAACTTCCTCAGTAAAAAAACAACCAACCAAAAACCCACCAGCCTCAAACTCTGTTTGCCTTTAATGTAGATTATACTCTTCCCAAAGTTGTGTAGAAATGGATCAAAGGTCATTTTCAGAGGGGCAAAATCCAATTTAAAGTCCCTGAGTTTGGTGTTGCCTCTTGGTCAGGCCTTTCTAAAGGCCAGGATGCAGTAGGTAAGGCATGTAGATGGAATTTAAACCATTTGAATATGACTTCTCTTTCCTTTCTTGGATAGGAAATTTAGACAAAAGTGCTATTTTTTGCTTTTCCTTAATTTAAAGGTCTAGATTTTGCACAAAGGGATAGCACAAACCTCAAAAACTACCACTCATAAAGGAATCCGTTGTGAGTGAGCATATCCTTTAGCCAAAGCTTTTACCTCTGTGAAGCTGATACTGGTAATTGCCAAAATATTTAAATAGTTCTCCAAACTGTAATTATTTTTCTCACCAGATTTTTGCATAGAGTTATCAGTAACTGTCCAGAGAAGCATGGCTCTGCAATGTTTTTTTTTTTTCTGGTAAATTAAATGCTAACAAATATGAAAGAAGCAAAAGTATTTTACCACTTTGGAAATGAAAAATCCAGAGAATTCTAGGTTTATGTTCCTGAATCATATTTCTGGCATAATAAGCCGTGTCCTCATGTAGCATTTTAAAAACAGCTATGTTGAATAATCTTATCAATATACTTGCTACTTGCTGCTTCTGAGTCTATCAGTTTGATCTTTTCCTTAGCAGACTTGATAACAAAGGTGAGGAGCATCTTTGATTTGTACTAGGAGCTTAAAAAAACTTTACTACTTATTAAATACCCCACTGTGCAGCTTTAAAGATTCTTAAAAGATTCCTATAGGACACCTTTGCACAATTGGTCTCTTGCATATGTTTCTGGGTGTTTGTAAATACAAGTTGTATTCAGTCTTAAAATGGTTTTGGCCTGTCAAAACATCACATAGGGCGATGTGGAAGGTTATCCTTATTTTCCTGTTCTGGGTCAGAGAGAGATGTCTTGCTAGTTCTGAGTGATAAAATATTCCTTCATTTGACTAAGTGCACTTTTTGCTGATGTGCGTCACTTAAAAATGTCACTTAAAGACAG
The DNA here is from genome assembly GCA_004320125.1 of Scolopax mira. Classification (NCBI taxonomy): domain Eukaryota; kingdom Metazoa; phylum Chordata; class Aves; order Charadriiformes; family Scolopacidae; genus Scolopax; species Scolopax mira. The sequence goes on along the minus strand of BJBW01003696.1, from coordinate 97,212 downwards.
TGATCACCTGTGTTTCCACAACTTCCATTTGGAGAGCTGTAGAGCATGGAAAAAGGGCCTTTTTTATATTGGGCTTTTTGATGTTTTGTTTTTGTTGGTTTTTTAAATCAGATTCTTCATATGATCTGATAATATTGGCGGTATTGATAAATTGGGTTTGTTCTATACAAGAGAGATTACATCATTCTGAATCTCCATAGGCTTTGGCTTCCAAATCCTCTTTGGGCTTTTCCATTTCTGTCATCATTTAAGTTACCACTTGTATTTGGGGCTTGAAAATGGAAAATACAAGTTGCCCCATTGAGAGAATAAAGATCTGTCCTGAACCATTGAGATCTTTCCTAGATGTCCTGGAGGTTACTCAAGCAAGACATTGAAAATTCATGTTCCTGTTTACATGTTACAGGACCAATTAATTAAAAGTAAAATTTATTTTAAAAATGCAGAGAGCTTTTTGGTGTTCCCCAAACTGTCCCTGATCTTGCTGTCATTATGCATAGGGGGTGGTGCAGTATTGAAGTACAGAGAAAAACTTTTTTGCACGTTTTTAACAAATTATCTAGGGGTTTCCATGGTGCCTCTGCTTTTCAGTTTGTGTGTCTTTGGTTTAACTCTAGTTTCCCAAGGCAATGAAGGTTACACGAAGACATTTTGAGAATCATAGGGAATGTGGAAGAGGACTGGATCCTATGGTGGTTTAGTGATGCGGGAAAGAAACTGGAGGCGTGGTGAGGGTGGGCAAACTGGCAACCAGGGGATCCGTCCAGTAGCCTAAAAGGAGTGGTGGGGACCTAAAGTTTTTGTGCAAGGAGTAATGTGGAGATGTAAGATAGAAATGTGGTATGAAAAAAAAGATCTAACAGCTCTGCTTTTCAGGTAGCATCTTTAAATTTGAAAATTGATGTTGGATTTTGTTGGTGTACCTGTAATACGCATGGAATGAATTAACACACGCCTCCCACTGAATATGTAATTCATATAATAATATAATTTTTTTGAGGATAAAAGTGTCCTCGAAGTGGCTTCTATTTATATTTTTCATGTGCTGGCAGGCCTGCCCCTACTCTAGACTGCAGAGCAACAAAGTGCCAGGGAGCTTTTCTTTTTTCAGTAGAGAGGCAGCAGCAGCCAGGCTTTGTCAGGGAGGTCAGGCTGACCCAGAGCCGGCTCCAGCAGCCTTCCAGGAACTGGCCTGCGCTGGTGCCGTGGCACCTATTCTCTTCTGTGGTAAGACTGTGCCTTCTGAGGCTTCACATGCTGTAAAAACTAACAAGAATATACACACTTTTGTAAAGTTTTGAAGGGCGACACTGAATATCCAGTGCTTAAAGCAGGTGGGAAAGAGACTGGAGGAGGCTGTAGGGTGGAAATCCAGCTGGCAGTAGTCCACAGCCTTCCCTGACACCAGTTATTTCTGATGAAAAATCTTGTCCAGTGCATTTAAGTTGTTGCAAATTAAAGGGCTTCTCTCTCCCTTTGCCTATCGTCGTGCGTGAAGTCAGTCATCATGCCATTAAATACAAGAATATCTTAGGCCAGAGGAGAGTTGTTTCAGTTCTGTGGGAATGGTGTTTGTGATACATTTATCATGGAGAGTAGATTCTGCCCAGTTTTAAAAGAGACAAAAGTGGACCACGGGTGAGTATGTAGTGTGAATATACTGCAGCTCGGGGGTTTTCCAGCCTACCCATAGGGAATGCAAAACTGTCATCTGTCTGTCTTTTTTGTACATTGGATTTTGCCTTGGATGTTGTTGATGGAACACAGGTGAATGCTCATTTCCTTTTGCCTGAGTTTACACGCTTAACCAGACCTATGGCAGGTGTTAGTTTTCACTGCTTTGTTAAACTAAAAAACCCAATATAACTGCACTTAAAAATAGATGGCTCCAGGCCAGGCCTCCAGTAAGATAGAAAAGAGAAGGAAATGGTGGCAAGAGGCATGTTTTATGCCCTGGTCCCCATGTGGAATACACTGTAACCTGCTGCTATTGTGAAGCAGAAAGTAGGTGGAAAAAATGAGCTACAAAAAAGAAAATTGCATCTCAATTTTTATTTTATTTGTGAGGTGCACACTGCTAGTTTTTATTACTGCTGATAATTTTGCTATTTTTTTAATCAGTGGTGTAATGGGAAGTGTATTCATAACAACAGGATTTCCGGTCTATGCTCTTCTGTCTACAAAGAAAATCTAGGGGTTTCGTCATTTAAAAGCAAAGTCGGGGAAAATAACTAGATCACACCCTGCCTGCATTAACAGCCAAGGGTTGAAGCTGCAGAGTAGGATTTTCTTCAAATACAAAGCCTGAATATGCCTTGTGGGTGTAAGAGTTTGGATCTTTGAGTGCAATGGTGAGATCATGGTTATCATAAAGGCTATTATCATGATGAGACAATTATTCAGCCTACGCACTGGAAGCCTATGTGAACTAGCTGATTCTGATTAGTACTTCTTTTTTTTTTTTTTTTTTTTTACCCCACTGAATAGTATGTAAATTGTTCATTTACTGTTCACAAACACACAGTTCTTGTGATGCAGTCCAAAACTTGTTTTTCATTATCACTGTATCCATTGCCTCTGCCAAACTACACAGCTACTCAAATTGCATTTGTACTGGATTGTGGCCTCCATAACTTGCATGTTGGATAGCCTGTGTTCCTGCAACCTGTGAATACCCTCCAGAATATATACTATAACTCTGGAAAGCAGCTCTAAGGCTACAAATTAAACTTCAAAATTTTCTTCTGCTTTTATGTTGTGCAATATATATTTAGAAGAGGGATATTATTAACTACTCTGATACAGCTGTAATTTTATGTAGTGCTTTTGCAATTTAATGCCAAAAATGATGCAGTTTCTATAAAGAGTCCATACAAAATTGCGATTTTGTATATGTGGTAGAACAGAACATCTTGTTGTGTGAAGAAAAAATGGTAAATGGTGCCTAGGATTTCTACTCAGAGAAGTCATCAAAATGTGATGATAAAAGATGGAAATAGCCTATTAGATCATCTTAGGCATTATCCTGACAATGCAGAATTGTTCTTTACAATACTTTTCTGTATTTTCTAGCTCAGTTTTAAATGGACAAGTAATGGGCTCCCACTATTTTCTTTAGAGTAAAATTCTGTAGTGTGCCTGTTATTTAGAGCACATTTCTCAGTATATTGTATATATCCACATAGTTTGTGTTTAATTCCTCTTCGCTTTTAAACCCATGAACTAATAGTAGATTTTATTTTTTATTCTATTTTAGATACACTAAGAAATACTTTTTTAAGACTTTCAAGCTCACCAGAATAATTCAGACACATTACTGTTCTCTTTTGATTTGGATCTTCATTTAGAGCTCTAGTTTCTGCAGGATATACTTCTGATAAGTTAAAGCATATTAGCAGTCATAGATTTTTATATTAGGAGCTGAAAAGATATTTCTGACTATTCAACATTATTAAAGCATACAACACTGAAATCAATAAAATAGTTTTGTGCTGTCACAGTAAGGTTGAATTAAGGAAAGGCTTTTGGAACTGGGATGTCTTTGGTCCTCTTGGTACAGTGGTCATAGGGTGATCACCAGTGTTGCTGCCATAAGTATTCCTAAATGGATCCAAATATGTATTTTAGAAGGGAAAAGCTGTAAAGTTTCTCTTCAGGTCATAGTTATAATTTTATATTTCAAAGATTTCATTTCTAAATGGCTGGATAACTAGCCTTGTAAATATCTAACATATGTAGTCCCTTTAGATTTCTGGTCTGGCAAGTGGGCAGTGAGACAGCAGTGTTCAGTTTGTTCAAACATTTATACATTTGATAATGTAGTTAGTATTTTTATGTTTTAGACAATTACTTATGCTCTAGTCTTCTAATGCTCACTTATGTATTAAGTTGCACCAGGTAAATGTCGTGGTTTAGCCCCAGCTGGCAACTAGAACCACACAGCCACTTGCTCACTCCCCTCAGTTGGGATAGGGAAGAATATCTGAAGAGTAAAAGTGAGAAAACTTATGGCTTGAGATAAAGACAGTTAATTAGGTAGAGCAAAAGCCATACATGCAAGGAAAGCAAACCAAGGAACTCATTCACTGTGTCCCGTTGGCAGGGAGGTGTTCAGCCATCTCCAGGGAAGCGGGGCTCCATCACATGTAATAGTTACTTGGGAAGACAAAACACCATAACTCCAAATGTCCCCCTGATTACTCACTTCTTCTTCCCCCAGCTTTATATATGACATGGTATGGAATAGACCTTTGGTCAGTTGGGGTCAGCTGTCCAGGCTGTGTTTCCTCCCAGCTTCATGTGACCTCCCAACCTTTTTGCTGGTGGGGTGGTGTGAGAAGCAGAAAAGGCCTTGACTGCTTACTACCAACCAAAACCACCAGCCATCAACACTATTTCCCTTCTCAAGTTCAAAATACAGCACCATACAGCCACCAGTAAGAAAGTCTACTCCATCTCAGCCTAAACCAGAACAGTAGATCATGTGTTTATCTAGGACACAAGGATGTCTTGTTTCAGAGCTGTTTATGAGACTACCTGACTCACAAGACACAGACTTCCAGGCTGCTTTTGTGATTTGTTTGCTTGCTTTTTCTTTTTAAGTACAGGTTATATTAACAATTTCCCAACTCTGGATGTACTACATGAACCCTTTTGATTATGTTCAGTACTTGCCTTCTGCAAAGGAACTATGCACATATGGATTCTTGTTTTTGTAGTGTCTTGCTGACTTTTATGAGCCTCAGTAGTAGTATGGATCCTATATGTCTTTCCTACAGGTCAATGATGAAGTTGCTGAGTATCTTGTGTATTTCGTTGCAGAGCTTTATTATTCTTATTGTTAAAATTTTTCATAGTATCCTACCCAAATACGTGTTGCTGCAATTTAAACTTTTTACTCCTCTTACTATCTGTAGTAATAGTGGAGAACAGACTATTTCTGCGTTTTGTCAGACTTTGATGGACTTGAGGACTGTTGCCATGTTCTGTTAGTCATCTTTTCTTTAGGCTAAATGAGGTTGTGTTTTACAGCTTTCTGATTGCTCTTGTTTTCCAAATATTCATGTCTTTCTGGAAGCAGAATAGCAGAAGTCCATCACAATATACCTCCAGCTTGGCAAGCGTTAAATAGAAGAGAAAGATTGTTTTATTGTGTGGGCCATACTTCTCTACTCTACTGTGGTTTTTGTCTTTTGTCCCATGTTGAACTTGCAATGTTTTATACCCTCCAGACCTTACTGAAGAAGAGTCTTAACTACTTGTGCCCTAGCCTCTGCAAGTGAGTTATATAATTCTCACTGAAATTCATCTGGTTTTGGTCAGTTTTTTTCTGCCAGATCATTCCTCTGGTCTTACTTGTCCTTTTGATCTAACATTTCTCTCTTTAACACTTCTTGTAGTTTCCTGTTGTCTGCATTTTTTTCTATTGCCCATATTAATGAAAACACTGGAGAGAAGCAAAGGCAGGACAGACTCTTGCAGAAGGTCCATCCATTTTGACAATGAATGTAAAAATTTCGTTCCGGAGTACAGTTACCTTATCCCTCTTGGATTTAGTTCAGATTTTTTTTTTCATCAATTTATGTGCTTTAACTCGCTTGTGGGAATGTGAGGTGCAAGTATTGCTTTTCTCCTGTCTTCAACAACTATCAGTCTTTCATGAAACAAATTAATTTTATAGTTTCCTCTAGACAAATTCAGATTGACTGCAGTTCATCCCATTACCTCTGGGTGTGTGATGATGAGTTTTTTGATACAGGAGTTTTCTGGACTGGAAGTTAACTAGACCAGTGTACAATTTTATTAATTCTCATTCTTTCAAGTTTGCCCCTTCAGCAGTTTTCTGATGACCTGCTTGTTTTCCAGAAGGTCTCAAAAAAATCCTAAACTCCAAAACCTGGAATGCCTGGAATTTTATGTTAAGCCTATGTAATTCAAGTGTCCTAGCATGAACTTCAGATTGTTGTTATGTACCTATTTTAGTATCTTTTAAGCTGTTCCACTTCTGTTCTGGGGTAGCAGTTCTTATATGTTTTCTTATCTTCTGCTCTGTGTAGTACTGATTATTTAAAATTTAGGTTCATTGAATATTTTAGTTAAAATCTGTGCTATCTTTAGAAGAGGAAAAATGCATTTATTTCTGAATATAACTTCCATGCAACCTTCCTCCTTCCCAGCCTCTCGCAAACTACTTTAAAATAAAACAAAAGATAAGAAAAAGAAAATAATAATAATTTTAAAAAAGTTTTAAAAACAACTTTAGTTCTTATGGGGGTGTGCATCCAGTCATATGGGTTTGTCTGTTTTTGGGGGAAAAGAAAAATCAGGTTGGAGGTGCAAATGAGCAAGATTGCAGAGCTGACTAGTATTTGTCTTTGCTAAGTGTGTGTGAATATGCATGTCCAAAGTTGTTTATTACTAACCGCAGATTCAGAGTAGCATTCAGCATTGCTTTGTGAAGGAGAGTGATTTCAGAGTTAAAGCAGTAAATTCTTCACATCTCCATCTGATAACTTTTTCCTAGAGATTTAGTGCCTGAAATAAGACACAGTGCTCCAGCTGAGACCCAAGCAAAGCTGTGTAGGAGAGACTGACTTCTTTCGTATGTTTTCAAGGCTATTGCTTCTGTTTTTACATATTTGCTTTCAGTTATGTTCAATTTGCCATACAGTACAAACAAAACAAGCCCCACCTCCAACTGCATCATCTCCAATTCACAGTTACATCTCTCTAAGCAGGAGTAAAACGTTCCTCCTTACCTCCTCTATGCTGTGTATTTAGCTTTCAAATATGTCAGGGCAAAATTGCATCTTAGTATGTTGTTCTGATTAGGGCACTAATAGTAATGGTTTGAGCTTCAGCAAGGCCAAGTGCCAGGTCCTGCACTTGAGCCACAATAACCACCGCTACAGACTTGGGGAAGTGTGGCTGGAAAGCTGCCTTGCCGAAAAAGTCCTGTGGGTTCTAATGGACAAGTGGCTGAATATGAGCTGGCAGTGTGCCCAGGTGGCCAAGAAAGCCAGTGGCTTCCTGGCTTGTATTAGAAATAGTGTTATCACCAGAAGTAGGGAGGTGATTGTCCCCCTGTACTCAGCACTGGTGAGGCCACACCTTGAGTATTGTGTCCAGTTCTGGGCACCTCAATATAAGAGAGAAATCGAGGTGCTGGAGCCCGGTGCAGAGGAGGCAACAAAGCTGGTGAAGGGCCTGGAGAACAAATTGTATGAAGAGCAGTTGAAGGAGATGGGACTGTTTAGTTTGAGGAAGAGGAGGCTGAGGGGAGACCTCATCACTCTCTACAACTACTTGAAAGGACACTGTAGAGAGGTTGGTGCTGGTCTCTTCTTGCAGATAGTGACAGAAAGAGAGGGAATGGCTTCAAGCTCCAACAGGTTAGGTTTATAGACTGAACATTAGGAAAGAATTTCTCACAGAAAAAATGGTCGGGCATTGGAATAGGCTGCCCAGGGAGGTGGTTGAGTCACCATCCTTGGACCGTGTTTAAGAGTTGTTTAGATGTGGTGTTGGGGGATATTGTGTAGGGGAGAACTTTGTAGAGCAGGGTTGATGGTTGGATTCAATGATCCTAAGGGTCTTTTCCAACCTAAATGATTCTATAATTACCTGGGTTTTCAGGCACCACATCAATGCACCTATTCTGTGGTAATTATAGTTATTATACAGGTAATTGGGTTTTTTTATGTGCTATAGCTTGCTCTTGCCAGGCTAAGAAAGAAGTTGGCCTCCTGTGGACATTAATAGCTTTATGTGAAATCTATGTATAAATGTTATTTCTGATTTTTTTTGCTTTTGACTAGTCCCTGGTAGTTATCTTTCTTGCTCCAAGGGTTTATTCCAGCCAGATTTTATCACTGAAATTCTAATAGCTGGACTACCTTTTTTTTTTTTTCCCAAATAAAATGTAAATCTTCGTTTCTGCAATGACCCCGAATCATCTTTGATATTGGTCCTTATTTTCAGAAAACTGAGAATTTTCACATGCTGATATTTTAAAACATTAGTCTTGTAGATCTTGTAGGTGATCTTGTAGATTCTGTGACTGGTGTATAAATTTACTTATGGGAAAATGAGAAGAACGTCACCTGAAAAATATGCATTTGACAACCTTCTTCCTCTTGTTATTGATTGTTAGTGAGTCTGGGGTTTACTTTTTTTTTTTTTTCCTATAGAAGTCAAGTTACTGCCACATAGAGCATGCAGAACACTTAGAGTGCTGAAATCTTTCTTGGGCAGCATGTTGAGATTCTGATGATTCCCTGACTTAATTATTGAGAGGATCCTTCGGGAATGAGACGAAGATGGTCATTTGAACATAGGAAAAGGAATAATGAATAATTAAATAGTCTAATTAAATGAGTTTCTCATGCTGGAGTGGATTGGGGAGCTTTGTTCTTTTGTATTTTCATTTAAAAAGTAAGTTGCCTTTAAATGTAATATATTGTGTGTATATTGGTAGGAACTAGTGTCTTCACTGAAAATTCTGCACTTATTTTTGCTAAAATGAGGATTCTGCAATTGAAGCCAGAGTTAGTAAATATGTCTTCTGAACTTGTTGAGGGAGCCTAGGTCCAGTGTGCAAGTGTGGCACTTGACAAGGAAGGAACTGAAACTGCAGTTTGGCTCACGCATACCTGTTTTCCTTGGTTTTAGGACTATTGTATGCTAGTAGTAGCTTTTTTGCATATGAAAGTAGTCCTGAGAAATTAAAAATGAAAAATACCTACCATACGAAACAAGTCAAGGAACGATTTTTCTTCCTTTCTTGTATTTTCTGTATTTTTGCACTATAGAAATGCAACAAAAAATTATACAGTTGAAAGTCTCAGGGCAATTGGGTAATGCCAAAACCAACTTCAAAGAAAAGCCTTTTTTGTGACCTTTTCAGACCCTTTGTTACACTTACTCATCAACTTTTTATTTCAAGATAAAACAACAAGTAAGCTGTTCTTGATGTGCAGAGCTTGGCAAGGGGACAATATATGGGCACTGGGTCACTTAGTGCAGCTCTCTACTGTCAAAGGTGGGTGGAAGAAATAACCCATTTCTTAAGGCCATCAAGTACTGCCTTTGCCCAAAGCTATATGTATTTTTTCTTTTGTGGCTGTATCATGGTAGAGAAAGTAAAATAATATTTTCATGGTCAAAGAATCATCCTAAGGCAAAGGGGCTTACTAGTCCTGGATAGACAATGTAAAATGATTTATAATCTCTTTTAGCTTAAAGTATATATTTTTGACTGAAACCTAACAAAAATCAAAGGACGCTTATCAATCGGTACTGCAAAATCATCTGTTAATTACAGGCAAATTGTTGCATCTATTTCTGACTTGGTCCCATCCCACTCTTTGCTTGGCAGCTTCAGTTGCTTAAGCAGATTCACTTATTGGCACCTTTGCAGGTAGTTCAGTTCTGCAGTTCTGTGTAACTTTTTATGAAGCTTCATTATGAAACTGCTGCTACTCCAAAAAAGGGACCACAGGTGGGGACTTCACACTGAGTAACTTGAACACGTTTCCTGCTGCTGTTTCGGGTTATTTTTAAAATACTCTGAGATGGAGCTTCTTACATTTGGGATGAGCAGGGAATAACCCCTCTTGTTTGAGGGCTTCTGAAAGCCACACAAGGACCTCCTTAATACCTGCTTTTGTTATGTTGAAAGAAATCCCTCTGTGGGCTCAATGTTCAGATGGATCCAATCCACGGACTGGATGGAGTAGCAAATTGGCTACTGTTTTCATGTGTTGGAACAGAAGCTGACAGAGGCAGCACTGATTAATTGTCCACTCAGGGTGAAGTTTGCAACTGAACCACAAGATCCTCATGAATGGTTTTTGCAGGCAGTGCTCAAGTTATGCATGTGGGAGTGCGGAACTGATGCAAAGCCTGCGTTGGCACTTAATCCTGTGTGCTGGAGTAGCTTTTCCTGCCTCTGTTGGTGTCATTTGCAGAGACAAAACCACTAATGCCATATAGCACCATCCCACTGATGTCCTCATGCCCCTGTTTTACTGGGGCCTGCAGTAGCAAAGCTGGGAGACTGTAGTGAACTACTCAAAGGCTAACTATAAAACTAGGAATCTGGGAAATGTTAATATACTGAATTTATGCTTTCAGATCATTATTATGTCCAAACAAGGGCTGAAAAATAGGTCACTAATTGAGATCCAGTGTCAGTCCTGGATATAACTTCTACCTGTTAACATGTTTGAAACCAACTGACACCATTTGATAGCGTGATCTTTGTCAGCATCCCTAAGGTACCAATACTTTCTGTGAATTTCAGCCTGGGTTTGTGGTTTATTTGAATTGCAGAGAAAAGCGTAGAAAAGCCTTTTCTAAAAGTGCATTCTTGTATAATTTCAGTGGCCCCCAGTAAATAGGGGGGGTTTAACAATATTCTTGGTGGAGCAAGAATAGGAAGAAAATTTTGCCTGTATTTGCTCAGTAACGATTTAGAGATTCTTATCTTACTGTGTTCCTTGCATTGAATACATTTCCTGGTCTCCTCAGCATTTCCATCCACAAACACACTCAAAATCTATGTTCCAATTCGTGTGCCTCTGTAAATAAGATACACCAGTATTTTTTTTCCGTTTGAGTCAGAGGTGAAACTCTTTACACCATCTTCACAGAACAGTTAATATTAATTCCCTTTCTCTATATACTCCTCAAAAACATTCCATTTTGAGAGTGAGGGATGATTATCTCCAGGTCCTGGGTACTCTGCAGTCTATAGTCACACTTTCTCCTCTGCTGGTGCATGAGCACATTGTTTCTCTCTCCCAGTTTATATGCGGAGAGATTTACCATAACTGTGTAGTGGCCTGGGACAGTTGAAGATTTATTGTTCCATTTTCTCTTCCCCTGAGGCCATGGGTTAAATGACCCTTGAGTCAGCTTTTGAACTGTTTTGATTTACAATGCAAATCTTAGAGGCAAATCAAAATTGGTGGTTTCTTTAAGTGTCATAGCTCAAACTGGAAGTTAGTGATGAATTCACAGACTTGTCAGCCATCCTCATGTTGGGACTCTGCTGGACTGCTGTAGGGAGGTGCAACTTCATCAGTTAAGCCAAACTTTGTCATCCCTGGAGTAGGAATTTTGGGCTTAATTCTGTGAGTTTGAATGTGACTGCTTCCTTCATCTTTGAGCTAAGAAGAGAGGTGATGTGTCTGGAGAATGCTTAGTGAAAAGCATATTGCATGACTGGTTTTGGGGTGGGGGGAAGGGATGTTTGAGGGGTTTTGGGGTGGTTTGGGGTTTTTTTTTGTGTGTGGTTGGTTTTTGGTTTGGGTTTTCTTCTTCAACATTTACAATTTCTAGTTTTCTACTTAAATTTCCAGTGAGGTCAGCAGGATCATTTAGAAAGTAGTAAGGACAGTACAAATACCTGGCCATTATCACTGCATCCCTGAATTTATATCATTTCAAAACCTTTTTTTTTAGCTGTTGTGCCCTAAAGGAGTCAAATAAGAAATAAAATGTAATTCAGTAAAATTCACAATTTTATACCATAAATTAAACAAAGCTAAGAAGTAAACACTATGAAAGTGGTCTATAAAATGCAATATAGATATTTCTCTTTTTTCCATGTAGTGCGTGCATCCCTTTTAGACTCTGTCAAGGTTCCTCAGTTTCTCTGGGATTGTTACTGCCAAAGCAGAATTCTGGTAGAAGAGGCAGGTGGTGGGGGAAACTCAATGCAACAAAACAGAAGGGCAAAACAAGCCTTAATTTTTGTTGTTTTCTGTTCATTTGCTGCTTAGTGACCTTGATTTTCTGCATGTTTGGAGATGGGTCCATCCTGCCTTGACATCAAAGGTGTGAAAAGGAGATGAAAGGAAAGCTAGATGCTAAATAAGTTTTTAATCTTGTTTGCTTCATTTGGTTTTTGTATTGGTTTTTGAGACACAAGGCCTGCTAGTCTAATGTGTGAGCAGATAAATCTTATGAGACTTCTTTAAAGGGTTCTTTTATGAGTTAACTAATCTTCACACAGCATTTTTTTTAACCAGAACTGTGTTTCTTCTGCTTAGTCTTCTCCTGAAGTGTTATTTTCATGAATTCGTAAATCGATATTGCCCTTATTTCTAGGACACCTTGTTCTTCTTTCTTCTCTTTTCCTTCTAACTTCTACTATTATTCTCAACAAAGAAATCTAGAGCAGGGCTTATAGCAGCACCTTGCCCCTTTTGTCATTTGTTCTCTATGAGATAACTGAGAAATTAAGAATTTAAGACTAACAAGAATTGCCTTTATTTTTCTTAATGTGTTTTCCTTTGCCTTTCTTTCTGCTCTTTCTGTTCAACCTAAAACACTTGTTTTTGTCTTTGGGAAAATGTAAACATGCTTTGTTTACCAGTAAGAGTTATCTTAGTGACCTTCTAGCACCGTGAGTGATTTTTAGCCTTTTCTGATCCATAGTGATTTAAGTAGTGTAAATATTGACTAGTTCTTTTGTGTTCCATTTTGCCTAAGAGACCTTAGATTTTCATAGATCTATTTTTTGGCATATTCTTAGTAAACCAATATTTTCATGATTGTCTCATCTTTTTGTGCTGCAAAATTATTTGAAATAAATGTAAAAGTGATGGTACTGTCTTTTCTCTGCTGATAAATTAACTCCAATAATTAGATCGCAAATCCTTTTTCTCCCCAATAAATTTTTATCTTTTTTCAAGATCTGTTTCAATGTTGTGGGCTAATGCAATTTTGCAGTCTCTCTCAAATCCAGTTTTAACAGTGGGACTAGCAGGTTAAACTAAAACAAATGACACTTCACTTTCAAGTTGATAAAATCACTTCTCAGCCATAATTACAACTTTGTGAGAAGATGAAGCTGAGTAGATGTTATCCTTGTGCTCACATAAAGTGTAAATTTCCCGTTGTTCAAGTGAGATACAGTTGATCATTCTAACTTTATCAGGACCCTACGGATTGTGCTGAAACACTCATTGGCATTTCATTAACTTTGTAATTAAGGGTGGAATCAAATAGCTTAATTATTTTAGTGCAGTCTGAAAAGAATCACTTAATGAAGTTTTCCAGTACCTAATTCCCCTGAAGTGAGTTATGACATATCTGGCATGAAAACCTTTACACTTTGTCCAACATTTATAGGCAGTGTCCTATCACCTTCCAGGGAATGATTTGGGGAAGTTCACCACTTCCCCAAAAGCAGAAGTTGTACATAGACAGTCTCTTTTCCACAGGGGTCTGAACCTTTTACTTTGTTTGTAAACCTTTGTTTGAGACTGTTCCAGTGTGCAAGCTGCACAGACTCTCCCTAGCATTGCTCCAAATAGAAAGGATTATTTTTTTTTATGCTTGCTTTACTACCTACAACATAATTTCTCAAAATCCTAACTTGAGAAGGCATTTTTTCCTCCTGAAATCTAATTCAGGAGGAGTTGGACTCTGCAGTTCAAGCAGGGGTTGTAATCCACATAATAAAAACACCTAGAAATTTGGTAAGGTTCGTGAATTACCTGAAAAGATACTTGTGATGAAACAGACTTTGCTGACAGATAAAATCTTACATATATCTCAAGGCATTGTATGAGTCCACTTATTACCCTAATATGTTAGAATTCTTCTTATTAATAAAAGCTTAGGGTGTTTTCTACCTGCATAGAGCATGGCCTGTGCATATGGTGGCATTAGGGATTTTAATCTGCATAGGTGCGGATTATTCTTTTTTAAAAGTATGCTTTGACTATTTTAAGCGTGTAACACTTTATAATACTTTTTTTAATACTTTTTTGTTTTTAATTTCAATTTAATGAAGTTAGGCATAAATTTAATGAGATTTAGGCATAAATGACAGGCTAGTAATGGTTAAAAGGTTTATGGAACATCACAGGATTAACGAGCAAGCAGTGAATGACAGCAACATTCACTTCATGTGTGGCTTGAATAAGAAGTTGATTTCCTAAGGCAAAGGCTCATAGGTCTTCCAAATCCAGGTGGAAATGTGCTGGGAATAAAAGGGATCCAACTCTTGAATTTTGTTGAATCCATTTTCAGTTCTGGTCCTGCTGCATTTTCTAAGGACTGCTAATAACTGTGTTCTGTCAGACAGGGGAACTAATGTCAACTTTATTTTGCAGAGAAAGAGCTGAGCTTCAGAAAGAATAACTGCCAAGGTCATGCAGGCAGCTTGTGAGCTAGAAAGTAAAGCCTTGGGTGCTTTTTCTTTGCTTTTTTTTTTTTCCCTTCCTTTTTTAAAATAGGTACAAGGCAGTCTTCCATTTCCCACTAATACCAAGTTTCTTGAAATACCATCCCCGTTAAATCAGCAACTTTGCCCATTCCCCTCTCAAGTAGGGCTCGTGTGGTACAGTAGAGTCTTCTCACAAATGCCCTGTGCTTTACTGAAAAGCTGGGCCAAAATTCAGATGGCCTGAATGTGGCCTTTGATTGCTTGCAGCTCCTTGCCTTATAGTTGAAAGCTGTGTTGTATGCTTTGGACGTCCTTTGAGTATACTCTTTGCATCTTTAAAAATAAAAATATGTTTATTCAAGCTTCTGTAGCACATGGACTTCTGGTTCAAAGCCAGGCATTGCCCAAGTGCAACGTTCCTCTTTCCACAGCTTTCCAAAGGCAGCATTATATGAGTCTTCAGAAGTCTTTCAGATGTGGAGGAGGAGTAGGGAGCAGTCAGTAGATGGTGGTGCGTAGGTACAAGTCTGGATACAGACAGAAACCTGTGATTTTACTGCATCAGGAAGAAAGGTCCCTGAGGTCATGTAACTGTGATCTCCATCCTTGAGCCTTTCTTAAGTCATTTCAAAATAAACAACTTTTTAAACCTAGTTTCTTAGCCTGTGAACAGTAGACAAACACTGCACTATGTGCTGCCTCTTGAACAACATACAGAATAATTTGTGGTTTAGAGATTTCAAAAGCTTATTTTACTTTTAGCTGTGCTATGTGAAAACTAAAGTGATGGATACATGTCACTTACTGGACCTCAACAACCTGGATTCAGAAAACATCTTTCAAGTTCAGGGGAAGAATATTTACAACCTCATGAGACCTCTCTGGATTTAGTGCTGTGCTTCAATATGATTCCGTTAATTGCACTTCAAATTTAAATTTAACTTTTTTTTTTTTTGTATAGCAGCTTCTGGTTTATTTTCTTCTGGAAAGAAATGCTGGTATCATGTAAAATACACTGCTTTTACTTGTGGAGACTATTGGTTCTTATCTGAAAGAAATCAGACTGCCTTAAAATGCTAATCTTCATTACTGTGAAGTATGCTACAAGGAATACTGGGAAAGGTTAAAAACAGCAATCTTGAGGCAAGCTGCTGATTGTTCACATTTGTGTAGAAAAAATATGGTTTCTTATTTACTAGATGCTTGCTCTGTGTTCATCCTAGTAAAATATCCTCCTGCAGGCCTTAATACTGCTGCTATTTTACCTCCCATAATGAATATTCAAAAGCTGCAGTCATTGAGGACTCAGGTGGCAAAAATAGTAAGATGATTGAAGCAAGCCTTGATATAAAAGCCTAAAAGTACATTTCCAACTGCATGGAAATAGTGCTGATTTCCCTTTCTGACCACGTAAAAGAATGGTGCCAGGAGATCTCCCATGAATTAAATGCCTGTTTCACACACTAGTGTGATCACATTCTTCTTTCTGTATGATGTGTTGTAATGAGTATTTTTAAAAAAAAAAAAAAAAAAAAAGACAACAGGGCTTTCTGTAATCCTCTCTCAAAATGTATTGGAATTGAGAAATGGGTATAAAGGACATACTGTTAAGATATGGCAATGCATGCATTGTTTTCTCCATAATGCAGTCAGGGTCTCCATGGTAAAAAGAAATTTTTATTTTATTTTTTGTCACCATCAGCAGTTAACCTAAAGTAGGAGCTGCTCCATTTCATTATAGGTTACGTGGCTTAGCATACAAAACTAGCTGAGAAATGTACATCGTAAACGCTGCATTTTTTAATAGGTTTTAAAAATATGCTTTAGGATTAGTGAGGAAAATACAATACAGCGTATGTTATTGTTCTGGAATATTTTTTAATAGAAAGCGCTCCTTTTCAGCATTCCCCCTTCAGTGGAGTCACTTAGACACTTCCAGCTGGTGGCAGGGGATACAGCCATAATACAGCTTTCTCTGTCCCAGCTGTCTTTTTCATTACGTTAAATGCATTACGATGGCTGCGCTGGTTTATGAAGGTTCAGGTGCAGAAAGGTATAGGAAGAAATCTGCAACTATGCATTTTTGTAGTGACTGCAAGCTTCTGTGAGATCTCTGAATCCTGAATGTGTTCCTGGCTCTGGTCACAGATTTCCTTCCAATCACTGGAACATTTGCTGTAAGGGCTGGCTAAAGGTGCCCGAGGAAATCACCTTTTACAAGGGAGCATTGTTGTAAAGGATTTTTAATGCATTATGGCTCACGCAGCATCACAGTTAAAGAAGAACAGGGATATAGAAATTAACGTTGAAGACGAAACTGAGAAAAAAAGAAAACACAGGAAAAGATCCCGGGATCGGAAGAAAAAGGTATCTAGATCTGTGCCAAATTCTGACAGGGAGTCTTTTGTTTTAATTTTCTTACCTTGCAATTGAAGTATCACAGCTTGTTCTTGCATGTAACTTGGTAGCTGTCGGAATAATTTGTTAGTGTTGTAGAACAGCATTGATAACCATGGCTGTGGGGTTTGCAAAGCAATTGAATGTTTAATTGGATATTAGTTGATTGCAGTGATGATGCAGAAGGTGTGCATTCATTTCCCAGAAAAATCACTTGTGTTACCGTGATGTGCAAACTGTCTGTGAGTTGAAAATAGTTGGTAACCATGATGTGAGGTTAAATGCTGTGCTTTCTCACAGGTTTAACAGCATAATAGTTACCCTTACATACATGTACTTAAGGGAATGTGTGTGGAAGCAGATTTTTTTTTCTTTGTGTTGGGACTGTGTCACATGTTTGGTTTCTGAAACACCCATTTTTGAGATAATGTTACAGAAATAAGGTGTTTCAATGTTTCTTTTTTTTTTCCTAAGAGTGAGCTGTTTTACAGAATCGGGCTGTAACAATCTGTTATTAGCAACTTTCTTTTGTTAGGGAAATATGACTGAGATCACAGAGCCTGTTTTTTCTCTGCTGTAGATTTGTTTTAGCTGCAGAAAACCCTCCAGCACACTAGGACCCGAAAAATTCAGTCAGCACTGCATTGCTCATTGTTCAGTTCAGGAGCCTCTGTGTGATTCCAGCCTTACTGTTTCTCTCTAAGATATAAAGAAAAATAGCTATAGTTTGTGGCATAATGATAGATAAAGAGGCCAGCCACTTTGGCAGCTCGGTGGATATGTCCTTAAAAATGACACCTTGTACTCTGCTCCATAGAAATAAGGCCCTGCCATGATTTCTTGTCTTTGGCTGTATTTTGTTATAATTTTCAAAAAAAAAAACGTATCAAGAAGCCAGTTGTCTTAACAGAAACCTGGGTATGTAGTATTTCTGTGTGCCTTTGTGAAATCCCCCTAAGGGGGGATTGGATAATCTTCAGCCGCTCAGAGAAGCGGTGCATGTGCTTCCTAAATGACATGTAGATTTCCTCTAACATATGTGCATCTTTTGGTTGGGTGAGAGTCAGCGTTTCCCTGCCCTTTTCTCTTTTTTCTCTGCCATGGCAGTACTATACATAATGAAAAGCTCTAAGAAACCCACTGCCTTCTGTTGTAGTGAGCACATTAGGAGACTGTTAGATGGCTGCAGAGAATGTACTGCAGCATGTGAACTGTAGGTATTTTTTCTGTGTGGATGCAGACGCAAAGATCTTCTGAATCATTTACCAATATAAAGGAAAGCGTGAGAATAAGATTCTGTCTTTGGGGGTGATTTTGAGGTGCTGCTATTTGAAACCAGCCTGAAATAGTAATATTTTTCTTGTCTGCTGCTTAGGTTATGTGCAGGTCTGTAATGTGTCTATCAGGGTGGTGGGGTATTTTTCCCCCAGCTGAAAATGACCACAGCAGTTAAGAACTTTAGGAGCTGGCTCATCAACCCATATTTACCTATGGCTTGTGAGATAAAATGTATAGTCTCTCAGCTAACTCTACTCCTGATGCAGGAAGCCCGTGTTGTACTTAATGTGCACAAGTTTAACAATAGCCTGCCCAACCGTCCCCGTTCCACTGGCTTTGTGTGAGGGTGCTCTCTCTGACTTTGTAATTAGAACAATATAGAAGGGATGTGGCAGTGAGAGACTCCTAATTCAGTGAGGTGAGACAATTGCTTTGTGGACAAAAATGCTTTATTGTTTATACAACACAGTGCTGTAGAAAAGAAATCTCTTAGCAACCGGAGTGGCACATGGATAAATATCAACTTATTAATCTCAATTGTTTGGATCTTTTCGGTGTTTTATTTCTGCATCTTAAGAATGAGAGAGCTTTTGCTCCACCAAAAGCTTTTGTTGCGTTCTCCCCTCATGTTCCCCCTACCCTCCCACACCCATCCATCTCACACTTAAATTTTGTAGCTTATTCCAGTTTCTTTCTGGGTTTCCTTAGTACTATGCAGATTCAGGGCATGTAGAGGCCCTTTCTCCTAGGAGAACGGAGCAAAAAACAGTAATTGCTTCACTTAAAATTTATACATTTGGACATCAGTCCTCTCATAGCAAAGACATGGTTTTACCACCCAGTACATGTGGCGTAGGAAGTCCAATAATTGTGGTTTGCCATTTTGTACTTTTCTGACTATTTAAAACATTTTCCCCCCAATTTTTCCACTATGAGTTGTGAGTCACTTGTTCCTCTGCACCACCTACAAGCAAGCAGTACTTGGGGTAAGGTTTTTTTTTGATCACATGATACTGCACAAAGCTAACCCTTTGCTTAAGCAGTGTACAGAAATATCCTTTAGGGTCTTCCAATCACGTTGGAACAGCAGAGAGTGCTAATGGTTCTGGATAATTTATACAGTAAGGAGACCAAGGCAGC
Organism: Scolopax mira; assembly: GCA_004320125.1. Classification (NCBI taxonomy): domain Eukaryota; kingdom Metazoa; phylum Chordata; class Aves; order Charadriiformes; family Scolopacidae; genus Scolopax; species Scolopax mira. The sequence continues at coordinate 78,215 of BJBW01003696.1, read as the reverse complement.
CAATGGTTAGAATGTAAGGCTGGTGGGAGCAGTCAGTGTCCTCGATGTGATGATACCAGCAGCAGTCATGCTGATTTATGTTCCTATTTAGCTTAAGGATTGCAGTCTGAGGGTAGTACTTCACTGCTTTTGACTGGTTAAGCAATTTACAGTATAATAATGTTTCTGTTAAGGCTTGCTTCAATACTTGAATGAGAGAAATGACCTTTTTAAAAACATACACAAAACAAACCCCTGTATTATATCCAATCCCATTTCATTTTAAGGTGAGATATTTTCAAACTGCTGCACTTAGCTCTGAGGTGATGCTTCTGTGCCCTATGAGCCCACCACACTCTTTCTGTTTCCCTGAATTCAAGACATTTCTGAAGGCCCAGAGCTTAAATAGTTTAACTCATGTCAGAGAAAGGGATGGGGTGAGGAAGTGAGGTGAGTACAGTGAAGGATCTGCATTATGCGGGTTTCCCATTTATTCTGTCCAAGTTTATATTACAGCTTCAAGCACTTCTGCCTCTGAATGGTTGTGCAGTGTCCTCCACTGCAAATAGTTTGAGTGTACCCAAGTGCTTTAAATGGTATCACAGAACAAACCAAGCCACCCTTAATAGTAAGTGCTTGATAGGACAGCTTTCTTGATTCCTTATAGTGCAGCTCGGTCATGCAGTTTGGTTTGTGAAAGCTAGAAATTGTTTATCCTATTAAAATGTCTGGAAAGAAAATAGTTGCTTAGTCAGTGCCATTCCTAAAATAAAGGTGAAATCTCTGATTTATTTTTTTTTTGTGTTCTCTGTTTAGTACATAGTAGAAGAGAAGGGTAGGCCTTGGCACATACTCAATGATTTATGTTTTATACAATATTCAGTAGGACTGAAGTGGTTTCCATTTGTGTGTAGTGCTCAGGAGCTAGCATGTTCTTTGGGAACACAGAATAGCTTGATCATGATGCAAAGCCTGGCTGCTGCCATCTCTGAGATGTTAAAGGCTGTTGCTGTCACATCCTCTGCTGCTGCAAACTTGTGGGCAAAGTAACGGATGCCAACGTTGCAAATCCTGGTAATTTCATCATAAGGCTCCAGTGTTTAAAGGTTTTACTTAGCAACTTTCAGGTATGCTGGAAAAATTGCCCTACAGTTTTCTAAAGGGTATAAATTGAAATGCTGTGTCAGGAATGATCAACCTGTAGCTATGCAGCTGTTTGTGTGGGTTCAAGGAGCTCGTGCATCTCCTGGGCTGGGCTCTGCTCCCAGATGCAAGTCTGTGGGAGGAGGCTTGGACTGCCTAAGGTAGCAGAGCTGGAAACACCTCCCAGGGCAGCAGGCATCATATCCTAATTGGGAGACTCCCAGTTTTCTTCTTCCTTAGCTCTCTCCGGGCTGTCAAATGTCTTATGGATCTCAGCTGTGTCAAGGTTTCAGTACAAATCTCATGAAGTTGAAAAAATTCACCATACATCCACACAATTAAGCTGAGCAAAGGGTTGTGGCGTGCTAGCTTTGGTGCAAGTGGCTTCTTTGGTTTAGTTCACTGCCATAATTAAACAACTTTAAGGAAAATGGATAGTTCTTTCTCTGACAGGTGATGTTCCTGTCATGAACAGCTCTCTGATTTAAAAGCAATTCAGGTTGGAACTGGTGCAGTTTTCACATGCAACCAAGCCGAGTAGTTATCAGGGAAAGTTTGAAATGTGAGTTTCAAGGATTTTACCTCAGATAACAAGTCCCCATCTTTTTTTTTTTTTAATCTCATGATTTCTAAACAAATCTCAGGATTACCAAGATCTGTTTCACGGCCTCTGAATGTTTGAACTTGACAGTAGCAGAATCTAGACAGGTTGGACACAAATGATTGTTCCTTAAGTCATTTGTGAATCTTTCCTAGGTACTAGGAAAATCTCAATCATATCCTTGATTTTTGGACATGTTGCCCTGTCAGAGGCAAATCTAATTAAATAGTTGAAAGATATTTTTGATAGATTTTTTTGGGTTAGTAGTCGATGGCGTATCTACTAGCAGTTGAATTCTCACCAGCATGGGGTTTGGTGGTGGAAGAGTGTTTCTATTCAGCTGGAAAAACAATTCTGTCTTTGAAAATGACCCCCAAAGGCATGAAAAGATTGCATTGTAATGTGTGGGTAGCGCTACAGCGTCATTTGAAGTGGGCACTGCTCAGTGTTACTTTGTTGTTTACAAACCCAGAAAAAATTTTGCACTGTTATACATTTACATTTTTATTTAGGCAGGTTTAGAACATTCACCTTTTCCTCTTCACCTTCTTGATGCCTCAGGATAGTACCGTCACAATGGATGCCCATTAGTTGTTATGCAAATGTCAGTTTGGCTTATGAACCACATTATGCTTAATCTTACCAGCTTGTGATGGGAGGAGGTGGGGAAGAGGGAGGACTAACAGTGGGCAACCTCCCCACTATGAGAAGATTGTTCAGTGACTAGGTATAGAGCTGTACTCTCAGTGAGTATAAATCAATACTGTTTCAACCACCTGGTTGGTATTAATGGACTCTTTTATCCTTTTCTTTTTTGACCCAGGCTGGGTTTTATTTGGGTTGTCTGGGGGACAGCTGAAGGAGACAGGTGTCTTCTATGGAAAATGAATGCTTTTGAAGCAAAAGAAAGTTCAAAGATGATATTTGGTGAACAGTGATTTAAAAAAAAAAAATAGAAATCTCTTTACATGATTATGAATATTCAGTCCTGTGCCAAAAGTCAAAGCACAGCTAATTTCAACCTCTTAACTTGCTTTAGGACAAATCACATGTACTTTGATATAATTTCCCTATACTGGGGAACTGTTTCTTACTGAAAGGCAGAATATTTGCAAACCATTGGGACTGACCAAACACCTGCTAAAATTGTGTGTTAGACTCAATGAGATGTACTTTGACTGAAGAGGGGCTGAGAACTAGCATCTTGGTGTACCTGATGTGGATAGGGAAAAGAAATAGAAGAAAAAAGTCTGAGTTGTTTGTTTCTTTTTTAAAATTTACTTAATTCCCATACAAGCTTTATGTATTCCCGTGTTCATTTGAAGGGAAGTGTGGATACTAAAGGACTGGATTTGCTGCAGCGACTCAGACAGATCTTTAGGCCACTGGCAACGTGGTAACGGGGTTTTTCTGACTGAGGCAGTGGGGTTGGTACAGGACTGTGTTGTAAAGGCACAGAGAACCAGGCCTTAAGGCTTTGATTGGGCCCAGCACGCCCATCAAGTTCGAAACGTCTTAGGCCTTTTAGCAGCTGTATGAAATAACCTCGTTATAATATAATAATATTATTATATTATAACCTCCCCATCAGACTGGGATGTGTGGGTGCCCATTCAGGTAGTGGGGGCCCATTCAAGTAATGAGCTCAACTTAGATTTTACGTTTGCCCCACATTGTTCCTGATTTCAGTTATCTAACTTAGGCTACAGCCCTATATATTAAATAGAAAAATACAGATGCCTTCAGAGGATAATTCCGAGCATGCAAGTGAGACAATTTAAAATAATGTCCTCATTTTCAAAGGTATCAAGTATCCTTGAGCTGTGCAGCTTCAGCTGAGAGCTTTGGGAAGTCTGCAGATTGGGCCCTGACGTCTCTGGTGGATATTTGGGATTGTATAACACTTTAAAAAATAATCTTTCTCATCTGTCTTGTGCCTGAGCATGGTATTTGTATGGAGCTCTGCTTTGTTGGCCAGTGCTCTGCAAGGTGGCTAGTTACGGATCTCCACAAAGAGGTCAGCTTTTGTTTTTATTTTTTTTACGAAGTTGATATCACTGTATGGTGAATTGAAAGGGAAATCCAACAGAATGTTACTTTAGTATTTATTAAAGTAAGACTAATGTGGATAAGAGAACTAGATTGAAATAAGACTGTTTTGCTAATTGAAAAGAAAATTTACTCTGGGATGAATATATTTTTTAAAAAAATAATAAATTTGCCAATAAGATTAAGTTCTCCATTATTTAGAAAGTCATGACTGTCTAGTGATGTGAATTTGTCCCATGTAAGATTGTTAGTGCTTTGAAATGTATGCAAGCCATTTAATGCCTTTGTATTATATATTACATCTAAACCTTTATTTTGCCTTTATAGCTGCAGGATGATACAGGACATATTGTACTCTATAGTCACCTTCATCTGAGCATTATTTTAGGAAACTTTTTATGGTTTAATGACCTGAATGATATATTTTGCCTGGTTGTTCAGCAATGTTTTGTTCACAGTTTTGGAGTTTAACTTACTGGGGAGCTGAAGGGTCTAATGGATTATATGTTGTGCCATCACAGCTATCAACTTTAAATCTCAGTCTGTGTTATTCATTTCAGTATTTACCTAATCTTTAATTGAAAAGCATTTATAGTTAAAGAGAAAAAGATGAAGTAGAAGGGGTTCATTTGTATGTAATTTTAGGTTAGTTAATTGTGCAAATTCTGAAATCCTAGTTTATGCAGAATACCTCTTAGTCCATATTTATGGATTGTTACTTATTTATAAAAGCAGCTGTATCCAAGGCCTCTGTTAACATACCAGTTGCTCATAAGGCAAGGAGGAAATGAAGGCTGGTACCTTAATGGGTATCTACTACCCCATCAGGGCAAGTTATACAGATGCTCTGACTGCAATTTTTTCATGGATGTGACATGACATATATCATAGTGCCTAGAGGAGGCTACCTGAACAAAAACTTGTTGTGTCCGTTGGCCCCATCCCTACCAGAAGGGATTGGTTCCCAGATGTGCCTGGTGCTTCACCCATGGAATTAGTCATTTGTGCAATACCAAAAACTCTGTGATCTCGTCTCTTGCTTCCCTTATGAAGGAAAGGATGCATGTGTCACTTTGATACCTGATCCAATGTCAGTGGGAATCACTGCCTGCTTTCTTCAAAGAAGTCCATGATAGCTGATAGAAAATTATGGTTTGTAGGTTCTCAGCCGGTTTCTAAACAGCTCTCAGTTATGGTGTATATCAAGGGAAAACCACTGGTCACTAAATGGGCTTGAATTACATTCACTTATTCCACACTTATTTGTAATACTCCTTTAAGTACATATACATAGATGGGATGAGGGTATAATATGTGAATTTTTTGTATTTTTGTAGAATATGGAAGGTATTTTTTGAAAGCAGCAAAGCATATCCTTTTTAAGTGAAATCTTATCAGCTCGGCTCTTAGCTATAGCCCTATCCTTAACCCTGTGGTCTCTGCCTTTTGAAATAAGTGTCCAGGCTTTGCTGGGGTAAGAGGCTTGTGAGGGAAGTCAGGAGACAAGCAGTTGCTGAATTCTGAGCGCTGTGAAAGGATTTCCTGGAGCTGCTGAAGTGGCTGTTTTTGCATAAATGTATTTTAAAAGATAGCACCATGATTATGCAAATCCTTGAACTTTGGTAGACTACAAGCAACTAGTAACCAATCTGAATTCAAGTCCTCATAAAGTTCACTAGCGCTGAGGAGTATCCATGGGGAGTTACACAAATACTCTTCTCCCCTAATGATGATGTGATTTGCTGAGCTGGGGCTAGTGCTCTTGCAAACAGCTGCTTGTGTGGCATCTTTGATTGCAGAAAACTTTGGGTTGAGTATAAAAACTCATAAGCTCTATGAGTAAAGCATTTATATACAGCAAAATATATATGTAATGCATATACTATGTAAATGAATTTGTCTGTGTGCAAGGCAAGAGCAGGAGGGGCGGTGGTGGTCAGGTTGTGACTCTTCACTTGTGTTCTTTGCATCAGTCCAACCATAGCCCTGAGTCAGGCATCTCCTGCTTCCCACGGTGAGTCTCCATTAAGTGCTCCAGTAAGTGAGCACTTGCACTGGGAGAGGTTGCTTGGGTGCTGCAAGGGATTTCATCTCAGAGGAAATACTGCTCCCGTGCAGTGCTGTTGGCCAGCCTGGATCCTTAGGGAGAAGCTGTCCACAAAATTGTTAATGATGTTTTCAGAAACATGCACTGTGTGGGTGTTTGTGTAATTTACAGTATGATCGTTTCATTTCTGTCACTGATTCCTAAAAGAATTATAGGTGTGGAGTTTTTTTTTTTTAAATGAAAAGACAGTTTGAAAGAGCAAGTCATTAGATAGAATAGATAAAAAAGTTAAAAGATCTTTTTCAAACTTCTGCCACTTTTCTTTTGAAATTCCTCAAGTGACAGCATCACCAGTAATTTCTGCATCACATTCTGAGTTTGCAAAGCTCAGAATAATTCAGGAGTCGATACCTCATTGTTGAGATCTTCCTTTCAGATTTTGGCACACTGATTTGCATATTTTAAAGAGCTTTCTTTAAAGGCAGTGTTAAAATAAGAAACCACAGTCGTGCTATCATGTCTCTAACCTCTAATAAGCCATACTTTTACTTGCACTATTTGGTGTCGATAGAAGATTCAGTTTGAGGAGTTCACTTTCAGTTCGGTGCATTGGTTCATTTTCTTTTAAATATTAGGACATGGAGTAACTCCTTTGGCTTCCCTCAGTTAAGCAAGGTTGTCACAGCTAGCTTGGCAGTTCTCCTTCCCAGTGATGTCTCTTGAATGTTGTCCCAAAGATTACTGATCTGGAGGTGGTCTACAGTGTTCTCTGGGAACCTGTAGAAAAGAAAAGCTGTTCAATATCTACCAGACAGATATTCCCTCTATTTCCCAAGATGAGTTTACGGGACATTTTGCTTACAGAAAGTAAAGGTGGAACTGAGACACTGGTTGTAGCTTGTTTTGTGCAACATTCAAGTTACTTTTCCAGGGCTGTAATCAGAGTATCTTATAAATGTAAGCATTCATAACTTTAAATGAGATTCTTTCATAGGCTGAGTAATCTTATTTTCTCCTGCACAGCTTTTTTTCTTTCTCCCATAACTGCTTCACCACTCCTTCTGGACCCTACCATGGTATCTCCAAAATTTAAATAATTTCCCATTCATTAATCACTAGCTTAACATTTAGCATTTGCAACCATCTCATCAACTGAATTTACCCTTGGCCCGTGAGGAAATATCAGTTTCTGGATGATCTGAGTCTGTAACCTGTTCTCCTGCACTCATGGGAATTGTATGAATTTAGCAATCATCTCTGCTGCTGAGGCTGATGTTTTCATGCCCAAACTGTAGGAAAATTATGTGGATGTTATTCAGAAATAGACTGTTGACTAGACCTTAAAGCACAGGTGAATAAGCCTGGAGTGCTCTCCATGCCTGAGGGAAAGATTCCCCAAGAGGAGAGATATAGGTACCAAGTACCTCATAGTGCAGCAAGTTAAAAAAAAACCAAAACCTCAATCTATGTGTGAGTAAATGCAGCCTTTTCCTGTAGTGCTGAGGATGCCTCTCTCAGAACAGGTATTTTTTGGCCAGGTGGTAGCAGACAGTATGTTCTGGAGGGTGGCTGTGGACAATTAACTTACACAAGACTCTGAAAAATTAATAGTGAAATATTGCTGAGAAGTAGGTGGGAAAGGCTTCCTTTATTACATTTGTAACATGTAAGCAAGGAAAACATCTTCAAGGAGAATCAGTGAATCCACTGGATACCTGCAGTCCTAGTTTTTCCTATCACTTGATTTAATTTGAAACCACCAGCACTTTGAAGCTGTTAAACATCAAAATTCTGATAACTAAAGACTGCTGTTTTTCTACCAGTCTGAAAAGATTAAAAAGATATTGAGAAGAAAACATCTCTCATGACAGTGGGTGCACAATCAAAGTTTCTAAGTAGGGCAGCCTGAGGAACAGCCAACGCTTTTTAACAGTTATGGGAAAGTGTATGTTGTTTGATGTTCCTATCTGATATTTTCCTGTCTACCTTTTTTGTAATATCAGAACGTCTGGTTATACTTAAAGAAGGCTTAATAAATGTATTGCACACTCAGCACACGCTACCCACATAAAAGATAAAAGTATGCAAACTTCCAAGTCATCCAAGCAACAAACAAAGGGTAGGGGTTTCTCCCACTGACTCTTCCAGTTTGATCTTAAGCAGTTTATTTAATCTCTGGTTTTCCTCTCTAAAATATCTCCATATTTTTCTTCTGGTGCATTTTAAGGATCTCTCTTCAATTGGCAAGCTATTTTTTTTATTTCTATTTTTCTGTTCTTGCTATAGAATATATTTTGCATGCCTTGCATAAGGCCCATTGCTACAAAATAAGGACCATGCAAGGTTTATAGTTTTTTAATGACCTCAGAGCTGCTCAGTGCTGCCCTGGAGTGTGACCTATTGGCTATGTCCACAACTCTTGGGAACATTTTCGCTGGTGTCTTGCAATAATTCTGGAGGAGAAATGTGGTTTTTAAAGTAGTATATGCTTTTCAAAAAGCTTTTGGTGGAGAGGAAGCAGGCATGGTAACAATTCTAATTATGGCCCTTGGTATTCAGTATAAATATCCAATTTACTGTTGTTTAGATTAATTTTCTTTCCTGTTGTATACTAAGCCATTGGCTAAAGGCTGTTTTAGAGGGACTGATCATACTGTTAAGTTGCAGACAGAAGTGCATGTTGTTTGCAAAGATTTTGTAAAGCTCTTTCAGAATTGTTTCTGTTTAGCCCACCCAATATACAAGAAAATTTTCCAAATCCTGGTTTTAGAAGTGTGTGAGTTTAATCTAAATTGGCTGAATGTAGTGTATTTTATAACATTATATGTATTGTCTTGTTGACCTACATGCCTGTTATCCTTGAAGCTAAACTCACTGAATTGTGGTCAAGTCATAGGTCCAATTAGAAGAACCATTGAACATATGCAATAAATTCAGCTTGAAAGGCCACATGCACAATCTGCCTTGGGTTGGAAAGCCAAGGTCCGCAGGGAAGCTGTTCAGAATTGTAGCCCTTTGATCCCAGCGGCAAAGCTGCCCCTTTCTCCTTGTTTACTACCAAGTGCAAATGAGCAAACAGAGCTGGTGCACTTTTAAAACAAGTCAATTTGAAGGAAGATGAGAAAAAAGGAATGAAAGCGTTAGGAAGGCTCTTGACATTGAAATGGGTGCAGCGATTAAAGGGGAGATAGCAGGGTGGTTGGGGCACTGAACCAGAAGTTTGGATTCATTTTGGCTGTGACTAGCTGCTGGTGGATGAGCCCCCTGCTCTGAGGAGCTTCCTTTTAACCCACAGTGTTTTGCTGAGGCTGAATTGGTAAATAAAACCTTGGAGGGGAGGGAGCAGAATAGGACAAAGCCAGCAAAAGTTCGGTCTGTGCTGGGGAGACTGGGCTCCAAACCCTGCTGAATTCAGGGAGGCCTGTGGTTCCTTTCAGGCTCTGTGAGCAGTAAAGGTGATGTATGGATGATGAGATGGTTAAAGGAATGGCTCTGTTCCCTGAGAGCATCAGCCGTGCTGCGAGCGAGCAAACACAGCGCTCTGCTGCTCTCGGGTTGCATTGCTGCTGCAGGACTGCAGTTGTCCTTGTGAAACCCCTCCTCCCCACACAGAAATGCTGCCTTGTTCGGGGGAGAAATTTAGGCATCAAAGTAGGCAAAAAGATAAAAACCCTTTAGCTTTATAAAGCAAGGTGAGAAATGTAATTGGTTGGCGGACATCCAGGAGATTGCATCTGATTAAGTCCTTGAAAAGACAAGATCTCTTATCCATTACCTGGTTGCATGAATTTATACCATGGATGCGTAGCCTAGCGTTTGTCAATACAAAGAGGTAACCACAAATTAATCAGGGCTTCTCAGTTTTAAAATATTTCTTGTATGAAGTCGAGCAGTTCATTTATGCCTGCAAAATAGCAATTGTTCCCTAAATAGGGACTGCTATCCCTAATCAAATGTTATGTATCTGCTAATCAAAATGTATTATTTTTAATTCTTAACGTTTAGGGGTGAAAACAGAATTTAGTTTCATGTCTTTCTGTGTGTTTCTTTTTCATTTGCAGTAAAATTTTCTCACGTTTTCTTAACAAGTCAGAATCTCTGTCCTAGTTTTCACAAGGCATGCTCTCTGTGCCTATTTCCTAGAAAATAGTTGTCTGAAAGAGTTGCCTGAAAAATAAGCAAAATTAATATCTCAAGAGGAAAATAAAGTCACAGATTATATTTATATTCAAACTAAATATTATAAGGAAAGATTGAGGAAATATGCAAAGAGGAAAAAATAAAACTGGTTGGGGAGCAAGGGGAGATCTTGCAAATCTAAACAACAGAAGTGCCACCAGAGCTTTTGGAGGCTTCCGACTGAAACCTTGCAATACATAGGTTCTTTCTGGGGGTTCAGTTTTGTCTGTATTAGTTATTCAAAATAACATTTTAATTATATTTCTAGAAGTATGCCTGTTAACTAGTGGTAGTTGATTTTATTAATATAATTTATTTTATGCATTTATTGTTCGGATGAATATTCAGTTCTTTGCCTCGCAGATAATTTTGTTCATGCAAACATAAGATGAGTATGAAGTGTCATTAACATGAGGGTTGCCTGGAATCAGTTTGATTTCATGGGTAGCCGGTTACTGACATTCAATAAATGCAAATGTCTATAATTCTTATACTTGGCAGTTACCGATTAGAGCTGCATGGCTTTAGGGAGGACTTTCTAGCAGAGCCATTTAGGTTTAATATGTAGCAACCTTGCTTTGAGTTCATCCTGCTTTTTGAAGAGACATTAATGGCTGCTGAGGTGGCAAAAGAGGACAAGGTCAGAGGTAATTCGGAGGGAGCGTATTAACCAGCCTCAGAAATGACAACGTGGACTTTTTGCAAATGGTAGAACCAGAATGTTCAGTAGCAGAGCAGTGATAATAATGCTGGGTTTCAGACTTCCTTCTGTAATGAGAAAAGGGCAGTTACATTTTGTGGGAGACTGTTGATGGCTGCCCTGGCACCACATCCTATCAGTCAATGAAGTCAATGGAGGAGAGCTGGTCCTTCAGCCTTGTGCTATTAACATACTGCTGGTATTTTAGAGAACATTTTTCTTCCCTTGTGATGTATTACAAACATTAAGATTTCACTTAAAAAGATGCTGCTTGTCTTTAAGTCTAGTTACATTGTACTTGGAATGACTTTTAAAAACGTTTGACCCATGGGCCATGGCATTGTTGCCTTTGCTGAATGATGCTGCCAAATGGAATGGGATTGTGTGTGGGAGGGAGTCAAACCACTTGGAGCGTAGCCTGCAAATGAGGGAAACTCACCAATCTCATCAGAAAGAGGGAATTAAATAAATCTTTCCCTCCAGAGAACTAAGTTCTTTTGCGTTAAATCAAGAAAAGGTTCCCTTTGATTTTAAAAACATCTAGCTGCAAAAGATGTATTAACTGTTGCAACTGAAATACATATGGAAAAATGATGCTATGTGTTGGCCACAGATTTCATTTTTCAGAAAGCAAAATATTTTGCAACTTGATAGACTGATCAGCTTTATGTGTTGAGCTGACAGGAAAGAAAAACTTTGGGCACCTTCTAATTTTGAAATCTTTTAATCATTTTGAATTTTTACTTCATCTGTCTGCCAGAAAAACAGAAAATAAAAAGGTGCACTGTGGTTTCTCAGAGATCACAAACGATTAAGCAAACTACATGATATCTTTGTTTCTGTTGTCTTGGGTCTGATTAGTCAAAAGTGCTTAAAAATTCTGGTACTAATCCAGCAAAGTCCTTAAGCGTGCTCTTAAACTTAAGCCTATTTGTAATTCAGTTGAGTACAGAGGGAGCACTGTGTGCTTAAAGCTGAGTCCAGTCTTAAGTGCTGAGTTGAATGGTGCTTACCCCAACAGAAGAGATTTTTTTATAAGAAAAGGTTGATCCTGAAATGCTATCAGTTATCCCAGCTCTGTGCAAACAAGGCTGGTGTGAGAACCTGCGAGCTGGAGATGACATCGTTTACCTTGAACAGTGGATTAAAATATTGGGGATTCTGATCAACTCAAAAAGTTTGGCATTTCAAAGACATTATTTTCTTTGTAGGTGTTATTTTAAAAAACATGTGTTACCAATATTTGTACATCAGTAAACAATTGTCAAATACTCATGGTGAGAAAACCTTGAAGATGAGAACAGTAAGTCCATTAAACAAAGCAAGGAAGGCCCACCTAGCACTAAGTCACAGCTGATACTTGCACTTAAATTATTGATTTAATCATGCTTATTAAGCAGCTAATTAACTCATTATATGGCTAGTGTTAGAGAGGTATTAATCTAATATGTAAAGTGTAAGTATACAAATTCTCCTTTGAGCTGTTATTTGTATGCCACAAATGTAAATTTGAAACATATTGGCTAAAGCCTAGCAACTAATTCAGGCCAATTTTCTCAGATAAGAGTTCCTTAATTTGAAAAATACAGTTAAATATCCATATTAAACTGTATTTGATTTAAGCTCAATGAAGTATTTAAGTCAATAAAAAAAAATGAACACATTCTGAAAAATAAATAAATTTTAAAAAAAACAGAAACCAAACACTCCATAAAATGCTGATTTAACTTTTGAAAATGAAAAAAAATATCGGTCACTTGAAAGCTTTGTTTTGTCATGTTGAACCACAGGATTTTTATTTATTTATTAAATTCCTTTGCAAGTGTTTTGGAAAGCTGAAAACTCTGGTTAAAATGTATCATTTATATTCAGCGAGGGATTCCTAAAATAATTTTTGTGTAATCTAGTGGGTTTTTCCCCAGATTTCTTTTATTACTTTGAGCAATAGGGAGCCATTTCAGTCACTAACACCGCTCTCTTTGTGACATCTCTCCAAATACATCATGACCCTAGAGCAAATTTCAGTCTTGTGAAAAAACTATTAAGGATCAACTTACCCTAAGACTGCAAGTGACATGAAATACGAGCCCATGGTGATGGCAGTTAGGCATTTACTGTCATTCTGGACATACCTGTGATTCTGGAGGCTCAAATAAGCACTAAAATAGTTAGGTAATGGGACTACTCAGATGAGCGTGTTCTTTGTGATTTGCACAAGTATATCTCATATTCTAAACTGGAGCAAGTTAGTTTATTAAAGTGTTTTCCTAAATCTAGGAGTGAAATACGAACACCTCCATTATCATTAATATAGATACTTCATGCTGTGTGCTCTTTTAGTGGCTATTTCATTCAGCATTTGCAATGGGATTAATATTAATTGCAAGTAACTAAAATCTGGGCTGTCTGCTTGAACTGGGGGTGAATTATGCACCTGGAGGTTCGAGGCCCTTCACCTTCCCATCCCCTGAGGAGAAAGGCTTTGTAGGGAGCTGGCTGTCAGGGTGAAGCCAAGTGTGAGAGAGAAAAGCATCAATTCTGTAGCCATGTTGATTTACACGTGGGTATTTCCTTTTTCAAGAGAATAGACAATCTTTTGATGCTTTGAAATCTTCTAAGAACTGGTTTAGGTCAATGGATTCAAACCTAAGATTGCTAAGACGACTATTTAAAATCACAGCTATTATCTATTTTAATTTCCTCTGCTGGAGAGTACCCCAAAACATTCATTATGTGGAGGGTATAATCTCTGAACAAATGACATGGTGGAATTAATGAACAATTAACTATGATCATACGTTATAAACAGAGCTGATTAGAATCCACACATGCCTGGGTTTTAGAAAGACTCTTTTGAGTCAGCTTTATGTTGCTGAGGTAGGACCATGCAGCTCTCATTTCTTATTCATTGTGTGAACATAACATCATTTCCTCTGAGGTGTAAGGCTACATCTCTTAGTTTTCATGGCAACCAGACAAAGAATTCATCTATTCTTCAACTTCTGTGTGTGGGGAGGGTAGGGGTGAGGAAAATAAGAATTTTTCCTCGTAATTTTCCTCTTAGTACGCTTATGTTGCAGACTTTCTCCTATATCCTAGAGACTATTCTGCAATATCCCATGTGGTGACTAAATCAGAGAGAATATTCTAACGCTGAGGAAAGGGAATATCTGTCCCCAGTAGTTGTGGCTGCACGGTGGTGGAGGCAGCATGGAATGCAGTTCCTGTGCTGTGCAATTTACTGTCTTCATTAAATCAGACAAGCGTCAGGTGAACCGTAGAAATTCCATCTGCGTTCGCAGTGGGCTCCGTGCATACTATTTACACTTATTCCCTAGCACTTTATTTAACTTCCAATGTAGATGCTTAATAAATGAATACCGTTATAAATCATGAGGATTCTTTCAAAAGAATAACATCAAACACTGATCGAGAATATTTTCAACCTGAAAGGGAAAATGCTTCTGTCATTTTGAAAATAGAAGCAGGCCCCGAGCTCTCCTAATGTCATTGGGGACAGGCAAGGATTTGTTTCAGAAGCTGCAGTGCAGCACCAGGCAATGACTGGACTTACAGCTTGATGATTTTGCATCACATAAAAGCACTAGCTTCCCTCTTATCGCCTCAGTGCTCTGATCATCCTGAAAAGTGAGACAAAAGAAACGGGCCACTGTATACTGACCTTCGTTGTAACAGCAGAAACCTTGCATTATTTTATTGCATTACTTGATACCCTCAAGGGCAATGCATTTGAAACTAGGAACTTTCATTTGCAGAAAGCAAGCATGCAAAATTTGCATCACGTAAGGAGAGGTTTACACATGTACTCTGTGTGTGCATTTGTGCTTCTCAAAATCTGTGTACCTGAGAGATGCTTAAGCAGTAACTTATAGAACATCTCTTTAGTCATAGACCATTACGTCTGAATAATTTGTTCGGAAATGATAAAAAGTTCCTGAAGTAGGAGCAACACAAGCAGATAAACCTGATAATCCCAGCCCTGCAAGTGGAGAAATGGTTTGTTTGAATTACACGAAGATATGTCCAAATGGTACTTTTATTATTCCTAGCATTTTTATCAAGTGTTCTCTGCCAGTAGCATTTTATTTTATGCTGGTAAGAACTATGCACCCTAACTGTTAAACAATAAATAACTGGTTTGAAGAGGCTATAGAAAAATCCTCAGAATTCCAAGGTTATTTAGGTTTGTGATGTTAAATGTTGGTGTAATAATTTTGTTTGTAGGATCCTTATTTGATTCTCATGCATTTTTATCTTGCATTACTAACTACTTTGAGCAGTGCCCAGATACAAATAGGAAGAAGTAAGTGTTAGGCGGGTAAATACAGAGTTTCTGTTATGACTTCTTCAATTATCAAGTGTCTTTTGTTCTTAGTTTGTTCTCTTTTAAACCACAATTTATCCCATTATTTGTGCCCCACTACTGATAGCCTGGGATACAAATTATGACACTATGCTTGTCTTTAGATAAAAATGCTTTTACCTAAGAATCAGAAAGTGTTTTTTAAATTATTGGCTCTCTCCCCTCTTTGCAAGGGAAATGTGGACTGTGTGAAATCTATCTGCACCTTGCTAAAGCATTCAGCAGTTGTAGGACTGTAGACACAGTGGCTTTGACCAAAGACTAGCAATGAGTCTAAACAGGCCAAAGCACCCCTGGCGGGGGGGAAATTGTTCTTCTGTGAAGGTCACAGAGCACGGTTCCTGGCAGGATGACACAAAGGGAAGATCTCAGAATCTTGAGACCTGGCTACAGGTCATGATGGTCCAACTGCAGAGAACTGGTGGTGTTCAGTTCATTGTGTTCAAGTGGACAGGAGAGAATGTAATGGGGTTTAGGTGAAGGTGCAGAGAAGTGCCACAGTATATGTACAGTAGGTAGCAGCCCATCCTTCAGCTTTCCATGGTCTGGGCCCTGAGGAGAACAGCTCCCTGGGTCTGGAATATGCCCTCCTGCCTGTTTAATTTTAGAGCCACTCAGCTCTGTTGGTTGCCCTGCCTTGAGCCATGGTACAGTTTCTGGCAGCGGTTGTAGACATGACAACTTGCTATTAGAAAGGATTTGTTACCTTTGATGTGAGAGTGAGGTTTTCCTTCTTCTACAGTATCAGGGAATTTGAAACCAGTAAGATTTGAAGTTTAACATTCCAGAATGGAAGGTTTGTTCTAGTTGATGGCTGGAGTCTGTGTAAGCAAAGGGTCCAACGCTGCAGGGAATGAGGTGTTGCTGTTTCAATGGGATTAAAATGGAAACTTTCAAACATGAAGATTCTTTCCCCTTTAGAGATGCCAGCTACACGCTGATCACTAGGCAGAGATCCTTCTGCTGGCTCTTCACAAGGAAGCTCCAGAAACAATAGTTTTATTAGACAATAGAGGATCTAAACGACTCTCTCTTTGGGGCTTTTCATGGCTTGCTGTGGACACACATTAGGCTGTTCAAAGCTGATGTGACTGCCCTTGATCCAGTTCTGCACAAAGGTGGAAATATGCTCTTGACTTCTACCAGCCAAAGTAACACACAAGGTTTTACAACTGAACCTAATCTCCTGAATTGGCTGAAGGAATATCTTCCTTCAGATGCAAATTTTTAATTCTGAGGGATAAGCAGCATAGTCAATAGTTAAAGTAATATGCTTGCAAACGATATGTAATATTCTTTTCCAGGATAAAAATCATAAAGATCATGGTTTGATGTGTTTTCCTTTTTGCAAGAAGCTTTTCCAGATAGAGAGTAGATGTCTGGAGACCAAACCATGAAAGTGTTGATCAATACAGCCAAAGGAAACCTGCACCATTAGCTCCCCAGCCGGTACTGCAATTGTTTAGTAACTGATGTCATTGATTATTGAGGAACTGAATACTGCGTGCTAAAAAATGAGAATATAGATTCATTTACAACATAGCAGCTCATCTCTCTTCTGGCTTTTAGAGAATATCTAATTCTGTGAGCTACATCATGTTGTGAGCTACAACATGTTGATGACCCTGGAAAAACAACAGGGCATTAAGATGGATGAAAAGAAGTCAGAGTTCCTAGTTGCAGCCTCAGTGTGATCTTGGAGTGTGGCCCGGTGTTTCTTGCACTACGGTGTGTTTAGACTCATTGAGCCACTTGTCACTGAAAGCTGCAGGGCTTGACTCCTCTTTTTCCACTGTCTCGCCACCCCCAGCATTTTCATGTTAGTATTGACTCACCTTTGGATGGACACCAGTGGTTTGGGGGCACAGCAGTGCTGGCCCGGTGGGAATCAGAGGTGGGTGGGAGAGGCAGAGAAGAGTGTATGAGCACAGTTTTATTGACTTGCAGCCTAACTTTCAGGTTAAAATGCACCCTCAGCATTTTTATGGCTTGATTCTTTCTGTTCAATAGAGGTAGAACCATCTTCCAGCCTCTAACACGTAGTTGGATCACAGATTGCGCTGTAGCCTTTTGTAGTTCCAGTTGTAAAAGCATAAGGTAAAAGGAATACATTTTCAAAACATATTCTCAGTGTCTTTGTTTAGCCTACAGGTGGTGTGGGATTTTTTGTTTCTAAGTTGTCATCTCTACAGTATCTCCAGGTTCTCAATAACTTCACCCACTAACAGAAAAAATTTGTGGATTAAAAAATAGTGCCTGGTTTGCACTCAGTTGTTTTACTGATGGTAACAGATAAAATCCTGGAAGAAAGATCCATCTTTTTCTCCCATGTGGGGGATCAACATAGAAGCATAAGTGAAACCTCCATAGGCTCAATTCAGGCTCTGCTTTCTCCCCATTACCATCAAAACCTCAAGTTGCTCCTTGTGCTGGTAGGAAAGATCCAACTGCAAAAGCTCCTTATGTCCCCAGCCTGTCAACTGGCTTATCTTTTCCTCTGATTATAAGGAGATGGAAGGAAAACATTGCCGAGCCCAATTCCCAGAATTTTATGGTTTGACAGTGATTTGCTTTTAGCTTTAGGGTTCACTGCTGTTTTCTTGCTTCTGTCTGTGGTGGATTATGCAGGTGTCAGAACTTTAAAACCCAGTTATTTTTGTTTCCACAAACTTGATTGCAGTTTTGGTCCCAGAAGTGACTGTGAAAAAACAAAACAGTATGAGTTTTGAAAATCTGACCCCCAAAGGTATGTTGCTGTTAAATCTCTGAGCTTTAAAATATTTAAATTTTCTCTTAAGAAGAAACTGAAAAAACTGGTTGATGAAGGTTGGTATGCATTTGCTACACATGAAGCATGAGTCACAGCATCAGTAACATCGAAGTGTTTGTAAAGGTACAAATGATATGCCAGGGAGGGAGCAAAGGCTGCTTGTGTTGACTGACTGTAAGGTGGATGCTTACTGATGGGGGGTTTAAGCACAAGAGAAAGATACAGCCTGTGTAGATGTAACTGTTCTCCCTCCACTACAGACAAATGCAATAGGGCTGAAGACAGAGATGTCGAATCATTGGCCTTGATCCTTTGTGGAAAACAAAATGAATGCTACCAGAGATTGACTTTTACCAATACTTTCTGCTTTCCTCCTCCTTCCTTCCATCATGCTGAACAAATGTTAGTTTACTTTCTGTGTAACATTTGGCCATATGTTGAACAAGTCCTCTAGGAATGACTCGCCAAGTGCTGGAAAATGCTCTGCTATGGCACACTGACAGGTAGACTAATGGTGTTCTCTTTTAATGATGTTTTAACATAAGCAGAGACTTGAATGTCTTTGGAAATATACTCAGAAGAAGGGAATGAGGTTTCTTACCTGTGATACAAGAAGAGAAACAACTATGAGCAGTGTTTAAAAAATCCCTCTTCCTACCTCTGGTCATTTTATTAAAGGAGAGGAGAGTTTAGACTTAATTTCTTTTGTGCTTTATGTGGTTATTTACCTGTTTATTTGAAAGGAGTCTTACAAGATTCAGCTCTGTTAACGGTTAGTCTCTCATGTCTCTTGATTCAGATGTAAATAGTTCCACTATATATGAAACCTCAAAGAAACAGACCCTAGTAAGCAGGTTTATCCTATTTAATGTTCCAAAGGGAGAGTTAAGAGCTTCCCATTTAAGTTTACCAGCATACACATGACAGAGAGGAATCAGAATAGACAAACACAAAGATTTCTTGTCATTATTTAGAATCAATTGGAATGTGTGATTTCTTTGCAACCATGTAACTTTATTTTGCTTATATAAAGAGCATATTAGATGTTTGCAGAGTCTGCTGTCTGTATGAAAAAGAATCAATACGTTTCATTTCAGTTGCATCTTCTTTTGATACTGAACATTAACTTTTTTCCAAAGGAACAAGTGATTCCTGGATTCCTCAAAGAAGAAATTTGTGTAGGCTGGGTTTTCTTGCAGTATCATAAGGAAGAAACCTTCAAATGGAAACTTCTGAGTGTATTTATAGTGAAGCAGTAAAATCAGACGTATTTTTTGTAAATATTACTGAAAGTGACAGAAATTAATCTGGAAGCCTTTCTGCCCTGCTTCTGATCTGGCCTGGGGTCTTCTCAGTAATTATTTAAGAGAATGATTTCTTGTTTGATTTGTTTTGTTTGATAATTTATTCATTTTAGAATGGAAGTGGAAGGTTTGAAATTGTTACATTGTACTGAAGTCCTTGTATGGAAAATGTGGTATTTGTTGCCTGAGACTTCTCAGGAGTCTGAGCAAAAGGTAGGAATAAGTAGCAGATCATGGGAGACCATTTTGGCTGCAGTATGGTGGCTGGTTGTTGCTTTGGGTTTGTGTTGGGTTTTTTTTAAATTAATTTGTAGAACTCTTTTTTATAAGGGTTAAGTTTTACCTTTCACTATAATGTTATTGTAGCAAATGGAATATACCTGCAATGTTCAGTTCTCAGTGTTTCAGTAAGCACAGGAAACCTGGGGCAAACCATAACATTTATACATATTCCTTTAAGGGTTAGCATTAGCCCATTTTTTAAAATAGTAAATATGTTTTTATGCACAAATATAAATTACAATTTATATGAGTTTACATGTATGTACGTGTACACACACTTAAGATACTGGGTATGCTTATCTATGTATATTTATCACAGATGAAAAGATCTAGCCACAATGATATAGAAACAGTATTAAATATTCAACATTTGATTACATTTTCCAGCATTTCTTCTGGAGTGGTTTCTGCCCTGATAAAATGAATAGCTCATCAACACCTTAGTAAACATCAACTGCAGCCTGTATCTTTATTTTTCCATCATTAAACAATTAACAGTGTGTTCAGTATTCTAGCCCAGCTGATCATGAGATAAAGTGTGACTAAGAAGTAGATCATCTAATGGGTGCTCCAGTGTTTGATACGACACAAAGGGCTCCTTTCTCCTCCCTAGTGCACCCGTGCAGCTCCTGCTACAGTCAGTGGGAGCTGTGCGTGCCTGTTTGAAGCACATTGCTCTCTCTGAAGCACATGCTCCATTTCATCATTGAAACCCGTACAGCAATAGAGACATCCAAGCCAAGCACAGCCACTTCTTGACTATTTGTATACTCAGCTGGTTGCAGTGTTAGGTTTAGTGCCCGAGCTTCTCTTTTATGCTTTTGTGGCCCCAAATGTTCCTTGGCATGAGATGTCCATGCAGCATTCATGCTTTTCATGGTGGAAGATGACTGATGGTGGTATTAGACACATCCATTAACTATTTAGAGTCTTCCTCAAAGAAGAATTTTGTTTTCCTTTTTAGTAAAAACTGCTCTTTTGTAGACAAATACCCCACAAGTGAGGTTGCCAACTGTTGAAGGTGCACACTAAGTCTGTCTTGGAGATGCCATTCCTGGGGTGAGAGCAAGTCAGAAGTACAGCTGCCATGTCCAGGCAGTGCTGAAGCCACTAGTTTGACGCACAAAGGACTTGGTTCTATTTCTGGATGTACGTGGGCATGTGAGAAGGAAACTGAGCCCACCAGCTCTTTTCCATGCTTCTTTCAGGTACAAAATTGCAAAATCAGGATGAATTTGAATTAATGTCAGAGAGCTCAGAAGTTTCCTTTGGAAGGCTCCTACTGTCGAATGTTTCATTGCTTTTTCATGTCTGGAGTTGTTTTATAACAGTAATTATTCAAGTCTTGTGTATTTTCCAAATGTGCCTTTTGACTGTGTTGCGCCACAGGCAGTGGAGATGGGAGTGGGGTTCGTCTGTGTTTGTCTTTGCCTCTATGCTAAGGCAGGGCTGACCCTTGTTGGCCTCTTAGTTTACACTATTTTCTGTATAATTGTCCCTGGAAGGTTAAGAGCTTTGCTTTTTCCTAGTACCTGACAAGGGACCAGAACTTGTGGCTCACAGGCCAGATACAACTGGAAGCTCTTATGTCTGTTGTGTTGTGGGTGTCTGGGCTGCCAAAGACATTTGGAAATACTCAACCCTCTGTAAAGAGGCAGTTCCTCACACGTGTGTGGGAATTTGTTGCAGCTTTTTTCCTAGTCCTCCCTTTAGTAAAAAAAATGAAATGTATGGGAACTGCATTTGCACAGTGTTTGTGCTGCTCTCCTAGGATGGCCCATAAGCCCAGAACTTGAACATATCCAATTAAAGCCTTTACTTAAGTTTTCTGGCTGCGTTATAGATTGAGTTGACCTGCGTGGCTTTTTATCTTGGTAGACTCTTGTGTTTCTAAGACCAATGGTGGAGTTAATGTGGAGAGCCATGCTAGGAGCACAGCACTATGTAGAGAGATGAGATGAGATGAGATGGTCTTCACAGCTGAGTTTATTTGGGTCCAGCCAGCTGAAATCAAAGGTGAAGGGAGCACAGGTTTACTTGCAGAAGGCTGCCTACCCTGCAAAGGGCCAACTTATTGCAAGTATTGACATGAACCTCAGTTTGAAAGTAGAAATCAGGGACGGAGTACTCAATTATGAAGCGTTTAGATCTTTTTCTCTTAGTTGTCATTCTTTTTCATATGTACTGTCAGTACTTTTTTACCTTCCACCAGTCTGAAGTTTTTGTTCAGCGTTGTCTTTCCAGTACTTACAGAAGTTGATCTGTTTTTCTCATTTAAATGTGTGAACCACATACAAGCGGCTGTACCTTTACCGCATTTCTGCATTCCCAAATCGGGCCAGTCACTATGGAAATCAGTGGGGGTTTTTGCACTGACCTCAGCGGATGGTTCTCAATATCAGGTCGATGTCAGGTGTGTTCTGTCTGGAACCAAAAAAGGCAGCATGTGGTATTTGGTGTGTACAACCTGGAAGCTGCTCTTTTGTTATATAGCAGAAGGATGTAAAAAAATATTGACAAAATAAAGTTAGGGTTTTCATATGCTGAAGGACTAAAGTGTACTCACACAGCTACTCCGACACAGGTGTGCTGATGGCAAGGGGGCCAGTGCCAGTGTGTTTGGCTCAGGAAGTTCAGTCGCCAGTCAGACAGCTCATGCAAAAATTGTAAATGGTCCTTTTCCACAAAAGCTACCCTTTGGCATGCAGTCACGTGAACTCTGAATCAAACTGATGGATCTACCTCATAAGTGAAATTCTGGTATATTCTCTTTTCTTATAAAACAGCCGCTGATAGCACTGAAGTGAATAATTCTATATTTGGCAATTATTTATGAACTGCAGATCTCATAAACAGAGCAGATGCATTTCCTGGATGGCAGCCATTAGTGCATCTGGGGACTTATTTACTAGTTATTGAAAATAATGAACTGGAAGGGAAAAAGAAAAGATGCTGTCACCTCTTTCTAATTTTCACCTAATTTCTGAGGTGCTCCGCAGCATTCCTTCCCCAAGATTTGTCACATTAGAAACATCTTTTGACATCTCTCAAACATGTAGTTGTCTTCCAAAATAATAGTCTTCTAGGCTATGTCGCAGGCCCTGCTTCTTGAAGATTTGTATTTAAAGCCATTTAGGACAGCCTCTTCTTTTCTTTAAAGAAAACCAAGCATTTTCTTATTGTGCCACATGTGACTAAGGGTTAGAATGAATTTTTAGAGTATTCAAAAAGTGAAATTGAATATTTCAAATGCTCAAGGAATTTTTTTTTTGGTGATCTACATAAACGTATCAACCTAGGACAATGAGGGGTGTCCCCATGTTCCCTGTGGAAGGAGCAAAGCAGCAAAGGGTGTTGGGTGTCTCTGCTCTTTCCCCCATGGCTGCCTCGGTGGCTGTAGCGCTGCCGAGCACGATGCTTTCCTGGGTGCCGTTAACACACCTGCTCTCTCGGGCTGCTCCAGGGGCTCCAGCTCATTTTACAGGCACCGACAAAGTACAGCTGTAGGTGAAATTTTGGAGAGAGAAAAAAACAAAAATGATTTTGGGTATAATGGAACCCTTGATGCTTTTCGATATTTTGCAAATGCAAAAGTGCAAGTATTCCTGCTTTCAAAAAAAAAAAGTATCAATGTAATGGGGAGAAATACCTGGTTTATGCTAATCTTGAGGATTTCTTATCCATTATCTCAACGATGAGATACGGTGTACGTTATACAGTTTGTCTACTTTTCTTTGTGTTTTTGTACAAAATTTTTCTCAGTGGTATGGGGAATATTTGATAATCTTTTCCATCCTTCCCATTCTCATTCCTCCTGTCTTCCATTCTCCCATTTTTCTTTTAAGAAGGGGAGTTCCATTTGTAATAAGGATATGCCAAAAGGTTGGGTTTTGGATTTGTTTGGTTGGGTTTTTGTCTCCATGCTTGTGTAGAGCTGATTTTAAGCCATTAAACGTGGAACAAAGCATGTGTATATTCGGGCTTAATTATTTCCTCTTGCTGAAATTTAGAGATTCAATTTTAATATGGACTTAGTCTAGGGGAGAGCATGTTCTCTATGATACAGAGCATTTTGTTCAGTGTGTGTGTGAATTTCAAGTGTGCATCTTGACGGCACTGGGATTGAATCCCTCTGACTTTTTCAGGAGACAATGTCAATGACAGGGTTTGCAGTATCTGCTTTTGTTCATAGAGTATGTTCTTTAATGGAGAAGCAAATGCCAAGGGTCACTTCTTTATCTGTACATGATCTTATTCCCTCTACACACTAGGTATATGTTGTATTCTACATATAAGATAAAACACTTAAAGACATATAGGAAAAGATATGCCAAGTCAACTGCTCATTGAAAACCACTTCTAATAGGCTTATGAGAACCTATTTGAATGGTAGACTCTCACACTTGATATGTCATTGGCAACTTCCATATTGAGGTGAGACCAAAGGAAACAGTGCTGCAAGGGACTGTAAACTTAGAAGCACAATTTGATAAAAATGTTCCATTTTGTGTACTGATTGCTTCTTTTCTTCATGATGGTTGGGAGCTTTAGTGTCATCAGTACTTTAATATTTTTGAAGACACTTTTGGTTTCATTTTATTTTTAAAACAATTTAAAAAATATTCTGTAATTGCCCTGTAAACAGCTTAATTACAAATATTTATTCTACTACTTGTAATAGAGTTTTTAATTTTAAATATGAATTCATTTCCAGTCTTCAGAAATGTCTTGGGGCATATTAATCTACAGTATGGATGTGAGTGTCATTTTTGATAATTTTCTGCTGCTGTATCTTTCCAAGAAATATCTTAAAATTTCTAAAGGGCCATTAGGGTTTGATGCAAGATAGCAGGCATAGCAATAACATACTGCTCTTGGGTTTATGGTTCTCTGTTCTCTTTTGTGCAAGAAAACAGCATTGAGATGCAACCTTTCAAAATGAACCATGTTCTTAAAAATAGGTTAATTGTTTTTCCAAAAAATGGGTGGAAGTGAGGGAAGAAAAAAGACCCACTTTCTCTGCTAGTGGGTCTTCATGCATTCCTGGTAACGCTTCTTATTATGTATTGGCTTCCACGTGAGCCCTTAAGCTTGAGAAAGGAAGTCAGAGAGCATACTGCAGAATACATTACTAGACATTTTAAGTAGCATACTGTATGTAGTGGGTGCACCTGAGGGCATTTTGTAAGGTAGTGGTTTGTTGTTAAGACATATCCTTGCGTGCTGGTTGTGCGTCTGTCAAAACCAGGCTGTTTTCCTGTTGGATGAACTCTAGCCTCTCATTTCATCACAGTCTTTCAGAGGTTGAAGTCTTAAGTCCAGGTCTGCAAATACTCTTTAGTGGAAACTTCTACTTATGTCTTCCTGCCATTACCCAGAATTCATACCAAGTCTGTAGATTAATGGCTCTCACTCACTTGTCTGCAAACCATTAGAGGTCCATGGGGTATTTGCTGCTGAGGTGTTCTTTCCCTCTAATTGCTATTTTAAATGAAAATAAGTGGATTTCTGTATTTGCTATAGATCGTGCTGAGTAACCCATAGAGAACTAAGAAGTATGTGTGCGATAAATGGAAGAGTCAGCAACGTTATTTCAAATGAGAAACTGTCATCATAGGGCCTTGAGCTTGAAAGGGACAGATTGTGTGATGTGACTTCACCCACCGTGCAATCCCTGTAAGCATATCGTGCCCTGTGTGATAAGACAGTGTGAAAACTACCTCCAGCCCCAGCTGCCTCCATGGTCAGGATCCTACTGAAACACATGGGCTCTGGAAGTGCAGACCTGGCAGCATGAGTGGTTTCCTTGCAGAGCCTGGGGATGCTGGGCTCCTACTCTGCTCCATGTGCTTAGTGCAGCAGATGAATGGTATTGATCTTCTGCACCTGTGCTAGAGAGAGCAGGAGCTAGAGAAGCACACGTCAATCAGCACATTTACCTAAATTGTTTGCTCCGTAATGTCTCTTTTGAAGTCACTTGTTCAGTTGATGCTGGGCTTGAGCAATCTTCCTCAGGTCAGCAGGTCCTACCTACAAATGTGGGTCATTTGGCAGCTATTCCATACTGCCAGTGTCACTAGGGATAATGCCACATCAGTAAAATGGCTGCCATCAGCAGGACGCCTGCACTGTCAGTTGTAATTAAAATCTTTGGCCCAAATAATCCCTTCTGGATTCAGACAACAAAGGGACATTCCACATTTCCCCTTTCTGTATTGAAGAGAATGTCATCCCCCAGAAAGACACAGCTTCATTCCCCTAGTTTGGCAAATGATTTTGGCTTGCAGCCCACATGAAGAAGGAGTAGTCTTGAGTCTGAAGAGAATTGATTTAGACAAAGCAAGACCTGTCAGGCCCTGGTGGGATAGTCCTTGGACCCAACAGTTTCCATTTTCAAATCAGGGAACATAAAGGAACTTTGGAGTGAGTCACCTTCCATCTGTAGATGAAATGAATGAGGTGGACACTGTGTACTCAGCCCGTGATGCTGGTCCTGGTGGTGGTTTCCACATGATGCCTGTTTGTATTGGATGAAAATGTCAGAAGCAATGAGAGAATTGTGCATTAGTGTTCGTGCACACAAGTAACCATCTCAGCTTCACATCTATTCATTTCTGGGGACTAAGAAAGGGCAGCTTCCTTGTGCCAACTAGGCTTGGTTTTAAGTTATGATTTTTTTTTCATTTTGTTTGGTTGGTTTTTTTTTTTGTTTGGGTTTGCTTTAGACTCCAGTATAGTCAAGCTGACCATTAAAATGCTCTGACTGGTTGAACTGATTTTTTCAGAGGCACTTGCATCATGGCCACAGCTTTAAATCAAAAAGGAAAAAAAAGAAATTAAGCACCTCTCACTTTTCTGTGGGCAAAAGATTCTCTCAGCTGCTTTGTACTCTATTCAGGCAGGCTCTATCCCACCTAAATCTCTGATTCTAGTGGCTGGCTCCCTTTACTATGGCTGGCTCCAGGCTGAGACATGAGGCCTTGGGACTTAGTGTCTCTTCTATCCTTTTTGTAGTCACCAAGATGAGATCTCTTCAGTCCAAAGTCATGTTTCTTTTATTCCTTACACCATACAAAATGTACCATAGGTAAGAAGGCTATTTTCTTCTACTCTTGCTCAGTTGCTCACCAGTGAAAGGGAACCTCTTCAGCCAGTTAGAGCTAAAAAGGCCCTTTCCTGGAGGCAAGCATCACGAGGGAGCTCCTTCACAGAAACAGGGGGCTGACTCCTGACAGCTCTCTGGTGTCTGTAGGTGGTGGCTCTGGCAGCTGCTGCGCTGCTCTCTAGAGAAGGCTCTCTAAATCTCAGTCTCCAGAGATATTTTGTGTGAAAACTTGATTTACTATGTTAGCTTAATTTTGAATAGCACACCCCTTTTACCGAAGTGGTGAGAAGAAAAAGAAGTACTTGCTGAAAAAATGTTTGGTAGTTGCATGTGATTGTGTGTCTATTGATTGTGTATTGCATGGGTTTACTGAAAGGTCTCCATTGATGCATTCCTATAAAAGTAGAGAAGCTAATATCTTACTGAAAAAAATTTCCAACTAAAGATAATCTGATTAGGCTGCTGCACAGGGCTGAGTTTTTAAATTATTGATGTTGTCTTAAAATTGGCTGCCTTATAATGTTATAATGCAGTAAAAGCTGCAATGTAGGAGATATATTTAGCTGTAGTCACATTGTGGTATTACTGTGCAGTACTTTTTAAAAAGGTACAAAAACCAGATTGTTAAAGAGACTTGTTTTGTTTTACAGAGCACAAATACAAAAGAATTCGTTTGTAAATTGAATACCCAGGAAGTAAATGGTAGGAGTTGGCTGAAGTGTGTCATTTGTGAAGCTTCAGAGAGATGGCTTCTGTCTTTAAAGCTGAGCTTGTGTGTGGTGTTATCTGCAAATCTGTGGCCAAAATCTAAACCTTCCCTATTGTGGTTGCCCAAAGGAAAGTCCACTGGCAGCTCTTAACTTACTGAAAGAGTATTTTTCTGTGCTTTTAACATAAAAAAAACCCAAAAACCAAACCAAAACCCCAGAGCAGTTTGAAAATAACGAAGGACTAGAACAAATATCCTTAGGTCTCAACCAAGATACCTCACCTCTGAATTGGGCAAGCAGGGTATAATAATCAAAAAATATAGAGATATCACTGGCTGGAAAAGTGGGCTGTGTGTAAAGATCTCTTTTCAAGACAAATTGCAGTTGTAGTTAATGACAGTGGCAGTGGCTCAGACATGCAAGTTCTGTAGATGAGGGCTATAGCTCCCTGTGCCACGGCTGCAGAAGTCTCTCTTGGGCAATATGATCCAAAGTTTTTTAGAGCTTTAGTTTTTTAAACCAGTGTTTTCAAACTCGGCAAATAGGCAACAGCTGTGACATAGTGATGCTATATATTTAGAGGAGATAAGAAGTAACTAAAGAAGAGAGGTCTGCACTAATCCAATCTGGAGGTAATATTAAAAACCATGGATCACAGTAGCAGAGTTTGTATCCAAAAGCAAAAGGACAGAAAGTCCTCCCCAGACAGATTAAAGAAGATGTATTGACTGCTGTCCCTGTTATCAAGCATCTGGGACACTAATCAGCATCTCACTTGTACATTTTAGTAAAGCAGGAGAGCAATGATTCAGTGCTTGAGAAGGCAGCAGGATTAAGTGGGAAGGAGAGAGAATCATTATTGTCTTTATTCAGCTGCTGTCCAAAATGGAACGTTAAAACCCATCATGTTTACTTTTTGTTTTCTACGGGAATATCTAAAATATTACTCCAACAGAATATCCTATTTTAAATGTAAACCTGGACAAGTTTACTATTTCCCATATGCTTTTGTTGAAAACAGCTTGCAAAGTCTCACATAGTCTCTGAATAAAGGCTTTGTGCCAAAGAGGGAATTAATCCATTAGTCATTTAACAGTTAAAAGTGACTGTTAAATGAAATCTATAAATACCTATGAGATAATTTCAGTTCAGCACTTGTCAGCATAACTTGCTGCTGTTATGATGCCAGTAAAACATAACTGGAGAAAGCTGGGTAGTTTATCAGATTACATATCCATCAAATGCACACAAAAAAATGTGGAAAGGGATTGTTTTGAACATCTTTGATGTTGAAAGTGAGGATGTTAACCTAGCTTTCAGCTTTTACTAGGATCAGCGTCATGGCACCTGAATTGGGACCCTCATGTGTCTCAGTAATCCATGGGAAGAGAGTGGCACCTCCAGAAGCTGACATGGACTTGATCTCAGAGCAATTTAGTCAACATCTCTGCCTGCCTGTAGGCTGTTATCGACCTTCCCAAGGGACCTCAATTGAATGCCTGAAGGAAAACTTTGGGTCTGTCTTGCCACTGCCAGAACTTGCTCTTTCATGTGCATTGGTATTCAGCTTCCCAGTGTACAGGCTGCAACAGCTCATACCCATGCAGTCAAATCCTACCCTCTCAGCAGGTACCTTATAGCTGTGCTGGCCTGTGAGAGAGTTTATCAGAATATTGTAATTTATGCCTATGAGTCTGTGGTTCAGCATTTTGGAATTAAACACCTGTGCACGAGGGCTCTAAGTTCTGTTTGGCAAGGGTGCTACTTAAGCCATTGTCAGCTGACTCTATTAAAAGTAAATTTAAAAAGACCAAAAAAAAAAAAAAGCTGGAAATTCCAGTTTGCATTTTCTGCAGAGTACATGTGAGGAAACTGAATCTCTCTTACTAAGTTGTGTTTCATTCTGCAGGTCTTGAGATCTCAATAATAAAACTGTATGAAGAGCAGAAGGAACACTAGTTTTGCATTTAATCCTCACAGGTTTTCAGTATTCTCTATTTGCTTCTATATATTACATAGCTTTAAAGATGTCTTTCAAAAAATACCAAGTTATGTCCTTCCCTATTGCTAGAAATCTAAGCCATTTAGGGTTAGTATCGAGTTTTTGCCTAGTTGTTAAACTGAAATTAGACAGCCATAATTTCATACTAGATGTAGGCTGAGTGCTCTGAAAATTGGAAAGCAATGGAAAATGTGAGTCAAATATGTGAGGCTATTTGCATTAGCTTTGCCAGCAGACCTGAGATTGTGAATGTAAATAATGTTGCCATTACTTACATCTTTCCTTTGTGATTTCTGTCATTATCCATTATTTCACTGTCATTTTTATTTTTTAAAAAGTGTATTTTTATCTGAAGAATCCTGAAGGACTTTGCTAACTGAATGATATAAATCATAGTATGTTGTGTATATCCAGTATTTTCCTGTGCATAAAAAGTAAAAGAAAAAAAAATATGGTAATAAACTTGTAATGTTGGCACTGAAAAGACCAAATGTTTAGCACTAAACGTTGCCGATAGCTTGGGCCAGCAGATAAAGAAGAATATTATAGGTAATTGTCACTGCTTTGGGAACTGGGTTAGGGAGAACATAATTCCCTGAGCTGGAATTTGGCCATGGCATCCATTTACCTCTAAGTGTGCAAAAGGCAAACTGGGAATCTTTGAAGACTGTAAGGTACTTGTTATGCTTCATCCAAGCTCTTACTGGTAATAAAGAAGTGAAATATAACAGCAGAAAAACACGATGGAGTTTTTTGATACAAATTTACACGTTGTACAGATAAGTTTGCATATAGTGAGGCATGTGCACTGTTAATGGCTAGTGAGTTTTTAAGGGGTAATTGCATGTAGAAATCTTTTTGCAAATAATTACCAACTTAACTCCCAAGTCTTGCTGGTATTTGAAGGCTGTGTGTGTCATCCTAGTAGTCCCACCTTCTTTGTCTTGTAATCATTCTTTTACAGTCCAGTGATTTTCCTGCTATCACAGTTAATACTCTCATGCAGCATGGATTTATATGATGGGCTAAATTAAGCAGAAGGACACCACCAGTAGCAGCACATCCACCAGCACTATTGTCACAAGAGGCAAAGCTGCTGCCCACCTCTTTGCTTCTTTTGAAGCTTTTAAGAAGTGATTTTTCAGCCTGATATGCATATGGTAAGATTAGATCAGAGTGCTAAAGGAGTTGACAATAAAAATACAGGATACTAGTTATTTACATTCCACTTGTAACTCTACTAAATCCTAGTAATAAAGAACAAGAATAATGAATTTTCATTTGGGTCATACATACTGATTTGATATTAGACAAGTGGATGGTGCTTATTTAAAAGAGCACTCCCTTGCCACTGATTTTAGGAAATATGATTCATGTCAGTAATGACATGGATTTCCATCCTGGAGCAGTCTGTCAGAGCTCTCAGGAGGGTTGATTTTAGTTTAATATTCATAGATGAACTAACCCTTGTGGAAGAGCTTTACTGCTTTTTTTATTTAAATTTCAAATAATTCCATGGAATTGTGTGAGAGCGAGAGAATTGTCTGCTGAATGCTGATGGATACAATAATATTAATAATAATATCATTAATAATGCTTAGGAAAAAATAGATCACACATGTTTGCATGTGCCTTATTCTATAAAATCCTGTACCTGTATATTTTTCCATCATTTATAATATGTATATTGCTATTTTAACCTGAAAGGAGAATGGTTTCCTATCCCTTCTGTTGAACAGCATCTTCCATGACCCAAACAGCGCATATCTGCTGGTGAAGGTTAGCACAGTGCAGGTTCATTTTACCAGCATTTGAGTTGAGCTTTTGTGGTAAATACCCTCTTATAGGGAGAAAGACATTTGCTCTGTAAATCAGAAATGACAGTTTCTAATGGCACTGTGAGATAGGGAAGAGAAGAGGAGGAAATGGAGCTGAACTCTACATTATGGAGGGACTGTAGTTTCTTGTTACAGCCCCAAGAATCCTGATGTACAATTTTTTGCCAATGAATATATTAGCTCTGCTGTCCGTGTGGTTTTGTATGCAGGTAGGCAGGGACAAGATTGCCTTAAATGCTTTGGAGAGAAGCTTCTTTTCTTTTTTTCTGTTGTGGGCCTGGAGGAGGAGAGACAAATAGCTTTATTCTTTTTTTGTTCTTTGTCTTATGTCCAGGTGGCATTCCCAGTCAGTTTATGAGAGGAGCTTGTAGACCCATATTTTTTCTAATCTGCAGCCTTTGTAGTTCCACAAGATGGTGCTTACAACTCAAATCAGCATGGAAGTATTTCCCCTCCTCTTAAATTCTCTGCTGCTAAATCTCAAATGAGATGCAGTGTTTCTGTGGAGAGTGCTCATGTGCTGCAAACTACATGATATTTGTTAGACAGGATGAAAAATCCAATTGAACTTAAAGCACAGGTACTAAAATACATCAGTAAAACGCAGTTTTCCCTTTCGTTTGTGTTTGTTGCTTTAATTTATGCAGTCAACTTATAATGCCTGGTAATAAATTATATGAGAGATATGTCGAATTTTGTATTCAGATTCAGAAGTGCCTTTGAGCAAAGAGTGGTATGTGTGCAAATCTAAGTAGCCTTTATTGATTAATGGGGAAAAAAGACATATTTTACTTAGTGGTTACACTGATTTATGTCTTAGGAGTGTGTTACTTCTCTATTCCTCTTAGCTGAAGCCAGTAAAATCCAGTTGATGGATTCCATGGCTTCCTTTTGTTTTACATTGAGCATCAACACTATTTTCTGCAATTTTCAGACCAGCAGCTATCTGCCTGCATGTTCAGATGTATTGAACTGGGAAATATTTTTATAGATATCTAGCACACATGCACTCTGTGTGTGCATGCAATACAGAATTGTTTGGCTAAACATGGAAATGAGTCTTTGAAAAGATGTGTCACATTTCCTACCATTACAAAAAATATAGGTGAATTATTGGAGAGATGGCTTTACCCAAAACAAACATTGTATCAATGATACATTTATAATGTATTTTAGATATTTTTTTAAAGACCACATTAGAGCCTTGACTCAACTGAGATGGCCTAGAGCACATTAGACACTGCCCTGGAGAGAAGAATTGGGAAATGTAGGAAAAACAGTTGGACTCCAAGATTATCCACAGAAGGTAGAGATACAGGATTGATGGTTTGTCCTGGCAGTTCATGGGAGGCAGTTACATTTTCAGTTAGTAAAATCCATCATGCTATTCGGATGCAAAATTCATTTTGGTGAAAGCTCTGGTCTGTAATATAAAGCACTGCATACTTAAATTGTGTTAAATACCAATGCTGGGTGAGGAGAATTTAGGAAGTGCCGTCTCTGTGTTATTTGTGAAGTTTTAATTGTTCATGTCTTGCTCAGAAGACAAAAAAGTTTTATGGAAAAATAGAAAGCTTGTCTGTGGGACTAGAATGTACTCACCAAAGGAAAATTTGAGGTAGCTGTGACAACAACTCAAATGCTTGATTTTATCTTCTTGTAGCATTTTAAATTTTTTTTTAATTCTAGGGGTATTTTTTATTCCAAGGTTAAAAAGAGGAGTATTCTGATTTATGTGATTTTAACCGTGTGCTGGTCAGCAAAACTTGAAATCCCAAAAGCACAGCGCGCTCGTGCTCCTACTAATGAATGTAGCCAGGTTGCACGGCTCAGAGGGCTCCTGCCCTGGTGCCGGGACGTGCTCGGGGAGGTCCCCACCTCTGTGGGTGCTGTGGGCAGTGTGCAGGGTGACACCCTTCTCTCTGGTGGCTCCTCTTGAGTCCCCGGCCAGAGAGCGAGGGATGCTGCTTTAGCAGGAGCCCACCTCCTTTGGGTGATTTTGTATGAGACTTTTATTTCACTGAGGCAAATAGATAACTAAGGGAAAACAACGTTTTTCATCATTGTGTTGTCAATTAAATAGGTTTGTCATCAATCAGAAAAAGCATATTTATGAGTTTAGGGATCTATAAAATAAATAGGTACTTCAGTATCCTGAATATGGCAGCTACTGCCTCCTCCATAATGCAGGGTGAACACTAGCAAGTTTGTCCTGTCAAGGGACTGCTTTTTCATGAAGCATCATGTAGGTAATACAGATATAAGAAATACTACTGCTAGACAGTAATTCTAGAAGCCCTGCAAAAGCTATTTAACATCAGATAAGAAATACTGTTCACTGAGAGAAAGGGAATTTGAGAGCTAGCTAGAGTAGTAGCCACAGACTTCAAGGTTCTCCCAAGGAAAAGAAAGGCAGGTTAGAAAAAAGCAGAATATGGCCCCGTGTGCTGTTTTAATGACTCTGTATTCATGTAGTCATTCCAAGGTGTATTTATGCATCTGTTCAAAATGTTTGGTTTGAAATCAGATATCCATTTCACTGATGCAGCACAGATTCCAGCCATGCAAGTCAGGGTAAAACTTAATAATATTCTAGCCTCATATAGTTTGAAATACATTTTGATAAGTATACTGTGACTAACAGATGCAAAGTGTGATGCATCTGAGTTAAGGCAGTGCAGAGAGGTACCTAGCTTTTTCATAAAGACCTCTAATATTTGTGACTCTTGTATGTTGCCTATAAAGATAGGAAAAGGCACCTTAAATTTTTGAGCAGATTTGAGGAGAGCTACCTTCCTATATAATAAAAGTTGCCTTGTTTAATCTTAAATTATCTGCAAATATAGCTGGAAAGTATTGCACTACAACCCAGTATAATTCGCTATCAAATTGCTATACATTTGAAAAGTGAGCTCTGTCTTTAGGAATTATGCATCCTCCAGTTTTCTCCTGTTCTCCTGTCTATAATTACTAAGGAGCCATATGAGCACTGATGCAGTCTCTGAAGCTGCCCTTTTCTCTTCCTTTGTAGTTCTAATGCAACTTCAGAAGGCATACATCTTAATTGTGGCCAGCATCTCATGTGTGTAATACATATAAAGGGATGCAAAATCAGTAGCAGTGCTTCAGGGACAGCGTTAATATTTAGCCAAGCTGCCAGCACTACAGTGAGAACTGAGAGACGTTTTTATACATCTGTGCTGACAAGTGGAAGCCCTGTTTGGAATGCAGTTTGCACAGCTGTCCTCATCCCCCAGCAGCACGTCAGAAATTATCTTGATGAGATCATTTTTGATTAATTTTATTAATTTTCCTCTGTTTGGGGGAAGTTCCTGCATAACCCCAATGCAGAGGAATGTTTACCCCTTCCTGATGTAATCCATCTTGAGGTTATTACATCTAACATCTGAATGCTCCC
The DNA here is from genome assembly GCA_004320125.1 of Scolopax mira. Taxonomy (NCBI): domain Eukaryota; kingdom Metazoa; phylum Chordata; class Aves; order Charadriiformes; family Scolopacidae; genus Scolopax; species Scolopax mira. The sequence continues at coordinate 43,704 of BJBW01003696.1, read as the reverse complement.
CGTGTTCTTGGAAAGCCCTGGTCACAGTCTCAAGGCTGTTGCAATAACTAAGTTAAGGCAATACAACTTGTAGTGTTACTGCCCTACCTAAAATTTGAGGAGAAAAGGGTTGTGGAAGCTGCTTGTATTTGCTACACAGACATTTCAATGTGGAGTTAAATCTGTGACAGTTTGGTATCTGATCAGAGCATTGACCTCTAAGAAGCTGGAAATTCAGTCAATTATATATATATTATTTTATAATTTGTCCAAGCCTTGATTTGATGCCATTGCGTAGCTTAGAGTAAAATTTAAGTAAGAGAAGTCATTTGTGATTTTGCTGTCACTACATTGAAAAGGGACTGTGCACTTAAGATTGTGTAGCTCATGGTGCTGCCTTCTTGATGTTTGAAAACACCTAGTGCCTTCCAAAAGGAAGTTGATAGGGAGGAACCTACAGAGCAGAGCACATATTGGAGGTTGAAGCTAGACTGTGGTCATTTTCCATGACAAATGCATGTTAATATTTTAACTGGGATCATCACTCTGCTAGACAGTAGCCTTTCACAGTTACAGTCTTTTGACTCTTGCTTTTGACTGCCCTGACAGTGAGGCCATGTTTAATACTGAAACTGGGGATCACTTTTGAGTGATCACTTTTGAGCTGAAATCAACCGTGGTCACTCGTTTTTCTTTGGTTGGGTTCATTGCATTGTAACATCTTATTTTTACATCATTGTAATGATTATGGGAGATTTTAAACCTGTGTGTTTCCTTGAAAGTCCTTCCAATTTAAAGACACTTGAGAGTATATTGAAATGCCAACTCTCAAAGGAGGAAAGGTTCATCAGTCCTGGCAGTGCTTTGGAGGACAGCAGGCTGTGGCCCTGTGTGAGCAGCATGTTCTCCCATAGAGCATCTGTAGGCAGCATTCAGAATGACTTTATGTGGCCAGGGCCTAATGCTCATTGGCTTCTTGTTTTAACCTCCTACTGACTCTGATGCTGAATGCAGTTTGCCTGCAGAGCAGCTCTCATGCTCCTGTATCTCACTGAATTGGTAGAGATGGGCTTGGGTGTGATTTCAAGTGCTCCCTTTGTCTACCTTCCTCCATAATGATGATCTTTGCTAATCTATTCCTGCCAATTTCTTATTTTTATTCTATTTTTTGACCCAGTATTAAACTCTACATGTGTTAGAAATCCCAGCATTCATATGCAAACTATTTTCAAGTTATTTTTCTTGTGAAAGTTTGACCTTGTCTGCACACATTTTTACATTGTAATAATTTTCCCATCATCTCGACTTGGAGTGAATAAGAGGCTAACTGGTGTTTAGTAGCCTTGATCATAATACTGCTCCATCAAATTGTCTCCACTGCATTTGGGAACAGATTCAAAGGATTAGTTATACTTAATTCAGTGGTTCTGGTTTTTTTCTTGTGCATGGTGCCCTGCCCCATCTCTAAACAAAGATTAGTACGTCACTATACACATGTGAAAGGTGTGTTGGGTTCTATGTATTTCAGAGGTTGTCATTGTCAGGCACCTCATGGTGTATGGTACGTGAATACACTCACATACTGCTCTTGGTATTTTACTCTACTCCTGTTTTCATTCGAATTGTTCCTTTAGGTGGTCTTAAGGAATGAGCAATTTCAAGATGTAAAGTGAAACATTTTGTTCGCAGTGAGAGTTTTTTTGGCTCAGGTCTTGCAGAGAGAATCAATTGTCAGGTATCCTGGACAACAGTGCTTTTGCAGTATCAATCTTGGAATGATAGAAATTTCTTCTTCTGTGCAGACCATGTCTGAGCATTTTGAAGCCATCTGGCATTCTGTGGCCTCATATCACAGTTATGTTCAGAATAAGCCTAAAAGATAGACAACAGAGAGAGAGAGTGTTTGGAACAGCTTATTTGCCAGCAGTCATATTTCTGGTGCTTAACACAACTTTAGGATGAAATACTATGAATCTTAACGATTAATTCTTTGCTCCTGGCAATCCTGGAATATGGAATATTGCTCGAAATAGGATTCAGACTAAGTGAAAGCCAACTTTTTGTCATGTGGATACCATATACAAATGGATAATATACTTTATGTAACATTCATCTGATAGTTTCAACTAGGGTTTTTTTGTATATTCTTCAAAAAAATTAAAAAGTTATTTCTGAACTGTTTGTTATTTTCCTGTGCTGTGGTGCAATAATAAGGTTAGCCTGTGATTTTTGTTTCTGTATGTGTGTTTACATACCTATGCATCTGTGGAGACCAGCAATGGCCACTGATATCACCAGCCTTCTAGTAATATTTTCTGTTAATAAACAGGAGTTCCGTATTTACTGAAAATGCTGAGCTCTACTGTTCAGATCCGAGGAGTATCTACTTTTTGGAATCCTCTGCTCCAGTGAATTATGTCAAAGAAGGAATAAGGCAGTTGCTGCTTTCGATTTGTACAAAACCCCAGTTTTCAGCATGACTTGGAACAAGATGCATGGCATGCAAGGAGCCATCTGATTTATCAGCAGAGATGCAAACATCAGCAATGCTTCAAGATGATATAGGAAGATCTGGTATCATGTCTCCTTGTGCTTTCCATTACAGTTCTTTGCCCTTGCTCTTCCCCTCATGTCCATGAGAGTTCATGTGAGGTCTGTGGTTTGACTAAACATAGGGCTGCCTGGGGTCTCTGTCTTTTGGGTTTTCCCTTCCTAATTGCCTTTCACTAGTTATTTTTCAAGCATGATGGTGTCAAGTTAATTTGCTGAAGAGTCGATCATGTGATTTTCATCATGATGCTTATGTAAACGCTGATTTTAGCTTGCAGCTTTATTAGCCCTTTTTTTTTTCCAAAGGCTTATGGAGGTGCTGTCCATAGCAAATCTATGACATGGGTGTCTTCTAGGTGATCAGTGGGAGAGAAAGAAATCTTAATAAAACCAAGGTTATTTTAACTGGCTTAACTGAGGCTGCTTTTCTTGGTGCTTACAGGATAGTATAATGAAACTCTGCTGCTCCCATTAGTTCTTTAGGATTTGAAGAGTGAAGAGTGGTCTTGACAGCAAGAATTTGCTTTAATAAGTATTTTCTTAAGCTCCATTTTCACACAGCAGCCGATTATGGGCTTTCCTGCGATATTGTGGCAGTGGCTTTGCAAAATTGTCTTTCTCTAGGATACAGGTGGAAGATGCACCTTTTGTCTTGTAGAAGTAATGTATTGAAGGAAGAGGAGAAATTACTAAAATCTCAGTGGTGGAAGCTTTGAGTGATGTATGGTGCATTTTGGACAGGAAGTTTGGGTTAATCTAACAGTCTGTATTTCACTTGGTCGTGGTCATTCCTGTTCCTGGGGGATGGGGTTATTCTGGGGAAGAGATTACTGATGATTTAACCCCAGGGTAGCTGGAAGTTAAAGGATCTTTAGTAGTTGGGCATGGAAACCACACCTAATGGATGAAAATGAAACAAAAAGTGCTCTTTCAGAAAGCGTGGGGTGATTAACAGGGCAGACTGGAAATATGTAACCTAGTCTGACAGCTTAAGGGAACAATACAGGGTTAACAAATGGAATTTGAAGTGGTTTTGTAGATAGTGGTTTCGGATGCTTTGGACATACCACTCATACCACACATGCGTCGCTTATCCCAAGCGCCCTGTGCCCTGCTGTTGAAAGCAGCACGTACTGGGGGGGCAAAGTGCTGATGGGGAGGTAACAGGAGCTGTTACGGATCTTGACAGAGTAAACACTGCAGCACTTCGGTGTGTGTCTTTCCTGGGCATTTTGAATATCTATAATGTGCTGAATTTCACAGGTCACAGCAGGGTTGGCTTTGAGGCAGGCCGTTTCAAAGTGTTTGGAGACCTCTGAAAAATTACTGCAGGCTACCCTTTAAACGTGATCACATTTCAGACTTTGAGGTTTGAACCTAGCCACTGCTGAGGAAGAATAGGATGAGCCCACAGGCTTCCTGTTCGTTCATTTGGAAAGCCCTTGAAGAGAAATTTTAAGTATCTTGTAGCAGAAGTTCTGCAGAGCTTTCAGTTATTTGGCGTGATGGCAGATGAATATCCTTGGCAAAATGAAGTAAAAAAACCAAAAAGCCGTACAAATTTTGTAGGTAGTTTCCACTCAAGAGAGTGGAAAAGAGATTATTTCTGGGGGAGAAAGTTGTATTTCGTCTTGCTGTGTGACTTCAATTTAATTAATTTTTGGAGCATTGTTTTTTCTCTCCTTATAAAATAATTTTGGGGTTTTTTTTGTATTATTGAAATAAAATGCATACTTCTGACTAGATTTCTAATTCTGTAATGTTTTAGCAGATGAACAGGGAACTATTTTGTGCACACCTGGTTGCATTTACAGTGTCTACTGGTTTAAAGTCTCAGTTGGGGCACATGTTAGAGCAGAATTTTAGATAATTATATTAAATATCTTAGATACTCCCCCTGGTTTCCTTGATATAAGAAGTTTCTAAAACTGAGGACCCTTCATTAGGTGTAAATGCATAAGCATACATCTGTGCTGATGCTGTTTGTCAATGATTTGCTCTCTGAAAGGTTGCCTAAAGTACCACAGAGCTATAAATCCCCTGCTCTGGTGGGCTTCAGCTGACTCTTCTCTGCAGTTACAGAGAAAAAAATAAAAAAAAATCTCTTTCTTCTTGCAAACCTGGATCAGTAACTCCAGATTATGGTTTAAACTCTTTCAGCTCATCTTTCTAATTCTTGGGAAGATATTTATATTGTTTGTATCTCATGTCAAATCATGTTTTTCTTTCTGCTGAATTCTGCCATGTGTTGCTTTGTTTGCAAGTCGCTTCCAAGCCAGTAATCATAAGCACTCCATCTGGTTGGGGAGCAGAGTAGTGATAATGTAAAAGGACATTTCCACTATTCTGTTTAAAAGAATCCTCCATCTGTACTGAATCTGCCATTTTAATGAGATTGTAAAGGGGTTTTGTTGTGGTTTTTTTTCTTTTCAAAGAGGGGAGGAGATACTTTTTTTTTCTTGCATATCTGCTCATTATATGATTGTGTCCAAGGCCCTTTCTCTTTCTCAAGCTGAGAATGACTATAGGAATTTGCAGTTTGCATAATTCAGGCTGCAAAGTAACAAAAGAATACTGAAAATTTTACCCAAAGCGTTTAACAAATTGATTTTGCCATTAGTATTGATCCTAACCCTTTGTTAATGGCACGCATGTGAGAAATCATCTTGAATGCTGTTTAAGACTGATCTACAAGGTTAAAAAAATACAGTTTCACTATGATTTATGACGTGAGCCTTTAGTAATCAGAGCTGAATTGATGGATATGAATGTGCTGAGATGAGTTTTTGGTGCTGGCAGATTTTCATTTTTCTTTGTGCTTCTGTTTTGTAATTCTGATTGTTGCTCTTTTTAAATTAATGGAGAGAGAATTCAGGAAGTTCTCTTGTGAGAACGTCACAACCTAAACCAGGACAATTTTGTGGAAGTTAATAGTCAATGGTCTGGGTCAATCATCCACTGGTCTCATACTAATGTGAACTCAAAAAGCCAAGAGCCAATGACTAGAAAAACAAAGTAGCTCTGGCAGAATAAATGAGCAGGCGATGGGTCGGGAGAGCAGTCTCAGAGGAGCTCCTGGAGGGAGCAGGCTGTCACCCAGACCGTGCTGGCACCATCTACAGAACCTGGGCTGCCTAGGGAACAAGAGGCACAGCCCACTAATAAGACAGACACATGCAGAGACTGTGTTGAATCCTTTTATCTACAAGCTTTGTTCCTCCTTTCCAAACAAGCAGTAATTCTGCTTTAGGAAAGCTGTTGGATTGCCAGTTCTGTCACCAGTCACTAACACTCCCTCCCAACAGGAGGTTGCAGTTCGGTGGCACCTGTGAGTATGGGGACACCACCCCACAATGGTCTCAGTCTTCTGGACAGATGCTCGTGAGTTTCCATAAAACTGTCCAATTTAATCCTTTTATCTACAAAAAGAACTATTCTGCAAGTTTTAAATTTAATGTGATTCCCTTGAATCCTATTACAAAAATCATTGTATTTCCTTTCTCCTTGTTGTCAGGCACATTTTCAAAGGCAGAAAAATGGCATTGATTTATTTATTTATTATTCAGAGCCAAATCCTCTTCAGTTAGAAACAAAAATAAATCACTGGATAGTAACCCTGTGCTCTTGGGTTTCTAGAACCGGGATGTTTCCTTTATTGTTTTGAACCGTTAGTTCTCACTCCTCAAAACCAATAGTAATGCTAAATCAAAATTCAGCTTTAGAAACGAATAGTACTTTGCGATGGGGTTGCAGCTTGCTGTAAGGACATTGCTGAGCTGACTTTGGTACAGATGATTGAAATCTCTGCCACAGGGAGCTCTGCACAGATGTCAGTGAGGCAAATTCATTTAAACTGACTTGGTCATTGTCTTGTCTTTAAATGGGGTGGAAGGCTCCTCCACCCCTGTAGACAACTGCTGGCTTCTCCGTGTTTAGTCAGTGGCAGAAGTGAGTATTAGTCACAGATACTATAATGCCATAAGCAAAAACATGCAGAAGCAGATAATAATTTTTAATATAGAGTATCGTCAGTGACATTAATGAAGTTATTCCAAGGTAGATCATCTGAGTGCCTACAATATTTATATAATGATAAATTTGGGCCTTGAATTTTGCTCCTTCTGAAAGATTTTCCATAGATAATTAACAACAAGTTCTGCATCATAACCCAAGAGCATGGGTCTACTACCTGGTGACTGGGCTCTAGTAGATGCAAACATGATGATGTTTCTTAACATTTTGAAATGATCCTTATAATATTTTACATATAGATTATTTCCTTTCATAGACAAACAAGGCATTGGATGTATTTGGCACAAAAATATTAGACCTTGATTGTTTTTTTCCCCTTCTTCTTACCCTTTGCTCTTCTGTAGCAGTGAATATCCGTGCACAGCTCGTGTGTGTGAGGTGTGTGTACCGGGCACGTGCAGTGTGTGCTCTGCAGGTGCTTGTGCTTAACTGACCAGATTTCAGTATTCCCTTTCCCAAAAGGTGGACACTTTAAAGGCATTCCTAATGTAAGTGCAGGGAAGCACGCAGAAAATTCCTGCTACTGGCAAAAGGTTGCATTGCCAAGGAAGAGATCTGCTTTACTGAAATTGTGAACCTCTTTCTGGGTTTCCCTCTGAAGCAAAATGATTTTGTTCTTGGTACTGCTTTTGATCTCTCTAGTTTAAGAAGTTGAAATACTTTATAAAAAGTTTATATAGAAAGCAGCCCTTTAGTTCAGGAAAATAGCCTCTAGAACCAACGACACAAATCTATCATAATTAGTCATCAGAAAATCTGAATAAATATAAAATTACCATGGAGTAGGAGGCAGGCATATGTGGTATTCAAAACACACAGAGTGTAAAATGATGTTATTGTTGCCTTTAGAAATAGTTCAAAGTAGTCTGCATTAGAAAGAGCTGATAAGCAGAATGACAAAAGCTTGTTTCATGAGTGATTCCAAGCAGCAGTGGTTTTCTGATCAGCTGATGCTGCAGCTATTTTGGGTATTCCACAGATCATGATTACATACCCGGGGAATGATTGGAGGCAGCAAATATGGTAAGTGAGCCAGGAATCCTGGGACATGCTCCCTTACTAACTTAATAGTCTTACAATCACTTGTCCTTTGCCATTTAAATAGCCAAGGGAAGTCTAACAAGTGACTGTGCTTAGTTCTTTTTTCTTTTTTTTTTTTTTTCAAAAAAAGAAAAAAAAAAAAAAAGAAAGAACTTCCTGAGGCTGCTATTTTTAGCAATGGAGCAGTGTCCAAAGTGTTAACTAATTGAGTCATCAGGTTTCATATCTGGCCACAGAAAATGGCAGTGGAAGAGGGAGAATGCTTTCCAGAACAAGTAAGCATTTGTGGATTCTGAAATTAGAGTAAAGTCTGCATATCGAGTTTCTTGTGTTAGTGTTTTAAATCTTTGATTGTATGAGACAAAGCTGGATGTAGCAAGGAGGTACGTTTTGGCTTGTTTGGTGTATTTTCTTTTCTGACAGTTGGATTATGGTATAGGCTGAGGCGGCAGTCAAATGGTATATGGAATTATTTGTTCTCTCTCCTCTGACCAATGGCTACATTCTGTTCAGGACACTCTGTGGAAGACACTTATTAAAATTTCAGAAACATTTTGTAATGTTTCGTTCAGTCATCAGGGCCTTAAGTAACCTAGATAAGCGTAACAAATTTATTCACTGAAATGTTTTAGAAAATCTTGCAGATTTTGAAAACAGTTAACTGAAATCTACGCTTTTAAGGTGTATTTAGCAAATAACACACCTCTTCTACTGACAATCCATAGGTCAATTAAACTTCAAGGGGAACCTGCTGCTACTATGCTAGTAGTGACCTGTAAGGAGGCACCTGTCTCACTCTTACTCTCAGGGGTAGTCCCAGTGACCTCCAAAGGGCTCCTTGTGTGATTTAAAAATTCCTCAAGTGAGCAAGCTGCTGTGAAATGACAACCCTGTACTCTGTGAACTAGGCTCTGAGGTTCTTCATAGCTTGAGTTATTCACATCAGTTAAAAACCACAAAAAGTTAAAACAATTGTTTTCCAGGCTGCTTTACTGCAGAATTAAAATACTGGGTTCCCAGGAAAGTGTGGTATTGCGTCGTTAATATTGATGAGTTCCAAGCTTTGTGTAAGCATCAATTAATGGCAGTATTTATTTTTTTTAGTTGGAGGTATTACTGATGGTAGCATCCAGCAATTTACTAGCTAATATCCGTGTCAGCAATAGCTTTGTGCTCTGAAAAAATACTGCAATGAGTTCTCTGAAACGTGTATGTTGTTTACTTGTTATCGAGTTGTTACTCCCTGTTAAAAACCATCTTTGAAACTCTGCTGTTCTTGTTCATGAATTCATTTCCATCAGTAATTTCAAAACTATGAAAACATTTATTTTGGGGTACTTTGTGAAGCAGTTTCTCACAGCAGAAAGTTTTGTTAGATTCAGGTGGTTTATGGTACTCGATTAGACTTTTTTTTTCTTCCAGTTCTGAGAATATTTACTTTCTCCTGTAGAGTATTGCAGTTTTTTTGTTTTGTATTGTTTTTTCCACACCGTAATATCGGTCTTTGGGGTGATAAACATCTCGACCAGTGCTTTATATGAGTCCCAGTAGTACAGAACTTGATGCAGCCCTGCTAGTTTCAGCGTGCAACAGTTTGGAGAGTGGAGCAAACTGGAAATCGGGGTGCTGGCGAGCTGTGGCATTGGGGATGTGCTTGTCTGCGGTACGCTCTGCCCTCTGTGCTGCAACAGAATGGTATTTACTCTTCATTTATGGGGTTTTGGGAGAAGTTGCATAGGAACTGGTCTTTTTGTTAGTATATACATCATTTATTGAAGATGTAGTAGCTGTTTGAAATGTAGTTGAGCGTTGGAGAAAGGGTACAGTATATATTTGTTTTGCAAGTTGGTTTTTTCTTTCTGATGTTGTTAATGGTAAATTCTGATTCTCATTCCATACATATCTAAGTTGTCTATAGGTTGTCATGTATGTTTTAGGTGTAAGGTGAGAAACATGCCACTGCATGTTTATCCTGTAGATTTGCTGTTCAGAAGTGATACTTTAATTAATGCTGTATAGTAATGGCTTATTCTATCATCATAGGGCAAATTACTGTATAGGGCTGGTAGGCAGTATTGTTGGCCATAACTTATTTCTATAAGCATATAATAAATTGTTCTACACTTTAACGGTTAACCTGAAAACTAATTCTAAATATGTGCTCATTAATATAGTAAAGTTAAAGTCTTTCAGACCAGTTTGAAAAGCACTGATTCATTAGTGAAATATCATAATTTACTTTGGTTAAGCCATGATGTGTTTTCCAAACATACTTTATTCTGATGCTAGGAAACCGTGGTAATGTTCAGATAAAAATAAACTAGGAAGTCTGTTTAAGGTAAAGTAAAATGTTCAAATAGTTCTGGTTTTATTTTTGTCAAAAAAATGAGAAGTTCCTCTCATGATGTTCAGATCATCATGGTTCGATGTTCAGATCATCAGAAGGGCTCTTCTACAGAATTTCAACTCAAGTGCACCGTGGCATTGAAAGCCACAAAAATACTAATTCAAAGATTGTGCAAAAATAGCACCATCTAATCTGCAGTGATTTCTCTTTCTATTTGGTAATTTCTTCCTATTTTAAGAATAAAATGGAGCTGTATTGTTATCTCAAAGACCCCATACAGCTAAGACTGTTCTCACTGTCACTGCTTTCATCCTGTTCATACAGGTAAATCCTGATCCTAGCCTCGCCCTCATGGTGGTTTCGACAATGACTCGTTTCAAAATAGAATTGTGTATTTAAAGTCATACTTGAATCTATTTTAAAACTCCTGATAACAGTTATACGGTTCTGATTTGTAGTTTTTTGCTCACAGATTTTGGTGCTTGGGTTGGGAAAACAAATTTTTCCACTGGAATCTGAGCAAATTCTCAAATCTGGAGTATGTGGAGTGAGGAACAAAACATTTTTAAAGTAATTTACATTTACTGTCTGCGCCACTGAATACATTTAATCTAGACAGCCCCAACAAATGCTGTCACAGAGTTTTCCATGCAATTTCACAAATCTGTAACAGTTAACGTCAGTGGAGGAGGAGAAAGGGAGCAGTGGGAGGGCTGGTGGCTCTCCAGTGTCCAGCCCCTTTGCTCTGTGAAGACCACACAGCGCTGTTGCCCACCTCATATGGCATCCTGCCCAGTAGAAAGAAGACAAATTTTTCTCAATGTTTCCAACAGTAACAAGCCATAGTATAACACCTGCTCTGGTTTGCTCTGCCTTGCTTTTCTGGTTTATAGTAATGCAGTCAACTACAGAATGGATTTGGAGTTTCTGGGTCATATCCATGACAGAAGGATCAAGTGGAAAGCGCCATACGGCGGGTTATGGTCAAGCAGGGAGATTCAGCTCCAGTAAAAGGACATGACCAAGCCAACACTGCCCAGAGTGTTCACTGATGGTATCCCCCAATAGGTCTCATACATCTCTAGATTGCACTTAAAATTCTCTCCTGGCAGGTTGCTCAGTTCCTGTACTTGAGAACTGTTAACTCTCCTGAGTGCAATTTCCCTCATGAGTTTGGGAAGTGCCAGCTAGGTTTTTCTACTCCTCCATAACCAAAACTCCCACAGCCAGTTTCTGGCTCTAGGGAGATGTTTGAATCCTTCAGTTTATTGGTTCCATTGATTCTTTCTTATTGTACCAGAGCATATATATTTCACAACATTTCTACAAAGAGGCGTCAGAACAGATTGTTCTGTAAATGTTACAAGCTCTTCTAAGTAAATTGCTAGGACGAAGCTCTAACCAGCCCTGCAGAACTGACTGCTACCAGGTTTATGGCTGTGATGCAAATCTTGCCCCAGGTCCTCTTAGTACCTGGAAGCTCTTTAGAAAATTTCTACTGACCCTTCAGGTTTGTATCTGCCATATGACTACATGGGCTTTCCCAGCTGAAGTTCTGTTCAACAGGGTTTTCAGGTGTGTAAATTGGAAGAGGTTCTTAGCTTCTGACAGAGGTCATAGTTCCTGCTAGGAAAGCTATACTGTGGCACTTGTAAACTGATAAAGGTTTGTACTTTTTGTAACAATCCTGAACAACGTGTCAAAAATTTAAAACTCCAGTAGATAGCTTTGAAACTAGCCATTCAAATGCCCTTAAGCCTACAAACTCCATAAACTTTAATTATGTAAATCAGTGTGTTTCTTCATATATTTTTGCCATTTCAGGAATGCCTTCACCAGTTTACCTCAAACAATCTTTCATTTTAATGTTCAAAAGTCCAAGGCAGAATTATTTTGGTTTTGAACAAGATTCAAAAACAGGTATAAAGTGGAAAGGCAGAAAGAGAACAAGAAACTTCTGACTTCGCTGTACTGAAAACCCTTAATAACCTCTTCTGTAGCTAGACAACTTATGTAGCTTGTCTATAGTTGCTGAAGCTTGTTAATGACAGTATCTTTAGGGAATATTTATGAACTTTAAATTTCCACTGGCATGCAGTTTGTTCCATTTTATTACCAGTAACTTTCCCTTTACCACATGTGAGTGAAGCATTTATATAATATTTTTGTAGTGACCTCATTTTGAGTGAATAAAATCTCTCCCTAAAATCAGCAATATTGTCACGATTTAGGTTTATACTGATTTTTTTTCTCCATCTGAAAATATAGACAAATAAATAGACTTTTAAAAAATGTTTTGAAGAGGGTTGCTGATTTTTTTTTTCTCTCCTTTCTGGATCTTGATTCTCAAATCAGATGCACACAGAGAGCAGGAGGTGGACCAACTGACATAATTGATGCAGTGATCTGAAGAATGTGACTTTAGCATGGAAATGGCTTTAAATTTGAGCCTGAGACGTACCTAAATTACTTCCATGCTCATTGGGTAGTCAGTTTCTGAGAGAAAAATAGCAGGGATGAGATCAATGGCATCTCATCTAGCTTGACATATAAGAGAGTTATTATCTTCAGGTGAATATAAACATAAGAAGAAACCCTTGAAGCACAACCAGCATGTCTCTAGCTCTTTGTGACTGTGGTAGCAGTTATGAAAGCCGGTGATTTATTTTTCACTTCTAAATGTATGATAGGAAAACTTTAGAGAGTGAGAGATGAGTCATTACAGGCTCAGGAGTTTCTTCCTGGAGTTTGAAATAAGCTTCTGGAAGTTGAGGCTGCCTGGAGAATGAATCTTGAATTTTAGATGCTCAAATCTCTTGCCTTCAGTTGTATCAGATCCTTTCCATTGATTATACATGAGAGTTGGTCCCAAAGGGCATGATCCTTTGCCTGATTGTGCACTTGTCATGGAGTACAGTGATTCACTGGTGACACCAGGGATTCTACAGGTTTTAGGATCTTGAACAGAGCGTGTCCTAATTTACTTAGTCATTCAAGTTTGTCTCATCATACAGGGTGGTCTGATAACTGAAAAGTCAGTATTGAAGGAAAATTATTTTCCTGTTAAAAGAAAATAATTCTTGTGTTTTGTTGTTCGCATATACTTAGATTGTAAGCGTCACACAAGTGTGCGTTGACTTTGCTGGAAAATTAGGATATTGCTTTTGGTGTTACTAATTTAATACACTTATACTAGTAATTGCTTTCATAAATTCTTCAGTTGAAGCTGACACATCAAACTTGTTTTTCAAAATCTCGAAAGCACATCTCTGCAAACTGGCAATGTGTGCTGAAAGTTGCAATAGGCCCTTGCCTCCTCTCTGGACATTGTCTCTGTGGGACAGGTTTGATCTCAGTTCAGGTGTTTTCTGTTAGGTTGTCAGATGTTGATTTTGTTAGAATTGCAGTTAAATCATTCTGTATTTGTTGAGTATCTGTGGTGACAAGTAATTAACGTGGATGTGACAGAATTAGGTTCATTTCAATTTGGATATTATGTTCAACTTGTTATACATGTTAGAATCATAGAATGGTTCAAGTTGAAAGCGACCTTAAAGATCATAGAGTTCCAGCCCCCATGCCATGGGCAGGGACACCTCCCACTAGAGCAGGTTGCTCAAAGCCCCATCCAGCCTGGCCTTGAACACTTTCAGGGGTGGGGCATCCACGAGTTCCCTGGGCAACCTGTTCCAGTGTCTCACCACCCTCACAGCAAAGAATTTCTTCCTAATATCTATCCTAAATCCTCCCCTTTTTCAGTTTAAACCGTTACCCCTCATCCTATTGCTACATTCCCTGATCAAGAGTCCCTCCCCATCTCTCCTGTAGGCCCTCTTTGGGTACTGAAACGTCTCCCTGGAGCCTTCTCTTCTCCAGCCTGAACAACCTAACTCCCTCAGCCTGTCTTCACAGGAGGTGTGTTCCAGCCCACTGATCATCTTCATGGCCCTCCTCTGTACTTGCTCCAATAGGTCCACATCCTTCCTGTGTTGAGGACTCTAGAGCTGGACACAGTACTCCAGGTGGGGCAGAGGGGCAGAATCACCTCCCCAAACCTGCTAGCCACAGCCTTCTGGGCTGCCAGCACACATTGCTGGATCATGTCGAGCGTCTTGTTCCCCAACACCTCCAAGTTCTTCTCCTCAGGGCCATTCTCCAGCCATTCTCTCCCCAACTTGTATTTGTGCCTGGGATTGCCTTGTCGCAGGTGCAGGACCTTTCACTTGGCCTGGCTGAACTTCATGTGATTTGCACAGGTCCACCTCTCAAGCCTGTTCAGGTCTCTAAATTTGTGGTCTGCTGAAGAAGACTGCATGCATAAAGTTGAAGCATCTTATGTAGTTGGAAAGCTGCATCGTAGCTTCAGAGATGTTTGTCATTGCAAGCAAACAACTCGCTCTAGAGCTTTTTATGTTGTTAAAGGCAGCGATAAACACCTCTTGTACTGGAAGCTGTGAAATGTTCTTGTTTGTACCAGCCTTAGCATCTCAGAGTCTGAGTCCTTTTCAACCATCTTCCACTCCAATACAGGTGGTTAATTTTCAGTGGTAACAATAAGCACGGATTCAGCATTTTGTAAAGAAAGACTGTAATAGGTAGAGTGGTGCAAGTGATTCTGAAAATGGTTATGCTAAACCTGCACATCGGAGACTTACCTTTTCTTGTTGGTCTAGCAAAGAAAGAGGAAATATTTGCTTGGATATTTTCCTGGTTTGGTCAAAGATTTCTTGAAGGAGGAACTGAAACTAAAATATGGTTTCCACTCTTTTGAGCTGCTTAAATGTGTGATTTTCAGGAAATATAATTTTTCTCTACCAGCATGTTTAGATTGACTGCTGTGCAGGGATAGAGCCTCAGTGGTTGCAAATACAGTTGATTATAGATTCATATGCAATTTTTGCAGAAATGTGCGGTGGTTTAGTCTCCGCTGGTGTGGCTAAGAAGGGGGATTTCACACAGCCTGAAACCAGTGTAGTTTTTAACTTGTGGAAAACATATTGTAGTTACATAGTTGGAATAGGGACAGTTATGGGGACATTCCAAATACTATAATATTTTGGCTACTTTGTCATGCACAATACAGTAATATGATCAAAGAAAGTTGATTATTAAGTTGCATGATAAGGCAAAGAATTAGACAGATTTGTTGGTTTTCTGACCAATAATTAAATCTTTCCTCATTCTGCAATCATATTCAAAATAGCTGGCCTTCCCTAGATGAAAGATGTTTTCTTTGAATTGCCAGGCAGTAGGAATGGAGCTTTTCCTGTTGCCCTGTGGCTGTGTTTAGGGCTGTGATCCCAAAAGCATCTCTCTAAAGGATAATTAACAGCAGAAGTGCATATAGCAGTTGGCCCCAAGCTGTCACATTCTTATCAGAAGGAAACAAGTATGGTATGTAAAGCATGAATATAGGCGAAGTTGTGTGCACAAAGATCATCTCATCCAGTGCAACCAGCCCCCTTTCTAATACAGAAGATACGAGAGAAATTTTCTAATTAGTTATAAGGTCATAGGGAGATACAAACGATACAGCTGCTTATAGAATTGAGTCTCCCCAAGAAAATGGTATGGCTGGTTTATTTCACATGGTTCATGCTTTACTGTTTGCTGGCCAGAATAGTTTATTTGAAATAAACTTTCACCCCTTCCCAAGTGAGCACAAGGAAGAAAATTTTAAACTGACATAGAAGCAAAATTCAAGAAGTGCCGAGGACTTCCAATTTCCAGTGTCATGCTTAGTGTCCATCAGAGTTGAGCCTTGTTGCAAAAAAATGCCATCAGTTGCAGTAAGCCCACCTTTATGAAGATAAGCAAAAATGTTATCATCTGTTTCCTCAGATCATCTCTGCTGCAAGACTAGTTCTGTTGAGCACATTCCCAAATGAAAGTAACATAAGTTCGTCCCTTAAAATGAGGTCATTGCTTCCCCCCACAACAAATGTTAGGCATGGTTAGCATCTTTTTGTTGGGACTCAAGCCAGAATGCATCCTGTTCCGGCACAATGGGAATCTGCTGGGGGTTTCCCTTCACAACAGCTACTGTTAAGGATGGAGTGGAAAACAAAACCCTGCTCCCAATGTGAAAAAAAGATGGGATTTTTAATCTGAAAAAGAAGCCACTGTAAGCAGAACACAAAGGAAAGAGATGAGTGTAATAAAAATACCAACAGTATGGGATCGGGCCTGTGCACATTGAAAATGATGGCTTTGCACTTTTGAGGGTTCACTAAATAATACATATTCTACATTTTCTGAGAGAACTCTCTCTAGTCTCATGGAAAAGCCAGGCCAGACCCTGGGTTGACAGTCAGAGCAAATTTCGTAGTAGTTTTTGTCTTAACTCATGCCAAATAGTCTCTTACTTCACTGGGAGAAAAAAGTAGTGAGTATGTATTTGGTAGCGTGAGTCAGCATCAGCATTTTCTGGTTTAAAATGGAGGCTCAAGGTAATACCCAAGTGACTTGAGAGTTAATCTTTCCTGTAAAACTCACATCGCATTTCCTCAAAGTGGGGAAACGGTTCTCAGGTCCCGTTCCTGCACATCACGGGCTCTGCTATCTGTCATGTGGAAGGACTAGAGGACCCGAGGGTAACGAAGGGTTGGGAACAGAGTACTGCTACCAGGATGGCTTGTTCAGAGTCCTTCCCAGAGATGTCTCTGGGATGAAGGCTGCTGAAATGATCTCCAGACTGGAAAACCTGTTGTGGGCCACAGGCAGCCTGCAGTTGGCAAGCTCCTCAGCCTGCTGTACATTAGGGAATTGAATTTTTATAGCGTAGTACGTTAAAGGGAGATACACAAATTTAGAAGAAATATACATTGTATAAAACTGCATTCATTAGCCAATTGTGTGCATTTGCACATTTCTTAAAACTAGAAATAGTTGGGTTTTTTTTCCACAAGAAAATAGAGAGGAAGAGGGGAGAAGTCATGCCATCTCTGAAGAAAAAGCTTGATATTGTCTGAATTCCAGAACTGTGCGCTGTGTACAGCGCTGAGCTCTGTCTCTCCAAGTATTAAAACACTTGTAAGAATCTTGATTTTTAATTTCAGTCTGGATATAGAGATTGAAAAGGTATCATCCCTGAGGAGCACAAGAGGGAGCAGGGAAAGGCTTCAGGGACACAGCCTGACAACAGGGATCCTGGGCAAATGCACAGGAAGGGCTGTAGTCTTTGTGGCTGACTGCAAGAACATCTAAGATTCAGGGTGCTTTGATGTGTGTCCCATGCTTGCTGTTCTCTTGATATTTGTCAAGGCAGTGGAGAATCAAAAGCCAATTTTCATCTTCATTTCATGTTGGGATTGATTACCAAAAAAAAAAAAAGAAACAAAGGGATCTGAAGAGATTGTTAGCATATAGAATGCCTCTTGAGAATATTGAGGTTTAGGTAATTAGCATTGGAGAAAATTTTTATGAGGTCTGTTAAGAGAATCTCCTGTAGACATGCTGTCTGTGAGAGGTTTGTCTTTCGGACACCAACTAGCACAGAAAGGGGAAGTGGGTGTATTGAGAAGAGTTACCACCGAGGGAACACTTACCTGCACGAATATCCTGAGTGATGGCTGGAAACCTAAAATCCTTTTCCCCCCTACTGTGTTTTTAAATGCATTTAATATAATAGATCCTTGATCAGTCTTTGACATGGCCTTCCAGGCATGATGGAAATCCAGATAAATAATTATTAACATTTATTGTTATGCTTGTTTGATCTTTCAAATTCTTCAGTGCCTAAGCTCTGATGCTGCTCCTGTCTGCAATACAGAAGCAATTACAGGCTCTACCAGGGACTCCAAGAAGCTTTGTGTTAAACAAAGCAGTGCCAGTTGAATATTACATTTTTCTACTCTATTGTGGTATTTTAAAAACAGATTGAATTTAGGCTTAAAATAGAAATGTGAAGTTGAGAAAAATTTAGGTTCAGAAATGCGAAAGTTCTTGTTTGATGTTTTTGACCAATTTTTACCGACCCCTACATTTACTGACTCCTTCTGTAGAAGTTGGATGGCATTCATTGGTTCTTCTGGGTTTTGGAAGTGGAATGACTTAAAAGCAAATGTATTCAAGGCATTTTGCAAGGTAGAAAAAGCTTGAGAGTCTGTTCTCTATCTGAACAGGTTGAAGCAAAGCCTCAGTCATAGGGAAAATGGAAGGTGGCAGTGCCACTTTTAGAGAGGCTGCAATTGCTTTTAGTTTCCAAAGATGTTGGCTCTCCCTTCTCTCTAATGTTGTTGCTTGTTTCTGCTTATGGCAGAGTCCATACTGGGTAAAGCCCTGTTGAACTTTTTGCACAATGGTACAACCTCAGTCTCAGTCTGTCTCTGTGCAAATCTTAAAATTTCTGTTCATGGTGGCCTGAAAAGGGTGAGTTAACCCAGTCTGAGGGCTTGGGAGCTTTAGCCATGGTCAGAAAAAAAGGTTTTCCCCTTTGTGTGTTACACCCTGTGTGGCTGCTAAGGCAGCTCATGCAGTTTAACACACTAGGTCACATCACATTCAACTGGAAACCAGTAAGATGGAAACTAGAAGTGCCAGTTCAGATCAGCTAAAGTGTGGGGGAGTTTGTGTTGTCCCTGGCGTGCTGTTAAATGGCAGCTTCTCTGGGTGGTTCCTAGTTGTCATCGTAGAGCCTGCAAGTGGTGCTGCAAGTGGCAACCTAACGGTGGCGTCAGGACAGTTTGAGCAAAAGGAGTGAGTTTTGAGTGGTGACTGGCAAAGGAGGACACGCTGTTTGCTTGATGGATTTCAGGAATAGATTTGTGCATCACGTAGCAGCACCTGAACTAGCTTGATTGGAAATGGTTTTATACATCCCTAGGCTGGAAGTGTGACCTAACCTTTATCCTTCCCCCCTGTTAGCAAGCAAGTGCTCCCAAGGGAAGTCCTTGAAAGACACAGGCGTTGCTCTCCCTCTGCAGTGAAACAGCAGTTAGCTATTAATATGAATATCAACTATTTATCACTCCATCTGCTTCCCCCTGCCTCCATTTTGTATAAGCAAACAGAAAGGTTTAAATGTTTCTGGGTATGAGCAGTGTTTCTTATCTGGCGTGTGTTAATGTGACTGGCGGGAACTGATTTTCCATAGCAAGCTTCTGTGATGCATCCCTTCCCCTCCCAGAAGCAGCTGTAAACAGCTGATGTTAATTATCATCCACCTGCTGACTGTGCCAAACAGACATGCCATTACACTGTGACAAAAAAGGCTCCCGGTCTATTAAGTCCTCCCTCATACCTTTGCTAATGCTGATAAAATGCTGACCTGTTTTTACCCCAGTGGCTGCTGTTGCTAAGCACTGAGAAAATGACCTGTCTCCTGTAATAATCTGCATTGCACGGTTCAGATGATCTTCCAAATGAAAATGTTCTACTGCACCTTTCAAGGCAGCTATTTTTTTTCCTATAGTCTTCACAGTTTGTAGCAGCACCTTGTTTTTGATAGAGCCTAATTAAACATGGAAATCTGGGGGCTGTTTTGTTGGAAGCACGTCACAGAAGTTGATTTGTAATGATCAGTGTGGTGTGTTTGGAAAATAATGATTAAGAGCAGGGAAGGCTGTAAGCTCTTAACTTACCATTGCAAAGTGGAACATCATATGTGCAAAACTGGGGAGAAAATGAAGATTCCCTCAGTAATGGTTCTCTCCTTGGAAGAGAGAGCTTGTTGTATTGAAAGGACTAGTAAAATAATCTTGTAGCTTGTACTGGTACAAAGAAGAAAGACTTGATACCCACTTATGATTTTGCTGTCATTATACCCAAGATTGTTTCATCCTGCAACACGAAGGTGACTTCAGATGGGCTTGAAGTAATGCTTGAACAGAACATCCACTTTGCGATGGCTGCATTGACAGGAAAGGAGAAATGTCTGTAGCAAATTCAGAAAATGTGTAAAAGGGAAAAAAGTATTATTTGAGCACTGGCTAAGTAACGGAACTTTGGGACCAGAGTGTTTTGTATTTCTCTCAGCAGTTACTGCCTTTAATTTTTGTAATTGTTGTACAGTTGTAAAACCTTAAAGGATCATAAAGCTGTAGTGATGTAAACCTATGAAATGATACTGAGAAAAAACAATAAACGACAGCTCCTGTTATACCAATGGAGAATAGGACACACAAAAATGTGTTGACTGCTCAAGATGCCAGAGGAAGCTGTGGCACGGATAAAATCAAAGATTATATGATTTGTCCCTCTTGAAAGCTAACCCAGTTCATTCCACTTGCTCCGAGGCAGGATCTGCAGTATCTAAACCAGCCTTGGTGGATATTTGCATAACTTCTCGTTAAAACCCTCCGGGGATGGGAATTACTTTCAGTGATCTCTTTCATGGCTTAACCATCCTTTCTGCCATCCTTATAATCATGCTGAAGTCATCATAAAGCAAATTTGCACAGCTATCTTATAGGCAAGATGCTGAAAAAAGTAAAATGCTGTTTAGATAATGGCACTGTACCTAGGGACTTTTGGCTACTTCATGTCCGAATGTGGACAGATAAAATGTGCCATAAAATGAGGGAGAAGGGGAAAAATAAAACAAAAAGTAATCAGACATTAGATTTTAAAATGCTTTAATTTGTAAAACCATGTTTTTTCATTCAGGTAGTCCAGTCCTTAAATGTTGAGTATTTTGGATTTTTAAAAATCTGTCATGTGAGATCTCACAGCACTGCTCTGGTCTCTGCAGCTTGGATATTAAAGGTGGTGTGACACTTTTGAAAAGAGCAGAGTGGTTTCCATGGAGTCCTATCCTGAGCCTTACCATGTTTATCTTCCAAGCTGTGTACCAGACATGTCCCTGGCTACTACCCTTGCATGTTAGACAATGCTACATAATTCATATTTATATATAAAGTCAAATTTTGTGCTGCCTAGTCAGGCAGGCAGCCTATTTACACCAGAGGGTGTTTGCATAAGCAGGGACTTCAGGATTTGACCCAGATTTGATAAGGTTGTTTGTGATCCTTTCGTGTCTAGTTAAATGTGTGTACAGTATGTTGTATCATTATAACCTGTTTGCCAAGGTCCTATATTTTTATAGTGTGCTGTAATTTCTAATGAGACTTTTCCTTTTTTCTTGTAGTCTGATGCAAATGCAAGTTACCTGAGAGCTGCTCGAGCTGGCAACTTGGAAAAGGCTCTTGACTACTTAAAAAGTGGAGTGGACATCAACATTTCAAATCAGGTTGAAGAATAATTTGATCATATTTGCTGGATAAATACCTTTCTCACTATTTATTGAATCTGTCTCTATATTTTTGTTTCATGTTAGTGATGTTCTGTGGATTTTTTGATGAGCCATGTTTACATATTTTATCCAGTTAAAGCTTTTATTTTTACCCCTTGCCAAGACATCATTTCACTTCTACTTGGACAATGTTGTGTTGTTTAAGGCTATCTTTCATTCCATTTGTATTACATCAGACCATGGGACAGCACACATAACTTGAGACCCCAGAGCTAGTATATCCTGACTTAATTCATACTCTTTCCTTGTAATCGAGTTCTTGTAAAGTTCACTTAATAATAATTTTTGTAAGCAATCCTCTCACTGGGATATAATCATTTGTCTCCTGATACGTTGTTTGCTATGCTGAAAAACCTTTCCCAATCTTTTCCATTGCCTTTCTTTTCTTTCCTCCTTTTTAAATCAGAATGGGTTGAATGCTCTCCATCTCGCTTCCAAAGAAGGACACGTAGAAGTTGTCTCTGAACTGATACAGCGAGGTGCCAGTGTGGATGCAGCGACAAAGGTTAGTCAGGCCTATCTAATTGTTCTCTTCATCACACCGATGGCATGGGAACACAGTGTCAGCCAACTGATTACAGACATTACTGCAGCAGTAATTGCCCTTTTTCCAGTGGTGAAGTGGTCTCAATAATTGTTTAATAGAAACCTTTAGATTATATTAAATGTTGCAGGTTACTAGGGATGAGATTTACTGAACAAATTGTAGATTCCCATCTGGGTTTCTGTATATGTCTTCTAGAATAACTTATTCATTAGAAATACTCAGAGTATTTCATTGCAAGAAATACTATATTTTAAAGTGGAACATGTTCTTGATAGTATTGTCATGTATTCAAATTCAAGTTTTTTACTCTTTTCAAATATAACTGTCTCTCATTTCAGAAAGGAAACACAGCATTGCATATAGCATCCCTTGCTGGACAAGCAGAAGTAGTCAAAGTGTTGGTTACAAATCGGGCCAATGTCAATGCGCAGTCTCAGGTAAAGTAATATTTCTCTGTTTGGTACTATCAAAAACTTTGCTGACATTAAAATCCTTCTCCCCTTATAAACTGCAATATTAGTAAGTATATTGGGTAGATCTCATTGTATTAATGCTGGCTCTTGAAAATAGGGTCAGTATGATGAATGTAATCCTGATAACATTAAAAAACCCGCATTCTCTTTTGACTGTTCCACCCAGGTAGTTAACCACCAACAGGTGCAAAGACAAAATTTAAACACAGAGATGCCATTGTGTTAGGGAAACAGGCATTTTAGTGAGCGGTGCTGAGTTCATTCCCACCTTGTAACTCAACATACAATTAGAACTTTAAACACTTCCAGCTCTCCCCCTTCTGTTCGGCCTCTCACCAGGTGGTTAGAGTGTGCCAGGGACATATCCAGTCTTGTCTTCCCCCATAGGCATGACAGTGCAGTGAAATGCCAGGCTGTGTTCAGATCTTTTCCTACATGGGATGTCAACCATCAGTTGGGATTAACTCTGAGTTGCCCACCTCATCCATCAACAGAGAAAGCATAAAAATAACATCTCTGTTTAACTTAAGTTGTCCAGAACACCTGGAGATGAAGAAAGTGGAGGCACATCCAGGGGTGTTTGCAGGATACTGGAAGTGGTTGTGTAACAGGGAGCACAGCAAGGCATGTACCCCTCGGTCTTAGGTCTGCTCTCTAGTATCTTACGAACTGCTTATTCTTCTAGTCAGAAGAGATACTGATAAAACAGGATAGTGGTAGAGAACTTGTTCAAATGAAAGGGATCCTGTTTCATATAATTCAGTATCTTCGGCTTAATCGAGCTCATCCCCTCTCTTTGTATGAGGAGATGCTGCAAGCACATGCAGAGGCTTTCTAGTTTGGTCAAGTCCTTTGAATGAATATTTATATTAATTATAGAAAAGTTGAAATAAGGGAGAACAATGCTAGTGTTAAGAGCAAAGCAGTAAAATGAAACAGAAAAACCCTGACTCAAAAAATGCATGAACCAAAGATTTTTTGAAAGCCGAGTGGCTGTGCCTCAGGAGGTGACCCTGCATTCCTGCCCCATTCCTATTATTCCTTTCTCAGGGGCTGGGTGGCAGGCAGTGTCAGAGAAGGGATCAGATTAAGAGATGTTCCTCTCATCAGGACAAGTATTGCCATTCTTTGGTATTATACAGTTGTGGGCAGGATAGAAAATGTTTGTTAAAAAGGGAAATTTAAAAAATTTGATTTTAAAGAAACATTGGGTATTTTATTGATCTTTCAAATAATATGAACAAAAATTTTAACAGAAACTATTTCAAGAATGTTAGTTATTTGGGATCTGTCTTTCATGTTTCCTTCCCCTGGACAAGGAAAAAAGGCCACTCTCTTCTCCTTTCTTACTCTTTTATACTAGCTAAACACGCCAGTATTTTGTCCCAGGAAACATAGGACTTGAATTTAGAGAATAACAACAACAAAAAATAGATTTAAGTAAAATCTTCCATAGCTGTTAAGAAGTAAAACAAAGCAGAAATATTTTGAGTGGTTTTCTTGTTAAGGAAAGTAAGATGGCTTTGAAAGGGTCTTTTCTGCTTGTGCTTGAGGCTTGTGTATTCAGCCCTGAAACTAAAAATAATCAGAGATTGTAAACATCTTATATAACTGCATTGTCCATACACCCTAAGGTTTTGCCACATGTTACCCTTATTTTGCTAACAAATGAGAATTACAGATATATTGTTTCCCCCATTGTGGATGCCTTTGATATCTTTGCTTGAGAGACGTGTGTTGGCCATTTCACACCAATAGCAGTTACCAAGCCCCTGGACCAGCTTTGCCCGTGATACTGACATCACTTGAGCCTTCCCTATGAGCCTTCTTATGAGGAGCAGCTGAGGGCAGCTGGGATTGTTCAACCTAGAGAAAAGGGGACTGAGGGGAGACCATATTGCTCTCTACAACTACCTGAAAGGAGGTTGTAGAGAGGTGGGGGTTGGTCTCTTCTCCTAAGTAATAGGCAATAGGACAAGAGGAAATGGCCTTAAGTTGAAACAGGGGAGGTTTAGATTAGATATTAGGAAAGTTTTTTACACTGAAAAGGTTATTAAGCACTAGAACAGGCTGGATAGGGAACTGGTGGAGTCACCATCCTTAGCAGTATTTAAAAGATGGACAGAGGGTAGACATAGCAATAAGGGTTAGTGATGGGTTTTGTGAGTGTTAGGCTGATGATTAGACTAGCTGCTCTGAAAGGTTCTTTCCAACCTAGGCAGCTCTATGATTCTATGACTCCTAAAGCTTAGAAGAAAGTTCTGTTGTATTTGGTATACCCATAGAGAGACTACCCAAAGATCTCTTTGGTTTGTTTTTCTTTTTGATGGTTAACCTGTTTTCTGTGAGTTTGTGCTGACAGCACAAGTGTTAGGGATGTAAAGCCTTCCTTAATCAAATATTCCCGTCCTTAAAAAAAAAATGAAGAAAAAAAAATATTTTTACTGAGTCTGAGTTGTGTACACCTTCTAAGGGCTGTTTATTACTACTGAAGACAGAATGCTTTCCTTAGGCTTGTGGCTCTCTGGTAATATCAGCCCCTTTTTAAAGAGACAAGAAAAAGCAAAGTATGGGGGTAAGAAAACCCTACAATAATTTAACATGGGACAAAAGGTTCTGCTCTGCCTTCAAATGGCAATAATACTTGGTTCTGAGAATTTTTTCCTATTAATTATTTTCTGAAACTAATAATTAGGAAGTGTTTCCTGCTTCTTTTCTAAATGCAAATGTTTGAAACCAAAAAATTAATCTCTGTTTCCAGCTGAGTTAGTAAATAGATATTAAGTATGCCATGAATGATAGGGAAAAATGCCAGACTCTGCTGTTGACTGTAATAATAACAACCTGCAATGGGACTTATTGGGTACCTTAACAAATGCTTTCTGGTTTTTTTGGTTTTCATTCAGCAGAATTTTGACTGTATGGTAACTAAACTGTTAGGCCTTGGTTCTGGAGAGTGCATTAACATGTTGCTGATTTTAGGCTTTGGCTCCAGAAGGACTTCAGCTTTATGCTCGTAGCGATGCTTTCCTGAATAGAGACCAAATTATCAAAATACTGGAACAGCAACAGACCTTGCAGCCTGTGCAGGCCTTGTAAACATGTGGCTTCACAGCTGCTCAGTGTCTTGTTGATGCTAAAGTTCCTCTTGGATCAAACATCCAGTTCAGGCCATTTCCTCTCGAACTGTCCCTTTTCCTGACCTCCTCTTTGTCCCTGCTGCCAGTGAAGCCTGTGTGCTCGGCCTCAGGTCACCTGCGCTCTCCTGCGTGCTCTGCTCTGGACGTGTGCTGTGACAGTCAGATGGCTGTCAGCTGTTTTCACCCCAGCTACTATAACTCAGCTGAAATTCACTGCTATAGGTCTTAGGCTCGGCTTTCCCTTCATCTCTCCAGAGCCTGGAACGTTGGTGTTTTTTCTTTGATGCAAATATACAGCTAAACTCTTCTCAGCTCCTCTCTGTTTGGCTCTGTTGGTTTCCTGCAAAATCTAGGTCAGTGTCCTTTTTAACCATTCTAGCTGAATTGTTGAGCTGCTCTCTCCCTGTCTTCCACCTTGCTGAAATGCCTGCCCTGGCCGTGTGGCAGACATGAGAGTGCTGGTCTGTCTCAGCCAAACCCAGCCCAGGAAACGCTTCCTCAACTTTTCTGTTACTCAAGCCAGATGAAATCTTTCTTCTGTTTTACCTGTTATTTTTAACTAGCCCTTACCTCCTATTCAATTTTGTATTTCCTTTCCTCCTTGTCCTCCCCACACTCTACAGTAATCACCAGAAGTGGTGTGTGGTTGAGCAAGAGGTCTGGCAGGATCTTAAGAGGGAGGACTGCTGCCTCTCGTTGCAGCTGACTCTGTGTGAAGTTTACTTAAGAACAGTCTGAGAAATCCCAATGGCACGAGATCTGGAAGATAGTGAGAGGAAAGACAGGGCTCTAGCAGAGCCTACTGAAATCTCAGTGACCTCCTGGCCAAAACATTTAATGATGCCATCACCTATGCTGGTACCATAAAGAAAGGAATCACACAAAATGTAGCAGTAGTATGTCTGAGTAATGCCATAGGGTGAATGGTGAAAACATGTGTTGTGATAGATCAGAGGAGAAAGGGATTGTTGTTCTTATTGCTAATGCTGCTTTGGTTGCTTCAGGAGTACCAAACTGCTCATCTTGGTATAGTATAGGGATGTTTTAAGTTGTTACTATGTAATGTATTTACTACTAGTTCACCATTCTTTTGGACGGAGGGATGTGTGGTGCTCCATGAAAGCCAAGCTATTTCAGGTGCAAATACACAAATTCTGTAAGTTCCTTTAGAGGTCTCTTGGTCCCAGGACAGGTTTCATGACTTCATTTTGCTTTTTTGTTTTGTCACATCAAAGCTATGAAATTCAGAAATGCGTAGGACAATAGGGAAAAATACATTGCCCTAATGTTAGTCCCCCAAAATTCAATTCCTGAAAGTCTGTGAGCTGTATACAGTTAAGGCAAAGACAGAAGCATTGACTGTAAGAAGAAAGCACTTGCCAAGGAATGAGTTAAGCTCTGCAGCCTCTACTAGAGGTATTGCATTGATTGAAATCACTCACTCAAGCATAATTTGAGAAATGCTCTAATGTGGTCGGAAACACTGATAAACCTCTGTCTCAAACTACTGACAACCAACAATCCTCCGATCTCCTGGTGCCTGAAATATGAAGTAGCTTAGTGACCACAAGCAGCCTATGCTCAGAAGGCAGCTCTTTGAGGAGATAAAAGGCATAAGCAGCTTGCACAAGTGAAAGAGAAGTCAAAGCTAATGGAAAGAAGAGAAAAAAATTGGAAAGTATTCTGAAGGGCCGTTGTTTTGCTTTTGCTACAGACTTGTATTTCCATGTCCTATTTTGCATTTCCATTGCTGTGACTGCATTTATCAGGAATCATAACTGTTCCAAATGGTCTGTCCAGACTGGTTTTTAGTTTAACTTCACAACAGATGTAAAAGGAAGTATTCTCACTTAGCTGTGGGAACTGTATCTGGTCAGCTGAAAGATTCTACTGTGTTCTTTTAAATAATATTACCCTTCTCCTGTCTTTACTTGAATCCAGGGGTTATCACATCATTAGCTGGCATGTGAGCACACAATTTATTTGGTTTCCTCCTAATCTGCCCTGGTTTGGTATGTATGAAATGTCTGTGGAGTGCTTACACTCTTGTTTTTCTGTTTCAGAATGGTTTTACTCCACTATATATGGCAGCCCAAGAAAACCACCTGGAGGTTGTTAAGTTTCTTCTTGACAATGGTGCCAGTCAAAGCCTTGCCACAGAGGTAAAAGTTTGAATTTCACACTTTATGAAAAAAGTAAACATGTAAAATGTGCCTCAGCAGTGATTCTTGCCAGCTTATATTGAACTAGTCTTTCAGCTGCAAAATTAAAGACCAATAAAAAGTTCTGTCTGCAAAGTGTGCTAAGGAGCACTGAGTTACTGACTTTTCAGCAGTTCAAGCCAGCTCTTGCCATTTCTAAAATAAAAAATTATTTCAACTAGAAACACTTCTAAAAATAGATGAGTTCTTAGTCGTAACTAGTAATCTTTCAGGTTAAGTGCTCAAACAGGGAAGCTGTGTGCATAACACAAAAGTTCTCTGTGCTTTCATTATAAATAGCGAGTAACGTGGAGGGCAACCATAAAGCAAGAACAACTCTTTAAATACACTTTGGAGTCAGTCCTGGGATATCAGGGAAAGCCCAGGGTTACTTAGTGTTGGAGCGTTTTCTAAATGCATTTGTTGCCATCTTGATACCCCCTCTGTAGAGTCTGGTTATCCCAGCTGGTCCTGCAGTGATCATTTCAAGCTGACAGAAAGATGGAAAGTCCATCCTTGAAGGTGTTCTGTGATCTTTACATAACACTTTTTATTTCCTGCTTTAAAAAGTAATTCTAATTCAAATAAGGCAACGTGGAAGGAAAAAAAAAAAAGCAGATATCTTAATAGTCTAAAATATACTGCACTGAGATAGGTTTTTAATCTGATGAATTTTCAGCTGTTTCAATTACAAGATTTTGCTACCCCTGTATTTCAGTGTGTGCTCTCTCTAGTATTTACAGAATTATAATTGCTCTATCTGAACAGATTCCATGAAGGAAATAATGCTTATTTGAAAAAGTTCTATTTTTTGCAAAATATGAAATGCAAAATTATATTATTGCATCCTTGTACCTCATAGTATCACTGTATAATCACTGTTCATATATGTACGTATGGAATCTTTTTTTCCTCTTCTGAAGTCAGGACTGTAAAAATTAAATAGTGGATCAAAATTATCTTTTCAAAATTACTAAAGGTTAGTTATACCTAGAAGTGGGCATCAGAAATTACTTTCTGGAAATGCTTAAAGATACGAAAGTGAAGAAATGTCAAAGTAAAATATTTTAAATCTGGAAAATTAAGTGAATATTGTAGTTTTCAGAACACCCATTTCTATTTCTTTGTAAAAACTTGGGATCAAAGAAGTCATTGGACCCCAGGGATGTACAATAGGTTCAGATTTTTGAAAATATTCTTGCCACTGTATGATTTTCTGAAAATAGAAATTTTTTAAATTGTGCACAGGCAGTTGATTCTTTTTCTTTGGTATTGTTTTTCCCTTGAGCATTTGTATGTCAGTTTAGGTTCAGCTTTTTTCTAACTCAGCTTGATGATAAGGTGCACTCTAATTTTATCCATGGAGAATTCCTTTGAAGATATCAGAATACAAAACAGTGTTGCCTTTATTACCTTACTTGTTTGTGGTAGTTGCTTATGGGTGCTTTCTTATTTACTCTTGGTCCAAGTTTTCATATAAATCTAATTTATCCTTTTCTTTTTTTTTTGTAAGTGTAAAAACCTGTATTACTAAATTATTGCCACTTAACTCAGTATTCATTAAAAATAAAATTCTTTAACAAAGGTCTTTTAATCTAAGTTAAAAAAACAAACAAACAACTGTTTTCTTTAAATTTTTTTTTAGGTTTTTGTGTTTGGTTTTGTTATTCGTTGGTTTGGTTTTTTTTTCCTGGAGTGGGTTTTGCCTGATGATTTAAAGTGCAGTTGCTAATTATAGCTCTGACATCACGATACTTCCTTGCAGTTGCTTTTTTTGAGTTGTCATCTCCAGAGAGCATGTGGTGGAAATGCATTCTTGCTGGTGCTAATAGTCCTGGTTGCAGTTTGCTTGGCCTTGGTGCAGTGATCTCTGCACACAGAGAGAGTGAGAAACTCTCACCAGAGTTAGGAAACTGAGGGGACAGGGAATGGCAGCTATTCTGGGGTTGAAATGAAGTGCTCCCTCCCCTTCCCTAAGGAAAGGATTTATTTTTTTATGTATTACTGTTTCTCTGTGAAGTGGCTGGCTGTGCCGCTCCCGTCAGCTGTTTCAATAGAGCAGGAAGCCAACCTCTGTTGGTCACTATGGCCTGAGCTCTCACACTGGGGGGATTTTCGGGGCGAGAGCCACCGTTTCTGCAGGTAGAGCGTAGCTATATTGCCAGAGCCCTCTTGTGGGGGATGCTCATGGAGTATTTTGGCCTTTGGAGCCTGTGCAGTGCTCTGCCCACAGCCTGAGGCTGCGCAGTCCCTCCCAGCCCCGCGTGTATCATTCTGGGCTTGTTCCACCCCAGGCCCCAGCCCAGCCTGGCACCACAGCCACTGGAGGCAAAGGGGAAGGCTGTGGTGAAATGAATTTAACAAAATTCCCAGAGAAAAAAACCAATGAATTTCAGTGATTTTTTTTTTTTTTCCTTTTTTTCCTCTCCAAAATTTTGAAAAAATGCTCTTTTTCATAACTCCACCTGTTTTTCCTGATAAATTGTGGCTCTGTCTGTTTGGTAAGGCAGAGGGGAAAATTCTTTATTGAAAACATTTCTTTTAGTTCCAAAAGTTAAAAAGTTAATGCCTGAACACTGCACTTTTGACATAGTGCGAGGATCTATATTCTTCTGCACTTTTATTTTACACTTAGATAATTTCACCATGAGAGGAGGAGTTGAAAAGTGCTTACCTAGTAAACTGTGATGAAGTTTGGTAATATAAGCTTTAGATACATTGATCAAGAGTCAAATGTAATAAGTAAATATCCCAAGTAGAGTAATTTGCATTTTTGCGTTTGTGATTTTTGAGTGATTTGTGGGTATTTTCTTGGGCAAAGCTGAATGTGTTCCTGTATTGGAATGCCACTATAAAGTTTGGGAAGGAGCAGAATATAAACAACAACTCTTTCATTCTCTAGTTTTCTAAGAATCCATGAAAGTAAAATTATGAAAACATCTGAGATTGTACTTTTCATGTATTTGAGGAATCCACTCTAAAACCTGTTGAACAAAAATCCTCTTTATTTTTTATACATTTCTAATTCTGCACTACTTTGGGTATTTGCTAATCTGAAAGGAAATAATGTGTAAGAGGATTGTTCATCACATCTATATAGATTTTCAGAAATGGAAGTTGTAGTAAAATAATTGTGAGAATGTGGTATTCCTGTTCAAATCTTATTAGATTTTAAATAAATATATGAAGTACATCAGAGGATAGAGCTGAAGTGTTGGTGGTTTTTTTCTTAAAAACCATCGTTTATAACCTGTTGCTGTGGGGGAATGGATGATAATTTGCTATGGACACATTATTAACAATTGGAATTTTAATTTTCAGCTTTTTATAACTTTTTATATAATTATACACTTTATTATACATATACTTATTTGTGTAACTGTTAATTTGTAAGTAATTTCACACTCTTTTTCTGAAGACTTTGTAGGTTTTGTTCGCTTATGTCTTACAATTTTATGTTTAAGTCTGGAGTGAAAAAAAGGTATTTTGAGCGTTTGGGATGTAGTTCACCAGCACTTTACTCCAATTCAGTGTCACTGCAGGGTACTTTTAATTTGCACCATGTTACACTTTAGGTTTGAATTTCAGCCAGTGCCATTACTGACGCTGAGATTGCTTCCCTTCCCCTTCCCGTCCCTTGGAAACCTGGGAACCTGTGTTGAGAGTCCCCATTGTATGTTGCAGGACGGTTTCACGCCTCTGGCAGTAGCTTTGCAGCAAGGTCATGACCAGGTGGTTTCGCTGCTACTTGAAAATGATACAAAAGGAAAAGTCCGTCTTCCTGCCCTCCACATCGCTGCTCGCAAGGATGATACGAAGGCAGCGGCTCTGCTCCTGCAGAACGACCACAATGCTGATGTGGAGTCAAAGGTCAGTTGGAAAAAGAAAAATGGGTTGATGTTATTAAGTGCTGACCACATGTGTTAGGTCCAGTGAAGATCTCCCTTAGTGTGACGTATTGTGCTGAGAGTGACACATCTCTTTCTTCTATAGTGTGGGATTAACGGTTCATTTGCTTCCTTGCCTCTTTCCTCCCCCATTCATTTTTTCTTTAAATCAGGGTTAATTTCTTCTGTAGAAATAATAATAAGCAAGGTGTTATTAGAATTATTTTCTTGGGAATGAAAGCCACTCCTGCGATAGTGCTCTATAGGTACTGTACAATTAAGCCATTTGATTAGATGTTTGTGCAATTGCTACTTTAAGAACTTTGGTAAACATGTAACAATGAGCCTTCAAAAACACTCGATCATTCAGCTTCCATTCAGTCGAGCTTCCTTTGTGTGCCAGTTGTGCTGTCATCTGAGCTGCCATGCCACATAGCAATCATGAAGCTTTTTGCATCCATATCACCAGTGGTGAACTAACCGTTCATTTTTTCCCCCTCTTTGCTTCCAAATGTGTTAACCTAGATGATGGTGAATAGAACAACAGAGGTATATATAAATATATATATGCATCATCACTCCTCCATGACTTAGTGCTGCTGCATCATTTCTTCCTCTTCCTTCTTGCATTGCCTTTATAGGATAGATACCTGCTTTAGATGAAACAAAGTAGCATGTGCTAGAGAAGACTATAGTTTAGATACCAGGGCTTTCTGCAGCTGAAAATAGGGCTTAAAAATAAGAGTATGTGTTCTTGGGAATGAATTGCCATCATAAAAGAGCCATATTACATAAGATGGAGCTTTCAGGGATTCTCATACAGTATACGTTTTTCAGATGTGTTAAGAGCTGCAGACAACCCTGTTGTGTTGTGCATCCAGGTCTGATTTTTAGGCTTCTGCATGACACTTATCTTGATGGTGTCAGCAAATAGAATGATCTGAGAGTGGTTTTATATCTGCAAAACTCCCAAAGCAAGGCGGTGGCAGCTGGCATGGCTTGCTAACAATTTAGAAATGCATCTAGTTCCCATAAGGTTTCATATTTTCAGGACTGATGGAATTGCTGCATGTTTTAGCATTATTTTGAAAGGAAGTAAAACTACTTCAATATGAAAATAAGTTGCTGAAGTAATTTTATCAGTAAGGCATCTTCTAATTAGGGTGGTAACTTACGGTGTCTGAACATAACCCAGTGTGATTGCCCACAGTGGGAGTCTGATCTTTATGGTACTAACCCTTGGAAAAGAAATTCCATATTAATCATTTAAAATTGTCTTTGATGTTGTTTTCATTTGCATCTACTTTGAATTCATAAAAAACAGCAAGTATTATTAAATGTCTTGTATCTGAACTTCTGCATAGAATCTCTAAGAGATTTAACTTGCAAGATGGACATAATACCGTTAACAGCTACATGTTTCTCGTTAGAAATTAATTTCTCATAAAAGATCATTGCTTTAAAACTCAATTGTTTTGCTGTTGTTTTTCTGGAATAACTGAAAGTTTTATCCTAGTTCTGGTCTTCTAGAATAATTATGTTAATTTTTTTCTCCTCTTGCATAGCAATATGATTTTATTTAGACTCTCAGAGAGTCTATAAATAAATGTCAGTGAGTGAAAACTAGTACAGAATTGGAATGGTGACTTGAAGCAGACTCCTATTACTAGCTTATGTCAGTGATGTGATTCAAATTTTGGAGTACCAGTGAGATATAAAAAAATAAGTATCTATTGGTTTTGTTTTGTTTTGTTTTTTTCCAGAGTGGGTTCACTCCCCTCCACATAGCTGCTCACTATGGAAATATCAATGTAGCTACGTTGCTGTTAAATCGGGGTGCAGCTGTGGACTTCACTGCAAGGGTAAGTGTGAAATCTTATTTACACTTAGTTTGTTTAATCATCAGTTTGAAACACTTTTTCCACAAAGGTGTGGAAAGGTCCATTGCTCTTGCCGGCCTGGCATGACTGCTCTTGTTCTGTTACCATACAGGAGTATTACCATACAAAAGGGTGTTCCCTGAGCTGCTGAACTGAACCTGAGCTCTATTCATCACTTTTGAAACTTCTGCTGTTTTCATAGTTCCAGTGTTGCAAAAGGCAGGCTGGGATTCAGTGAGATGAATGCTTCCACCTGTAGCTTCAACGTATGGCAGGAGTGCTGTCTCTGTTGAATTGTCCTCAATATGCAGTTGTTTCCAGTGAAGATGAAGTGCAGGTGTTACTGGTAAATAAAGCAGCTGTGCCTACACTGCATGTGTGAGAATGAGAAACTGTAGGGGTAGAAACTGAAATGAGATATAGAAATGGAGGGGAGTTGATAATGGGAGCTGTATGGCAGCAGCCACAGTAGGGGGGGGGGCTAACCCTCCTGACCCTGTAAGCTGTGCACCAAAGTCATGACACAGCCCAGGGAGTTCCTCAGATGTAAGAAAAAGGGTCAAGAGCCAGGAGGGAAATGGTAGGAGCTTTCCTTGATTCCCTTTGGTTATCTCTGGGCTGAGTGGGAAGCAGGTGACTGGTGGCTTCAGGTGCACCTTCTTGCTTGGGGAGTGGGTCCATCCTCCCACAGGCAACTGGATGGCTTTGTGAGCCTAGTGCCAGCAGGATCTCATCTCACAACCCAGGCCAAAGTTCGACCACAACTGCTGTCAAAGTTTGGGTGAAGGAGTGTGGTGAGGGTAGGGAGGAAATGGGAACATCAAAATGTAAGCAGGAGAAGTGTAGAAGACAGAAAATGACAGAAGGAAGTTATATATAGCTGGAAGAGTGGGAAAATAAAAACATGTATATGGACAGGGATACAGCAATATGAAGGGCAAGGAAAGAGATTGTGGCAGGCATGAGATCAGAGACAAAAGAAAGGCAAATGCAGAGCTAACACAAAATTTAATGAGCCAGGATGTGTGGCTAAAGAATGGTAGGATAGAGAGGATGTGGACAGAAAGCTGAGTAGGTGCTATGAGAGTATGAAAGACTTTAAGAAGGGATAAACAGGGAGACTTTTTTAGGGACATACAGCTAAATAGAAAAGGGGCTAACATTCAGAATAGGTTACTGGAAAATGCTGGAGCTAGAACTTCCTACCAAAGTTCTTAAAAATTTGTTTGCTCATTAGCTTCAATAATGGCTTGGGATGCGTGAATAAGAAGATACCTATGGAATTTCTGCTGACACTGCTAGGAATCATTGTCAGTACAGAAAGTGTGCATTGGAACATTGAAATATGCTTAAATTCACAGTGGAAAAGAGATAAAACTTTTGGCTAAAGAACACACCTATTTCTCCTGTTGGTTTCTCCAACAATCTACCTGCCAAGAAAGACTAGGACCTGTCTATAATAGTTGTTCACTGCGTGGTGTGTTTGATATGGTTTAACAAAAAAAAAAAAAAAGCCAAAAATTCCACCCAACCAAAAACAACACCTGACTGACTAACCAACCAAAAAACCAATCCACCAAAACCCCAAAACACCACCAAAACAAGCCAAACTGAGACTGTGCAAGAATTTGGCTCACCAAACCTTATCAAAACAAAGCCAGGTCAGGAGATGTGATAGTGGTGGTGTCCCTAGGACAATAGCAAGAAAAGCTCAAGGGAGCAAGAGGCATTCAAACTGAAGCCAAATATGAACACAAGAGTAAATAGTTATGAACTGGCCATGAAGAATTGTTGTCTAGAAATTTAGATATTTAGTGTTAAGTATTATTAATAATAATCATTATATTAGATATAATATTATTAATAATAATTAATATTATTTAATTACTAGTTAGTTGTCTAATAATTAATTTTAAATATAAGTAATGAGATTCTGGAACCAACTTTATATTAAAGTGGAAAAATCCAGAAACCACAACATGTATTCAAGATGATATTTATGAGGGAATTATGTGGCATGGATAATTCATCAGCTCCTTTTGGGAGATTTTGATCGTGTGTTGTGTTTATTACTTTTACAATAGAAGTACTATTCTACTATTTATTGCATTTTCCACATAGCAAAAAGCAAATTGTAGTATTTCTTTTACTTTAGAAAGTTTATATACGTAAAAACTTGAACACTTCTATAGTTAAGGAACATACTTACATGCAGCAAAGTGTTTACTATAAGCATTGCAAACCCATGAAAACAAAAAAAATATTATTGTGATTATTTAGCATAGAACCTACTATTTTACTTACAGGACTGCTCACATTTAACCACACACCCCACCCCACACCCCCCAAAAAAAAATCTAATCTGAACAGTTCTTTTTAAAAGATTGTGATTAATAAGGAGAGTTGGTGAAGGGTGTGATAGAGTAGGAATAGTAATTTTTACATAATGTTTTCCTTAAACTGTAAGTAGGAGTGCAGGTGTAAAGTGTTGGTGCTGTCCAATATTTAATTCAACATGGCATCATTCAGAGATTTGTTAATGAAGACAAATCCCCAAAGCTAAAAGACACTGTTATAAGGCATGACCCAGTACCTATTAATGCTGGGGAGAAGAGTAGTAGCAGATATTGGGTCAAGCTGATAGTTCAGTATCAAAGCTAAGGATCAGCTTTGAAATATCCCCATAAGTGATGTTTTCCAAATCACGTTCATCACTAAACGTATTTTGTGTTATTGGTGGGAGAGGGGTCCCGGGTTAAACCCACATAAAGTTCAGAAGCTAAGAGTAGATGTGGGGGTTAAGAATTTCTGGGAAAACTTCTGACTCTGCGTGCTTTGCTTTCACTGATAACATTTACTTCTTTTCCCAAATCTTTAAACTGACCAAATTAGAGCATTAATTAAGGCATTGCAAATGATCATAAGCTTCAGTATTTGATAAACTCTAATCACAGGAGCAAGGAAGAAGAATGGAGTCCTGGGTCAATACTTTCCTGCTCAGAAACAAGATTAGAGATTAGAAATGCTACTAGTTTAGCAATTAGTAGTATTTATTACCAGTACCACTAAATATCATCTGCCTATGCTTGTTTTACTAAAATAATAAATCTTAGACTTCAGCATCTCTGTTCTGGATTAGGGGCACTGAAGGAGAGTACATCCAGAGTAACAAGGCCATCCTCCCCTCCTCTTCAAGACCTGGAAATTCCAGGTTGTCCCTCCATTAGTTGTCCTTGTTGGGGAGATGCAGACTGCTCAGGCAGCCGGGGAAGCGCGGATGCAGTGACATGGGCCCAAAGGAGCAGGGGCTGAGGCCGGGACTCGGAGCACTGAACGGCTTGTTTGTGCCTGTGGTAGTTGGGTGGGGGCACCCGCAGTGCACGGCTCTGCTGTACCGTGGTTACAAATCCACATAAAGTAGTTGTGACAGAAGTAATCGCAGCATAAATAACAGTAATATGGAGCTGAATTTTGTTCTTGAGTGTTTATCAGACTGCGGGTAATGAAAGTGCTTCACAGAAAGATGAGTTGGGTTCTGCTAGAGCGGTGAATCTGTAGACAAACAAACCCCCACTCTAAGTTGAGTGTAAAGTACAATTACCAGCACCAAGCAACAAACCCCTTGCTTGATCCTCGATTATCCAAATTGTAAAACAGGTAGAGGTACTCCTAGTACTAAAAATGACCCTTAGGTACAGTCTGCCCACTGCCACCTCATGGCCTCTTGTTGCAATTTCTGTAAAAAATATCCACAATCTGCTGTCTCCCCTCTGGAGAAAGGGCCCTTATATGAGTTGTTGACAATCATCTAAGACAAGCAACAGAACAAAGATACGAAAGGGCTGTAACTCAACTAAAATCATACTAAGTGTGTGCATTGTAGCTTTCGGAAGTACAAAGAGCAAACTGGAGGATGGGGGTGTCAAATGCACTTTGTGTGTTTACAAACCATCAACCTTTTTTCCTTTGTTCTTGTTAAACAAATATGAATCAAAACTATCTAATTTTATGTTTAGACTATTTAGGCAAGTATCAATTCTGGGGAGAGATTTGAACAAGAACAGAGGATGATGGTAACAGAAGATACTTGTGTGGATTGGGCAAGATGAAGATGAACATGTGAGGATCAATAGGCAGCTCCCACCATCAGTGTAGTGAAGGTGGGGAAAGGTGGTGAAAATGTGTAGGGTGAAGGCAGAGCTCTGAGCCTTAAGGAAAAGGGCAAGTGTGATGAAAAGAGAAGTTAGTGAAAGGATGTAAGAAAAGGAGGGCAAACATGTGGCAAAGGAGATCTCTTCATCTGCTGTATTTTCAGTGGGTTTCTGAGGGGCCTGAGGGAAGAAAGAGGTTCCAGCATGAAGGCAGGGAAAAACATGAGCCTGGTGATGGCTCCCAGTGTGTAGGAGGTGAGCCGTGGTGCTGTACTGTAAGTAAATTATGTCCCCAGTGATACGCAGTAGCAGCTGCTGCCCTCACCTCTGCTCAGTGTACACCTGCCTGCCTCTCAGCTGTCGTGTGCTCCCCAGTTCCCTGCTTTCACTGCATCTAAGAAAAATAGGCATAGGTCCAGGAGCTCTTACAGGTGTTACAGTGCTTGTCAGCCTGTGTACCTGCTGACCACAGAGGTTGGAAGGGTTGGAGAGGTACCTGCTTTTGGTTTGCACTCTTCCAGTCCAGCACCTGAATTCCTGACAGTTCTTCTGTTGAACTGCATTAGCAATTCCGTGTCTGTGCTTCCTTCTCTACCCTTGCTGCAAGTACAAGGAAGATGTCACAACATGAAAAGTTCCCTGTCAGATAGATGGAGATCATTTCAGTAAATCAACTTGTGATGTCCCTGATTCTACCTATCAGGTTTTTTCGACAGGAAGAAGCAATTACTGCTATTTAAAGAAAAATATTTTTCATCAGCCACTGGTGCCTTTGAATCAAACTGTATCTGCCATGTTACCTAGAGTTTTAATAATTTTGATGTCTACTTCCCATTTTCTGGATCTACCAACCTAGTGATTGGTATGGAGAAGTGAAATCCACCAAGTGGGCTCTCCTGTTCCAAGCTTTCAATTCAGGAGATGTGTTTTTGGCATACAGTGACCATATGGATAGTGAAAACTGCTGTGCTCCCCCCCTGGCTGTGGCTTCTGGAGTTGGATGCTGTTGCATGGGCTTCATGCCATGGGCTTGACTTTATTTGCCAAAATCAGGTTATCTTCAGCCTGAGGGTGGGTGAGGTGCTGGAGAAAAAGAACAGGTCACAGAGGGATTTCTTCTTCTTCATCTCTACAATTCCCTTCAAATTTGCTCTGGTCTGCCTTGTACTTTGACATCTAGGATTTGGGAAGGTATCTCCAAATACGTGCTAAAGCAAGTAACAAACCATTGGAAGGAACGAGAAACCAGTTTCCTTAGCAGTCTGGTTATGCTTATGGTATCCTGTGCAAGAAAGCTTTTTTGCTATGGATCAGACCCCTGCAGAGTGTCTGCCCTTTCCCTTTTGGGCCTTGCTTGGGCATCCCCAGGGGCAGTGCACAGGGAGGGCAGGCAGCTTTGTCTGCTGGGGTCCCCAGCCAGCTATAATGGAAATACGTGCCTGGACTACCCTGTGCTAATTTAGCAACAATAAAGTGCAAATTCAAGGCTTTCTCCAGGGCTGCTTTGCAGACCAAGGAGGTGAGGAAGGTGCTTTGAATAAACTCTTTTCTGGGAATTACAGTTAGGAAAAAGTTATCTTTGGGGGTTTGCAAAGTCTTCAGAAATCATTCTTCTGTCTAAGATTATCTTCCTTTGGAAAGAAAGGTGAGGAATTGCCTCTGAAGCTTCACTAGTCTCTGAAGAGCACAGTGGTTAGAAAGGAAGGAAGAAAGAAATTACTCTTTCTTGTAGCTTTCAGAGCAACAACTGAAAGAAACCTCTGTGAACCCTGCACCCACTCCCTACTTGAGCAAGTGAGAACATTCAGGTAGCACGGGAATCATCTACATGAAGATGACCTCTGCCTATATCTTTCTTGCCAAAGGAAACAGGATTTACTGTGACAAAACTGCATCCAGGCCTGTGAACAGCCTTCCTGATACACAGCACTCCTTATTCTAGAGGAGATCTCAGTTCCACTGGGAGTGGGCTTTGCCTGCAGAAAGTTTGCTTACTGGAAGGTTGAGAAAGGATTTGGTAATTTTGAGAGGGTGGTGTGAGGACAACATGCATTAATGATGACCCTCAGGCTGAGCAGCAGAACACCATTAGCCCATCAAAAAGAGAAGGCAATATGTAAGTGACAGTAACAGAAGAGAAAAACATCTTTTTATTTCCCTAGTGGTAGTGTGCCATAACAACTCCTTCCTATACTCTTCCTTCTTTTCTTCCAGTATTCATTTTATACGTATCAAGCCTGAAGTGTATGTGAGTATAAAAGTCTACAAGAACTAAATTAGCACAATATAAGACTTAATAACTTTAAATGGAGGGGGAAAAAGCTAAAAAATTATGCACTGTTGTAAGGTTTCCTGAAAAAGCTCTGATTGTGTGTTTGTAGCTATACTTTCTTTAATTTCTGAAAGTTCTGTACAAATCTCAGCAATCCCAGTAACTTCTACTAGAATATAAGACTTTTCTCTCTGCAGGGGTTCTGCTCTGTTGTAGCTCCAATTCTGATTTGCAGAAAAGTACAGGAGAGAATATTGAGTGTTTTCATATACACGTTGATGTAGTTGCATATGACAGTCACACGCACAGCACAATCTTTTTATACCTTCAGGAACTGGTAAGAGCAGTAATACCCATGTTCTTCATGACAATTCCAATATACAACAACAAACGTTATGCTCTTTCCTTAAGAACCCCTAATGATGTGAGGATTTTCTAGACTGAATAGGAAATTTCTGCTTTAGCAGCCTGGCTAGTTTCACCTTCTCTTCTATTCACGCATTCTTTGTCAATATTAAGCTCTTCGCAGAGTTGCTCTCAGTTGAGAATTGAGAAGGACTATCTTACTACTAAATTCCAAGTTAATCTGAATATTTTGGTAAGAAATAGTTTTCTAAAAAAATATCAAAGAAGTTAAACTTTTCTATTTAAAACTACACTTCACTGAGGGTCTGGAAGGAGAGCTCAGAGGTGGAGGTAAGTTCTCTCGCTGGTAGCAAGGAGAAATACCAAGTGCCCATGCTGCTGGCAATGAATCTTCACAGTCCCACATGATCTGCCAGTCAGTCACATGACCAGGAAAGGTTTACCCCTGTTTTGTGTGTGCTATTTTTTAAAAGGTACACTTCAGAGCCCAATATGATAGTGTAAATGCAAACATTTACTTTTCTCTTTTAGCATCCTTATTAATTATTATTAGCATCCAGACTGAGAGGAGAAAGAGGCAATCCCATAGGACAGCATAGCATAGCAGAAACCAGGGGGAATTCTTCATTTTCTAAATGGATTAAAATAAAACTTCTAAGATGTACTGTGTTTGCACTGTCAACTTTTGATGTACAGTCAATTTTAACTTTTTCCCTATTTTTTTCTGACTTCCTAACCATTTGTGTTGCTAATTTGTAATAGTAAGGAGTGATTCTAACTGCTGTAGTGAGCTATGATGGATAACACCACGTGTCAGAGGGGAGCTGATCTCATTTCAGATGGGAAATGCAGGTGGCTTATTGCTCAGCACAGGATAACTCAAAGCTTTTTTTGAATTTTCCTGTGAAAATTTTGGCTGCACGTGAAGGGCTTAGTGTATCCTCTGATGAGGCACAAGCAAGAGCCAGTGAATGTAAAAGCGGGTCACTTCACCCATCGTATTTCTGGATGCTGTGAGACTCTGAAGGAAGGCACGGGCACTGCATGAGAGGGTGGTGGCTGCAGCAGGCAATGGATAGAGGT
Source organism: Scolopax mira (assembly GCA_004320125.1). Classification (NCBI taxonomy): domain Eukaryota; kingdom Metazoa; phylum Chordata; class Aves; order Charadriiformes; family Scolopacidae; genus Scolopax; species Scolopax mira. The sequence continues at coordinate 2,504 of BJBW01003696.1, read as the reverse complement.
AAAGGGAAAACAGCCACAATGTTTGAGGTATAAGAAAAAAAGATTGCACGCACCTAATCTGTCACACTTTGAGCTATTTACAGTCTCAGAATACTTCAAGTCGTATACGCCAGGAAATCTGCCAAGGGGGAGAAGAAAGGCTGAGTGCTAATTTATAATCCTATGAGCATTTATTGCATAGTTTTAGGTTGCTATTCTCACAGGTTATGTTTCCTGTAGAATTTAACCCCTTCAAGTTCAATAGCAGGTTGGGTCTCAGTGTCAAGGGGTCTACCTGAGATGTTACCCAGCATTTGATACTTCAACAGCAAGGGTAAGAAGCATTCCAACAGACATTCTAGATCTGAGCCACATCTTTTAATGGCAATGGTTTGAAGGCATTTCAGCTTTGTTACTGCAGGAAAACATCTTTAAAAGTTTCCTGATTTACTATTCTATCTTAAGAAGAAAGGGAGAAATTTATAGAAGATCAAACGGATAAAAATAGACAGAAAAGACAACAGATGCTGTTGACTTACTGAAGAATTCAGAACCTTGCATTTGTTGGCTATATTGTTTGCTGATACCACAATTTTAGTCTTCATAACCTACACCCAAGCTGCACATATTATGAAGCTTTTTTTATCTCTAGTTTCTTGTGACAGGTACAAACAACTCGATTTTGAGTTGCTTGCTTGACGTTTTGTCATCAGAAACATTAATGATGATGTTGTCTGAGGTTTCTTCACTTCTCAGTTCACATTCTTAATTGTCAGATCAGAGATGGGGAGGGGCCATATGTGTGATATGTCTAGATATAATTCTTTAAACCTTGGCACAATACAGTTTTGTCTAAAGACAAGCTGCTTGCCTTAAACTTCAGTTTGCAATTTTTCAAGCATTCACATAATGCATCTCTTCATCTGCATGAAGTCAGAAGTCTCAGCCAGCAGAATTATTACCAGTAAAACCTCCAATAGCTAAAAGGCGAAGTTAACTTCTGAATAGAGGCCTACCCCCTTTTTTTCCTCTTCATTTCCCCACAGTGTTTTCCTGAGCTGTTAGGGCTGCAAAAGGCTAAACATGCTTTTTCTTCTTTGTCTCTTAATTCTTTTTATGAACTGTCTGAATAGGTTAGTAGAATTTGACAAAAACTGCCTCCTCCTTCCCAGAGAGTGAGTGCTGCAATGCTCTTTGAGCTGAGGAGCTGAGTTTGATCATCCATAAGGACAGATATTTCACTGGGCATATAGGGATTCATTTATTTGATTTCTCCTGCTCAATTCATTATTTCACGGTAGCTCGTGGAGTTGGTTTTCCTAACAAATTGTGTCTAAAGTGATCACATCCTTTATCCATCCATCTCTTCCTAATGTGAACTTGCTGCCTATTTTCAGCCAAATGTAACTCAAGGCTTCAAAATCCCAGGGACATTAAATTTATATTTTTCTTAAAGACAAGTGATCAAATGGATGAAAGATGGATTGCTAGCTCTCCAGCTTGAAGAAGCGAGCTCAGTCCTTATTCAGCTCTGGACAATTTCCCCACATTCACAGCCAGGGTGCTTGCCCCTGTCAGAAGCTGAGAGAGAAGTGCACTGTCCTGATGGTTTCACAACTAACTAGAAATATGAAGGTCATTTGAACAGGACACTTTTCTGACCATGACACTTTTCTGATCATGTCAGTGAATATTTTTAAATTTTTCTTCCCTGTTATAAGCAAACAGTGTGACCTAAACCTTGACTGTTAAGTGGAAGTCATCTCGTCTGGAGTTAAGGTTTGTATCTGCCAGTACTCATCCATCTACTCTAGAATCAACTCTCCTTCGTTTAAGGCAAGAGGAGCTTTGAACAATAGGGCTGGCAGACAATTACATCCAAAGTGCTCACTCTTAAGTGGTTATGCCCTCCCCTGTGCTGCCCTAGGTTGATTTAGCTTACTGTCAGGATGAATGGGAACCAGGCTTCTAATATGTATTTGCCCTACCTCTTATAATGATGTCTGTTCCTCCTCCATTTCTTTACTGATGCATTTCTTCTAGTCTGTGTATGATACAGTAAATTCTTAGAATATCAGGTTGGAAGGGGGTCTCAAGGATCACCTGTTCCAACCTTTCTTGGCAAAAAGCACAGTCTAGACAAGATGGCCCAGCACCCTGTCCAGCTGAATTTTAAATGTGTCCAGTGTTGGGGAATCCAACACTTTCCTGGGGAGATTATTCCAATGGCTGATTGTTCTCATTGTGAAAAGTTTTCCTCTTGTGTCTAGTCAAAATCTCCCCAGGAATAAATAACTTGGATCTATTATGCATTGTCTTTTCCATATGACTCCTTGCAAAAAAAAGGAGGAGTCTCCATCTTTGTGGCCACCCTTTAAGAACTGGAACATAGTGATAATGTCTCCCCTAAGCCGTCTTTTCTCAAGGCTGAACAAACCCAGTTCTCTCAGCCTTTCCTCACACAGCAGGCTTCCCAGTCCTTGGATCATCTTGGTGGCCCTTCTCTGGACCCTCTCCAGCCTGTC
>BJBW01003695.1:129988-151891 GCA_004320125.1 Scolopax mira | reverse complement strand
CCCTTTCTGATGGCGAGGATTGTTCTGGCCCAGGTGCATAACCTTGCACTTGCTCCCATTGAACTTCATGTGATTTACTTGAGCCCACTTCTCCAGCCTGTCCAGGTCCCTCTGGATGACATCCCATCCCTCAGGTGTATTGACAAAACCACACAGCTTGTTGTCATCTGCAAACTTGATGATGTTGCTCTCAATCCCTCTGTCTACATCATTGATAAAAATGTTAAACAGTACCGGTCCCAGCAAGGACCCTTGAGGGACACCACTTGTCACTTCTCTCCAACTGGACTTAAAGCCATTGAGTACAACCCTCTGGATGCGACCATCTAGCCAATTCCTTATCCACTGAACAGTCCACCCATCAAATCCATATCTCTCCAATTTGGCAAGCAGGATGTCATGGGGGACCGTGTCAAAGGCCTTACAGAAGTCCAGATAGATCACATCTATAGGTTGTCTCTTATCTAGTGACATAGTCACTCCATCATAGAAGGCCACTAGGTTAGTCAGGCAGGACCTGCTCCTAGTAAAGCCATGTTGGCTGTCCTGAATCACCCTTTTGTCCTCCATCTGCCCAAGCATGGCATCTAGAAGGTTCCATGATCTTCCCAGGCACAGAGGTGAGGCTGACAGGTCGGTAGTTCCCAGGGTCCTCCTTTCTACCCTTTTTTTATCCTGGTTGCCCCACAGTATCCAAATTCCCTATAATTTAACTCCAGGTAGAACTCCAGGTCCCAAATGACAGCAAGTGCAATTGCTCAGACATACAGAAAGTCACTGTGTGACGTATAGTTCATTTGGCCTACCATGTCCTAAGATTTGAAATATTAAAAAACTATTTCACCTGATTCACTTTCTTTTGCATTAACTCTTCCCAACTTCATGCAGGGAAAGGTGGAAAAGAAATCATTCATTTTGTCACCCAACAGGCTGATTTTGGAGGAAACTACTATTTACAAATGTGGAGAAAAACTCAGTTTGAAATGGGGGATCTACAATGGATTTCCAGCAAGTTTTACACCAGTTTGCCTGTCCAGAGCTCTTTTGAACTACACTGAATTTCACAACAGTACCTTTCAGCAAATATGAGGAACACAATGTGCAGAGTACTGAGAAAAACCTTTACTATATTTATAGGCACCAAATGCCCCTGTGAAGCTGTTTGCAATGGTTTACCATTTTCAGAGTTCAATCAGAACAGCAAGTTAAGGGAAGCAAAGCAGAAAAAGTATCACAGTGATTTAAACAAAACCAGTCCTAAAATAATCCCAACATTCACGCTCAGTAGGTACTGAGCCAATTGCTTTACTCAGCTGAGAGAGTGATCAGAAATATACTGGTTGCTTCAAAAAGGACCTGCTGCAAGTAGAGTATAAGCTGGTTCTTCAGGAACTGGGCTTACTGCTGTAAAATAGTGCTTGCCAGTGTTTGTGAAAAGAATGTCAAGTATAGGTAAGACAGTTTACACAAAAATCACACATTTGTGGTTTGAAAATTATGTTCCTGAGTGCTGTGCGTGTTTGGGCAAGCAAATTGTGCAGGTTTATGAAGAAGCTGTTTCTGTACCAAGACATATCATTGATGCTCCAAAAATGCCAAGACATAACAGACAGAATTAAGTAAATTTAGAAATGAACTCAACAGTGCTATCTAAACATCATGAATACTCTCATCCATTTATAACCAGCTTTACTGTTACATTATATGAACCCCAAGAAAGTTTTACAGAACAAATATATTCTCTTATATAAAGAGCTAATGTGTTCCCCTGTGCACACAAAATACTGGTACTATTTTGTTTACACACATTTTTCTTCATGAGAGAATATTGCACATCTTTGAATCATATTTGCTTTATCTGTCTAGTAGGAAAAAACACATTCCTCCCAGGAACACTTACAGTCAGCCTAGCTCTGATAAGGAAGGTTGTTTGAAATGTTCAGTGCTCATCTCATAACCCTAAAATACCTTGCAATAAAAAGAAGACTAGAAGACAGAAAGTCAGTATGAATCCAACATCTCCTCTAGAGCATCCACTGTCAGTAGAGCAAAAGGGGAAGATACAGGGATAAGACCAATCATGTTGCCCATTGGCTCAAGGCAGGCTGATCTCCCACCCTCTCAACTCAGGATTCAGCTGGGGAACCTCCCCAGTGCAGGAGAATTCAAAATGAGGAAACAGACGCTTCTAACACCCAGCGAACTTAACTCCATCAGAAGTTTGCAGAAGAGTCATTATACTCCAAGTGAAGTTGTACTGGTGTGCCACATGGAAAGCAGGTAACCCGTAACACTATTTTCCTCTCTTATTTATCTCATCAGCTTCCTGCCTTCACCTTTTCTTTCAGCACCCAAAGCTACGCAGACCTACAAAATGACCCAGACTGCCTTACAATTTCAGGCAAACAATACAACATACACATAATCTGTAAAATGCATCAGCTTTCCTGCACCATATCCTTGGAGTTATTTTGCTGTTTTATTCTGTTCAACATTTCATGTAGACATTTTGTGACTCTAATAACGATTAACTTAGGAAGAGTCATAACAGTGCTCCTAAATACCGTCATCCTGTTATTTCGTTTCATGAATATACAGCTCTTACCTGTACATGAATAATCATCAATGCGTATATATCCTGTTTTGCAGATGCACATAAAGGATCCCGGTGTATTCACGCACATGGTATTCTCACGACAGTAGTGTCGTCCTTCAGCACACTCATCGATATCTGTGAATAAGGCAAAGAGGAACACAAATCAAACTTAGTGGTGTTCTTTACAATCTCCCGATATACACCGTTATTCTCTTTCATCAGTAGAGGGGTTAGACCAAAAAGTTACTTGAGCAGCAATGTGCTTTGGAATGATTTTTGGCTTTCTCCTTTAAAACAACTGCTTGAAGTGTTCAAACGAGAGAAGCAGCATGAGCCTTCTGTGAACAGCTGTTAGTGCAGTTTCAAAGATTACATTGGCTTACATCTTTCTATTTGAAGTGCCTGTGATGGTATTCCTAGGACTTAACTAAGAGCAAAAAAACCCCAACCAAACTGGGGTCCCATACAGCAGACCAACTGCTTTAGGACTGCAATGTCATCCATCACTGTTCCTGTACAGTTACTGCAGTCATCAGTACATAAACACCTTACTATATGTATACTGTATGCTTTTGATCTAACAGGTATTGTTTGGGAAAGAACTGCAAAAAACATGGTAAGATCTGAAAAGACACCAGAACTTATTAGAAATTTCTCTTAGAACTATAAAGCAGCCAATCGGTAATTTTAATGTATATAAAGGAGCCTGAAAGGAGCCTGAAAGAATCTGATTTATATAAACACCTTCTCTGATGGAAAAAACTGCACATTGGTGTAATACTTGTTGGGGTAGAGTATCTGCTGCAGTATTAAGTTCTGCAGCAAACTCTAGACAAAAATCACTGTAGGTATGGACTTCAAAATCGGCATGGACCGATCAAAATGATCGGTTTTAGGACTCCGTTGGGCTGCAAAATGGGGCATATTTCTTGCAGCAGGTTATATGTAGCAGGTAAGACAGAGAAAGCACCACAAATTACAAAAAAAACCCCAACCTTCTGCACACAATTATTATGCTGTAAAGAAGAAAATCTACATAGCTATATTAATTTGGAAGTGATTAGTAGCACACTGTTCCTATAATACTAATGATAAAGACAGCGTTACTGAGATGCTCTCTACGTGGTTATATTGTCATGCAATGTGTCACTGAACCTTGCTACAAAAGTACATTAAAAACCAGAGGTGGATTTTTGGCTTGCTTTTTTTTCTTGCTCATCGGTTTTGATTTCCTTCCTGTTTTCAATGCTGTTTACAGCTTTCAGAGTTTAAAATAAAATCTCTGAAACAGTGTTGTATTCCAGAAACTCATTCAGAGTTTGACGATAGTTCAAAACAATGGACTGGATATATAAACTCAATTCAGGGTTGACTTCCGAAAGCTGTGACGCTAAATGTCGACAGGAGCTAACACTCCTGTTTAGGTCTTATGCTTATCTCGCAAAACCTCCTCTTCCCAGCATCTTTAAATAAATAGCTACTTACCAACTGCATTCATTGCTTGCTTCTTTTTTACCCTTTACATTCTCAGAAGAAAATTTGCCTTCCAGTACAAACCAATGCAACACACTCATACAGCAATTCTGTAGCGATTTCCTGCTTTCATTCAGTTTTGAAAAAAAGATTTTCCATTTTCCTGTTTCCCCACCCAGAACAACTATATTTTTAGTGACCATACTAAGGCTCAAAACACATTTTGTGAAAGTCACCTAAGAAAGCAAGAAAAAAGGTGAAGCTATCACAAGACTACTGCAGAGGCATAGAAAGTGGTTTTGCATGGAAAGTGGAAAATGCCACAGATCTCTTGATGTACAGATGTGCAGAAGCAAAAATGTGCAGTTTCCAAAACCAGACAGCAGTTACAACATATGCCTCTGCTACTACCACAAACAATACAACTTGTGTCTTTCATAATTCCAGTTCACAATTCTGTATTAAATTAATAGTGTTGATTTGTATTTAAGTAACAACATCAGTCTTCAAGTAATTAGATGCCTTATGTTCTTGGCATCAACAGACTGCCTAGGAGCCAACTTTGGCACTCTCAGAAAATTTTACTTAAAGATCCAAAGCCTCAAAAACATCAAATAGAACTTCCTGAAAAGTATATTAATGATTGCTTTGTCAGGTAAATAGCCACAGGAGACCAAAAACACTAATAGTTTTCATTTTGAAGTGAAAAACTTAAAGCCAGATCTACTTTGATCCAAACCTCCTAATTTAGAAGTGTTCTAAATTAAAGCTTTCATTTTGCCAACACACCACATATTGAGGTTTTGCAAAATATTTTATTTATAATTGCCACTATTTCAAAACCTTACTTGTTCAATTGTTAAAAAAAAACAACAAAAAACCCAAACCTACAACTAATCACGTTAACTCTAGATTCAAGTGTTTCATTTTAACAAATTTTTAAACACTCACTGGAAAACAAAATTCTTCCCCACCCATCTCTCTAGAAAGTCTAAAGAATAATGCAAAGGAAATAAAGTGATTAGTACTGCTACTATCATACTATTGTATTTGATTAGTATCTAAAGACCCTAACGAAGTGTCAAAACTCCATCCTCTACACCATGGATGCACAGCTGGTAAGAAGATGCTTTTACAAATAGTTTGCAACTTTAGCATTAAATTACATTGCCACTGGACACAAAAGATAAATAATACAACAATGATAAAGTAATGACTTTGTTGTCAAATGACAATGGGTCACAGAGAGATTGGCCACACTAAAAACATGAAATTCCATTACCTCTTTAGCAATGCATATGGAAGCTTCATATACATCAGGTTAAGGTATTACAGGTTAAGAAAGGCTGAACTGGGGCAGGGAGAGAGTCCGACATCTGTTCTCTTTCAAAGCTACCAAAATAAAAGCCTTTTCATCCTGCTTACTGGTTGAAACACTTTTATTCACCTTTAGACACAAATGCACTATGTACAATAGAAAACCTGATGCATTTCGATATCTAAGAAAGTCTACAACATTTATCTTAATTTTCCCCTGCCAAAAAGCCTAGTTACCATATTAATGCACATTAATGTCTTAGTGTTTAGCCAGAAATATGCTGAAGTCAGTTAGTTCAATAGGATGAATGCACCACTCCAATGCCTCTACATACTCAACAATAAAGACTTGTGTGCTTGAAGCCTGTGATGTGATACTGAGCCACCAGCTGTGATGTACTGACAACAATGTAGTCATGGAGATCATCAACCTGCTCTGTTCCCAGTGGAACAGATAAAAGAGGCATCTCTGGGAAAATTGGTTAGTGGAAAAGTGTTTGGAATCTGCACTTCAATGATTTATTTATGCTTGCAAAAACATCAAAACAAACAAAAAAAAGCCTTTATTCCCCAAGCACTCAGAAAAATTTATGCAAAATATGTAACCCAGGAATAGTTTCCCTGTATCCCTTCCTCCTGTACCCTAATGGGTTTGCTTCCCTAGAGTAAAATTCCCAGTTATGTTTTACAATCCCATTAATAAGAAGAGAACTTGACCTGTAATCTATAAATCATTGTTGACTGAAGCCTCATGCTAACAAAGCAAGCTTCTTCTTAGGCCTCACTATCCATCATTGCCTTTATCCACCACAAAAGACTGCCAGAACAAATGAGTCTGGTACTAAGTCAGTAAATCTGGGCTGTAAAGAAAGGATGCTATTTCCAGAACTGAGGATCCTTTATAGATAGTGTCCTGCCTCCAGCCATTTCTTTGAAACTCAATGGTATCTAGCATAAGTGATCTCCTCGGTCACGCTTACAAAGGTATATAGCAGGCAGGGATATGCTCTCGCAGAATTTTTGCAACCAATAATAAAGTACCTAGGAAGAGAGAAAAACGGAGCAAAAAAAGCTTTTCATAAATGCATCAAAAATTACTCTGAACATAAGAGCAGAATAGATTAGACCTAAAATTAAAAACAAAAACAACAAAACCCTCAAACAGAAAAAAAGCCCTTTTTGTGTTAATGAGAGGTTCTGTCTTCACAGCCCATAAATATGAAGCCCCACATTTACCTGCTGAACAGGGTAATTAATTAATGCTTTTCCACCTCTCTCCCACAACTTTATCAGCAAATTTCCATCCTGACCTGAAGGTTCCATTGCCAAGAGCAAAGGCATCACTTACCATTCTTGCAAGTCTTGGGCCTCTCAACTGAGAACCCCAAGGATGGATACCAGTAACAATAGTCATCATAAAGACTCTTCAGGCCCTTATTTTTATCACTACTGACCTGACTCACACAGAAATAGACAAGCTGGAAAAGGCTGAGAATTTCTCGTCTGGACCCTGACATAGAAAAAGTGCATCACAAGATCAACAGATGAGGAGACTGAAGAATGACCAATCACAGATACCTCTACCAAAGAATAGGGTTAACATGGATTTAAAGCCAACACAGCCTCTCCTGCATCCTGGACATGGTCACAAAGGAAAAAGAGTTCTGCCCTTTTTTTTAACTTTTTCTTTCCTTTACTGACAACAGTCCTTCTTTTCCCACTTTCTACCTCTGGCATCAAGCTTCTTCACTGTTTTCCTCCCTCACTCACTTTCTACTTGAGTAAGTTTGTTCCTGTCTCCAGACCTTGCTCACCTTGTCTGTCGTCCTCTTCAACCCATTCCCTCAACCAGTTCCTGCTCCTTAAAAGACATAACACAGACCATAGCTTCCATAATTCTGAAGCAAGCTTCCACCAGCTCACTCACCTGTGAAAGTACTGGGTTTTTCTTTTCCTTAATCTCTTCCTTCCAGCTTGCTCAAGCGTTTAGTACATTAAAACTTCCCAGTCCATTGCTACAATAAAAATGCTCTTAGTAGAGTCTCTCCCACTTCCCCTCAATATATTTCCCAGATCCTATTCTATCCAGGCTCCCTTCACTTCCAGCTACAACCTGGTTTCAGTATCTTGCATGCTTTGGTTTCCCCACCACTATGCTCCTATGCATCTCTTCTTGCCTTTCTCACCCACTAAGAGGCCAAAATATCTCAGGTGTCTGGCACAGTCCTTGCTCCCTCTCCTCCCACTACTCTTTCTGTGCTCCCCATCACCAGTCAAACCAATGGCTTAATGACTACTGTCACAATCAGTCACAAACCAATCACTGCACTTTTGTTGTGCTTTGCTCTATCAACACCAGTGCACCAATTTTTCCAACTGACATATTCCACAAAAGATATTAACATCAACTTCAATCAAAATTGTGTATTTTCTCACAATCCCCCACTTTATTTATCCCAGCTGACTGCACCACCATAGTTGTCATCACTCTTACCATCTGCAGACAATCTTTGATTTTTTCTCTTCCAGCCTTGAGCCTTTGGTGTTACCAACAGGCAGTAAAAAGTCCTAGTTCCAAAATAAAAATTACTAAGTGGTCACCCATATATTATTTACCTCTAAGACTGCTTTTTTGTTTTGGGGTTTTTTTTTTACTATTTTTGCTTTTGCCTACCTTTCTGCAGTTGTGCATCTCTCCTTCCTCAAAAGAGTAAAAAACTAAAACCTAAGGAATCAAAATATAATTAACCTCATGATCCAACTACAAGAACATAATCCATGCATTGAGTTAAAACATACAAAAATAACTTCAAGCATACACAAAGACCAAGCATAAAAAAATAAAATAACCTCCCACCATCCCCAGCATGGTGCTCTCAGCAAAGAACGTGGGCCACTGACAGCTGTCACTGGAGCAAAGCATAGGGAGGGTAAGTGGAAATGGGCAACTACTTGTCTCCATTGATTTTTATTGAATTATTAATGGACCTTAAAAGAAACTGGGTGAGTTGGCTTATAAGTGTTAGCACTGTTGTAATAGAACTAATAAGAGGTTGTTATATCTTGACTAGCCTGCTAAAGCACCCATTAGAATAAACATAAATTCAAATTATTGGAACATCACACAAGGTGTGTTCTTTCCTCATCCGCAATTAAACTAGACAGATAACACGTACATACATTGTACACATCTCAGTGCTTTTCCCTTCACGTTATTTTAAATCTCTGTTCTTTGCTTAAGTTCATGATTTCTCTGTCTATCTCCTGCAGCTTGTGAGGGGGTTATTAGGACAGAAAATACTTTTTAAATAAAGGCAAAGTCACTCAAGGTCTAAATTCCTTGACAGAAGCTCTATACAGCTTTGAAAGGACACAATAATACAACATTACAGCATTTCAGAAATATCATTTTTACCAGTACAAAGAGTTGTTTTTATTTCAACTTGCCCTAGTTTTTGGAAAGGAAGAGAGACTGTTGAGATAAAACTGTCCTTGTTAAACATGTAGCAGGAGGCATTGTTCAACAGCTACCTGTGCAAGTGAGACTCTTGGAAGAAAATGGAATCTCCACCTCAGCCTCATGAAAACATCACTGGACTCCACATACATTATGAAGTTTAAAACATATATATCACAGGAAATTTTTGAAAACAAATATTGTCTGCCATCATGTAATGTTTTACTTGGCAAACCGCAACTTCTTACTATTTAATATCTTATAATTAATTCATAGGATAGTGTATACATGCTAAAACAAGTAATTATATATAGTTATGTGTCAGACATGAAAGCATCCCAGGGGGGCCTTTCCTTAGGCACTGAATAACTAGTCTAATGTAGTCTGCATACTGAGAATAAAAAGGATGTTGTATATGATTAATTAGTGAATTCCAAATATAAGAACAACTTACTGAGACTCCAGCTCAGGATCCATACCCTTTCAGCACTGCACACGGTTAGAAATAGGTCTTTAAATTTGAATTGCAAAATAGTATTTTTCTTCCTTTTTTTTTCCTCAAGTATGACAGCTTCTCATCATTTTGAACTGTGAATGTCAAGAATTTAGAAATACTTGCCACTCTTAGTGGTTTTGTTTTCTCCTATTTTAAAAGGGGAATAAGGAGTGTTACTATTTTTATACAGAAACTGCAAATATATATCAGATTCTTCTCAGCAAGAGACAGCACAGATTGTACTGCACGTACGTATTTTAAAACTCCCCATCGGAAGTCAGATGCACACGCAACAGGATGGTACCTGCAAGCTGCGCTAAGGCCCCTGTGGGTGTCTGGGTCTATATTTGGGAGTCTGAGGAAGAGACAGACCAGTGGAACCACGTTCTCCCCTCCCTGAAACAGAAACAGGAACGGCCACCAGAAAAAAAAACACCACAAAATCAAAGGGATATTGTTGCCTCCTCCCAGGACATTCCTGCAAGCTATCCAGTAGATTAATGCCTGTTCTACAGAAACAAGGGGCAATATCACAACTCAGCTGTCCCTCAAATGATGTCACGCTACGTAGAGTATCACAGATATAATCACTGTATTTCTCTCATTCTTCATAAAAGAATTTTTATTTTCAATTCAGACCGGTTTAATGCTAGGTATTTCTGTGTCTTTGTTACAGCTCTTGAGGATCCAGCCTCTATGTATCATTAAGATGTGTTGCACTTTTAGACCAAGCTTTTAAAAGTTATGTAAGAAAGCCAATCGGCTGGCTCTGGGTACTTTTCAGCACAGTAACAGCATCTAATTCTTTCAGTAGTCACCTTCCAGCTACTAGTGAAAGGTGGAAAGAAAGGAAAACAAGAACAAAATGAAGACTTTAGTTCCTACTTTCCTTTGATTTGAGGTTGCAGTTTTAAGCAATTTCTATGAAAACTTACACCTTAATTTGCCGGTGGCAAAGGGCTGCTCTCAGTCCAATAAAGCATCTCCTTACCAGACCCTGTTAACACAGAAGATTTTAAAAGATTTTCCAAGAGGCTCCCTTTATATGATTAGTTTCAGGGTTTTTTTAATTGCAATAATATCACTGACAGTCCTGGCTATGGGTGGATGACAGAATCAGTCTGAACATCCTTCCTGTAGATGTAATTAAAATCAAATAACACTGATTTGTTACTGCAATTTGTACAAGTCCCATTGCCACAGGTGATGGGACTATCTGTAGCCCAGTATACACTACACTTTTATTAACTTGTGTCAGGGATAGTACTTTTACACTTTAAGTTAGAAATTTGCTTTATTATTTTCCTGAGTAAGAGCCATTGCAGTCAAGAAGGATTCGGCCCACTCTGACCTGGTCTGATAGTTCTCCGTATTTAGATTTCTCAGTAACATAATGATGAAAATAAGATGACACTGCCTTTACGGAGAAAAAATATTAATAATTGATAATACCTTAATAATGTTTAATAATTATATTTAATATTAATAATGTTTAATTACTTTTTAATAGATATTTAGAAATAACATTCTGTCCTCCTGGAGTGAAAGTTTTATTTTATGCTTGATTAGTTTTTCAAGCCAACCCAAAATGACTCAAACACTGCCAGTTGATGGAGATGGAAATCTTAATTTCTTAGCAATATGTGATACTACAGCCACATCTCACATAAATTTAAAAAAAAAAATATATATACAAAGAGAGAAGCTTGGGTAACCTGCCCAGTGTAATGAACCTGACAGCACTGCAGAACTCCTAAGACCAAAGAATACAGTGCATGCTGTGAAGACAGCAAAGCTAGCAAATATCCCAATATTGGTTATGAAAGATGCAGAGGACTTAATAGAATGCATTTTAATACACTGAGGTTTATCTCCATTACCAAGGTCTCTATCATATTTATGTTCTTCTGAATATTACACTCGCCAAAAGAAAAAATATGTTATTGATTACTGTACTTGGCCAATATGATGCAACACATATCATACTAAAATTTGATTATGACTTTTTATGTTTTGTAAGATTTTTTTCTCTTCACTGCAACCTGTAGAAACCAGGCTTACTCTGATTTTACTTTATATTTCTAATCCAGTAGTTAAAAAGCAAGATTAACAGTAAGGTAAACAACAGGTTGTACAAATTAGGTGAGTGAAGAAGTGTAATATTTTTGCTGTTAGGGAAGGGGGTTGAAAAACGCATGAGTATTTTTACCCAAAACACAGGGATAAATTAGTAAATACTTCCAAGCAGGGTGAAAACACACAACTTAGAGCTAAGGAAAACCTGATGGTTTGGAAAAACTTGGTCCAACCAAGTGTCACTTCCGATGTGCTTCAGGCATCTACTCTGGAAAGAGACAATTCATCCTCAAAGACTGCTTACTTCCCTCTACTAACAATGATCCAACTCGAGCCATCTTATTCAAAAGCAGATTTCTAAATTCAAGACCACCTTCCTTCAAGAGAGAGTCATCAGTAAGGCTGATGCAATTCTCAAACAGACACAGTCGCTCAGTCTTTGGTCTCATTTCAGCTGCTGCACTCGAAACTAGGACAAACATGACAACAGCTGAGAAACTAGGAAACTTACTGAGGAAAAAGGATAAATTAGAATAAAAATGGAAAATGGTTTCACCAAAAAAATGTTTAATAACATTAAATGATCCCAAATTGTTAAGATAAGTTAGCTCGGTTGTGTACTGTGCAACTAGTACAACTAAATAACCAAAAATTAGAAAATAAACATAATAAATAATAAATATTAATAATTAAATAATAAATAAACAAAATAAATAACAAAATGGTCCACACACCCAGAAGGTAAATTTATGATGTGTTCAATTCAGCACCCACCAGCAGCTCACTCGCTCCTCCCTCCTATGGAATGGGGGAGATAATCCAAAGAGCAAAAGCGAGAAAAACTCCATTGGTTGAGATGAAGACCATTTAAAAAGAGAAGGGGAAAAAATGGGGAAAAACAAGTGATTCAAAGGTAATCATTCTCCAGCTCCCACCAGAAGACTGATGCCTATCCAGTCTCCGAGCAACAGTCACCTTAGAAAGAGTACTCCCACTTTTACTGCTAAGCATGATTTGTATGTTCAGGGATGTCCCTTTGGCCATTTGGGCTCAGCTGTCCTGGCTGTATCCCCTCCCCATCTCTTGCCCACCCCCAGCCTGCTGGGGACGACTTTGGTGCTGTGTGAACAATTCAGCTAAAACAACCCTGTGCTGTCAGCACCATTGTAGTCACAAATCTGAAACACAGCACCATACAGGCTGCTATGAAGAAAATTCACTCCATCCCAGACAAAATCAGTGCACAATGTATACTGGCCTCGGCACCAGGCAAAATCCTCTTGATAAAGAAGCAAATAACCTGCTTTTCTCAGATCATGTTCAGTCCTGGTGCTTGCAATAGATTAACATTCTCCCGTCTTCTTTCTTAAGCCTACTCTCCCCTCTACTTAATCAGCAATCCTTGGCAACACTCTGAAGTGAAATCAGATTTTGCACCGAGATAGCCGAGTGGTCTTACTGAAACAGAAAATCAGACTTCAAGCAATTCTTCCAAGTGCAATCTCCAAATGGTACAAGTAATGCCTTCTCCCCAAATACATTCTCCACTACATGAGGATCACCAAAAGTGCATGACGTGGTGCACAAAAACAGCTTAGGTTCAAGGATCTGAGAATACCTAAAGCAGACTATTTGGAAACCTATCTTATTTGAAATACGGGTCTATTTTGCTCCTCTAGATGCATCTTGAATATCTTGATATTCAAGAGTCATAAACTTTACCCTTCAAGCCTTTTTCAGCATAACTCTGGCACCACAAATGTAGTGGGCATTGAACACAATTTGAAATGCATCCCAGAGGGCGATCATCGGTTTGAAAGCACTGCAGATGTTGCTTTGGGAAAAACTAATTACACTTCATCAGAACATCTGTTATTGTAAAACACTGATGTTGGGTAGGCTATACACCAAGGATGATATATTCAAAAGCACTTACACCTGGGCAGCCCAGTATAATCCATACCCAACCTGCCCACAAGGCATTTCAAACTGCTTAATAACCTGAGGCAGAAAATAGATTTCAGAGTACTTGGAATAAGGCTTACAGCATGTAAATGAAGAAAACCCAATTCCTTAAGTATTGCTTTAAACAGTCCTCCCAGGGAAAGCTAAATGTGACATAAATATTAACAAATATTATTATCATAAATGGAAAGGTATCCACCATAACAGTATCTAGAGACATCACACAACTTTGGAAAAGCACCAGTTCTTTCTAGGACCGAAGCCAAATTCCTCCATCATTCAGATGAAATTTATGCAGCTTTTCCAGACCCACACTGAAACCAGCTTTGAATATTTTAATTTTTGTTCTACCTTAAGGAGAAGTTCTGCCAATGGGAGGATCATTATTTCTGTTTATTCTTTGAATTTTGACAGTGCTGAGGCACAAATCAGAACTGTATTTAGTGAAGTTTGGCTCTAACACAAAATCAATGACATGCAATTTTGCAGTATATCTGAAGTTTGTGAAGTGTGAACATAAGAACGGCTATCATACCCCTGGACTCCAGCCATTACAGAAAGCCTTCTCTGAAAGGCTTTGTATTAACTCGACAATTCTACACTTGGCATTGCTCGTAATTAAAGACACAAAAATGGCACAGTCAAAAAAGGGTATGTGCTGAGAAAGGGAGATTCCAGCCTCCCTTTGGAAAGGTTTCAGCCTTTCAAGATGAGGGACAGGACTCTGAAAAGACTTGGTGTCACACTATTGCTATTGCACTGTTTGCTATTACATTGTTTACTATTAAGGTAAGAGTCTCTTTCCAGAAAGAAAAACTCAGTGCTCAGAAATATTTGGCCTTAAAAAAGGGATACAACACTAAAGGCAAAACTCTGAAGAAACATAGGTATTTCAGTCCCCTGGCCCTCCTCTTCCACAGAAACCACCCTGAAGCTCCTATCTGTAACTTTATTTCCCCTCCTTCCAAAATATGACCTGCAGACACACTCAGGGATGACCAGCCAAGGCCAATACTGGACTTGTGCTAAGTGTGCACAGTTCAAGTGTGGTGCCTCCACTGCTGCTCCGGTACATAACTCGCAGGGAAGCCAGGCGGTTCTGCCTGCTGAGTTAGCTTCACCCTTGGCTGGGACAACCTCATCTGGCAGGGACCCAATCTCATGAGCTTGGCTTAGGCGGGCGCATCTTCTTAATAGGACTTACTCCCACTATCTTGAATGTGTTCCTGGATCAGGCCCTAAATCATACACGTTTTTAAGAGAGAATTTAACACATCCAAACACAGTAATGCAATTATTAAATAATGTGTCCCAGCCTTTTATTCACTTGTGCAAGTTTTTTGAAAACACCTAAACAGATTGATAATTGAGAAACAATTGAGCCAAGAAATTTTCTCACAAAATAATCATAGTGAATTCAGGTACTGCACAAACTGGTAAATCTCCTTACAATACAAATGCATCGGTCTTGCATGTGATCATCTACTGTGTCCTCATCTAAACATTTCACCACCAGTGCTGATTAAAAAGCTTCTTTTGCTTTTTGCTCATGAAATGCCTGTCAAGTTCCACACATAGCAAGAGACTCTAATTTGAGAGATGTGGAGATCACTGAGTCTAGCTTGTTTTTCTGCTTTCACTCAGCAGAGTAACAAAAAGGTGCTTCTTAAAGCACCTGATTTCACCATTACCTCCGTTGCTCCAGTGACCTCTTCAAAAAGGAAATGGTTGATGAGTTCCTAGAAATGCAGATTTGCAGCCTAGGCCTCAGTGTAGGCTCCAGGGACTACGGGATAAAAAGTGGCTGATGCTGCAACACAGAACGAGCTACACAGCTGGTCCTGATGTCAGATGCCTGTTGGGACACGACGAGGGGCAAGGGATTCCTTTCTGCATGATTTTTAGTTCTGCTTCTCAAAACAGGCTTCCATCAGAAGGCTTACC
The DNA here is from genome assembly GCA_004320125.1 of Scolopax mira. Classification (NCBI taxonomy): domain Eukaryota; kingdom Metazoa; phylum Chordata; class Aves; order Charadriiformes; family Scolopacidae; genus Scolopax; species Scolopax mira. The sequence continues at coordinate 136,567 of BJBW01003695.1, read as the reverse complement.
ATAAATGTTAAGCAGAGAGGTATGCGAAGCCAAATTAGTTATATGCTCCTTTCCCAAAAACAGTCATGAATTCTCAAATCTAAATCTACAGATGAGCATACCCACTGACGTTAATGCAGCTGCTAACAGGTAAGCTGCAGGCATTAACCTTTGCAGAGTTCAGCCAAAGGAACACACTTAAAAGGCCTTGATTCATTCCATTTAATTGTGCATCACCAGAGAACAATCCAGGTATTAGGTGGGACGGCAGAGCACCTTAGACTCCACTCACAAATACTTAACTTTCAATTTCACAAGCTAAATCTGAATGAAACTGCTTATTAGTCAAAGATCATGCTGCTGCCAATGCTTAAGCTTTATGATAAGAATGGCCTGATAGTACACTAGTATTGTGTTTGCAGAATCAGGGTTTTCATGAGGAAGAACAACAGAGCACAAGAGCTAAGAGATCGTGCAGAGGACTGCTCTCACTGCTGGAGTGGAGATGGTTTTTTTTTCACAGGATTATGCTAGAATGTAAAGAAACAAATTATAGAGTCTTCTCTTCTGATTAAGTAGCTTGTTGCTCCCTGATACCAAAAGAGCAGCTCAAATAATAAATCATTACTCAGTATAATTAGCAATACTAGTATCTAGTCTATAGCATTTATTTACTTCCTGGGGAGAGAGAATGGGAACAGGCAGCAGTGAAAAGAAACTAAATGTTATACTAATACGTTATTCAAATGGTTGACTTTTAGATTGCCTGAATACCTGAATACCATGAAAAAACAAAGGAAAAAGGATAAGTTTCCTATGGAAGCATGTTTCTAATTCAATTCTTAGCCATACTAACTTGCCACTTTGACATTGATCAGATTTTTTTAAAAAAATTTTTAAAGAACTTAACTGGAGAGATAATTATTTTAGTTTATTCATATGCTGCATATATTGTTTTTAATAGGCCTATACCTTTGACAACTCATAAATCAATACATTCGTCCCACAGTAATTTATACAGCGGAGCCAAGCATCGATACGGGGTATTACCTTCACAGTAGGCATTGTCCTCCCGAAGGGCTCGGAAGCCATCTCGGCAACTACAGACAGCTCTGTCATCCAGGTTTCGGCAAATGGAATGCTCCATACAATTATGTCCTTCAGTGCAAAAGTCATGGCCTGCACGGAAACAAATATGATTGAGGGTTAAAAAGAATCCAGGGATTATAAAACATCTCTGTCACAGACAGTCCTATCTTTTTTTTTTTTCAGTTAGAATACCTTTCTATTGTCCACAAGATATAGAAAAATAAATTGTCCCAAGCATGAAACAGATGAAAGGAGTAGGAAAGGCCACAAGAACACACTGTCTCTAGGTCTTCAATTCAATTTCAGGTTATGGCATTGATCTAAGGCAGCTGGATAGGAGGCTTGCTTAAATCCCCTTACACTGTCCTTGCCATTGTTAAGCACTTCTATAAGACACTTCTTAATTACATATTTTTCTTCATGTTCTTTTTTTGTTTTGTTTTGCTTTGGTTGGGGTTTTTGGGGTTTTTTTTTTGTTTGGACATATATAAAAGAGCTCAATAGCTTAGACATTCAGTAGCTCATTTACTAGTGGTATTACTTTTTTTCTCATCACTTTTTGTTCCCAGGTGTATCTATAAAATCCTTCCACATTTAACTGAAAATCTTTGATTAACGTTGACTTGTTTTGCTTTTCTCTTCCCCTTATCTCTTCCTTTCAAGCTCCACTGACTGAATACTGTTCCCTGATTGCATCATCCTTTCCATTTCAGAGAAATTTTTAAAATCTCATGTTTCAGCCATCCCTATTTCCTATTTTCCTACTTTTTCCCTTCCATTTTTCCTGAGTGTTACTGTTTTCCATTGTACCTTAATTACAAATTTTTAAGATTCTAAAGTTCTTTTCCACACTGGAAGATTTAGATTGAGCCTTTGAACTCTCTTGTTTTTTTCCAATTCCTTTTGTTCGGTCTTATGAAATCTAATACTGCCATATTGCTGAACACCATTAAATCTTCCTTATTATGCTGGATTCACATTGCTTGTAATCAGCGACTTGAAGCTTCAGCAATTTCCACATCTGTCTATAAAGCTGTGAGGCTTGTCTCCACTGTTTTTTCTACAATTTCACTTGTTTAAAACTTCTTTCTTTAACCAAAACATCACAACTGCTCAAGAAGCAATACTTCACTTTTATTTTCCCATAACTATTTTCTTCTCTCAAAATCTCCCATAGGAGAGCTGGGGAATTTGGTTCGGGCTTCGGAGACCTGGACTGGTGAAACAGCAACTGCTCCAGAAAGCAAGCTGAAATCAAGATGCAACACATGCTTCTTACCAAATAACAAGCAAGTATTTGTTGGCAGTAGTGATTATTATTTTTATCACTCCACCTGCCCTCTGCTTCATATTTTGCTAATGAAGGAGCTTCTACCCTTAACTTTGCAGATGTTACATTAAATGAGCACTTCAAGCAGTACAACGGAAGTCAGTCTGCTTGGAGATCAGATCAGAGAGGTGTTTTGCACTTGGACAGTTCAGGAACAACATTAAAAAAAAAAAAAAAGAGAGAAAAGAAACAGAAGAACTCGTAAAAGGACAGAATATTTTAGTACTGAGACCCAGAGACATGGTCACGATGCAAACATCACCTATTATGATATGAGAGGCTGATGTTATTCTTTCTCTCTTTTTTTTTTTTTTTCTGCTGTGGATTGTCTCCCTGTAACCTAGAGATACACTTAGACAATGTTACTTAAATATTATAATTCACTGTACCTACCACAATGCTGTTATCTAACATAGGACATCAAAAAGGTCTATACCTTTTCTAGCATTAGAGGGTCTTCAATACTCATTGATGACAACAGAAATGTGTGTGTCAAGGGCAACCTCTGGCCATCATGAAGCCTACTTTTTGCCTTTTTTTTTTGTCTTCCTCATTGAAGCACAAGTTAACGACCAAGTAATAGTCTTATTTTTTGATTTCCTGGTCTGGAATGGTTTGTATCAGACTTTGGCTCTAAATAAGTAAGAACATATATATTATCCAGAAAGGGGAAGGGCTTTTTTACTGATCTTTTGTTTTTCTTAAAATTATTTATGTATCAGCTGTCTTAACAAATAAAATGCATGCTGCTGAATGCCTACAGCTGCTTCCTGTTTAAAGAATAAGCTCTACGTCTCACAAGAGGCCAAAATAGCATGGTTCAGGTAGGACTGAAAACGTTCAGAAAACACTAATTTAACATATTAACATTTTCTAGCTGTATCACGCACAAAATCCAGCATTATTCTCTCTAAGCCACTGAAGATTTTATAGAAAATTATTCATTAAAAAAATCCTTTTTGATTGTGATAGACTTCAAGACTTATGAACTTTTCTTAAGTTCTTTACTTTCTTATCTGTCTGCTTGATGTCATTAATTGTATCCTTCATGTTTGTGACGAGTAGCACAGATACAAATATAGCTGCACTTTTCACTGAAGTATACCTAAAATCAGCCCAAGAGTCTAACATCTTCTTTCATGCCAGGTATCAATTTATCATTATTTAGCTATAGAAGAAAAAGGCGTAGCCACTTCAAGATTGCTCATGGCTTTGAAGATACCGTTATTAGTCCAGATCAAAAGAGTGGGCTCAAGACACGGAGCACTTCCTGCCCATCTCCCCTTTGGTAAGGATGAGTCTGGGTGTAACACACTAAGGTATGTAGCATACAAAAATATTCCCCAAAGCTTCTGCTTCTAGATGCAGACTACAGCCCCAAACAGGGAAACAAGTTACTCCAGTCTTCAAACAACTGCATAACACAAACAGTTCTCTGCAAGTGACACCTCAAAGCATCTCAGAAAGATGCTGGGAAACACAGACGTTTCTCCAGTCTCATTTTGTTTGGACATAGGAGGGGGTGAAGGATAGAAAATGAACAATTACGTATATAATTTCTTTGACTTTTCACGCACTTTAGGCTAGAATGAAAAGCGCAAATGCCAGTAAACATTTCACAGAATTTACATTATTAGGCATTTTACAAACAATTTTCAGATATCATGATGCTAGATGTTATCTATTCAGCTTCCCAAGATGTATAGTGATTATCATGCATAGGAGCGTCCTATTCAAATGATAAGAAAAAAGTCTATATAATCTATAAGAATGGAAAATTACACTGAGCTTATACATATATCCAGCTATTACCTTACCTTTACAGATTTTGCAGCAACTGTGAGATAAGGGGATCTGTTGTGATTCTGGGCAGTTTAAAGCTGCACATCTGTCTTTTGGAACACGCTGCATTTTGTGGTTCTGTTGAATTGAGGTAATTGATTAATATTGCAAAAGAAGAAATAAAGATAAATTACAACTTCAGCGCAGTTTTAGCAGTATTATGTACAAAAATCTGCCTATGCCAAATTCTGAGTACGTTCAAAAATAAGGACAACACCGCACAGTAAGAGTACCAAGAACTCCCCTATGCTTGAGCCTTTTCAAGCAAGCAAAAGTGTGGCAACAGCTCTCATTCTTCTCTTGTCTTAGCTGTCAGGCAACTTGCCTCAGAAGTTTCTCTTAAAATTATGCCTTGAAAGAGTAACAATTACTTCTTAAAAACTGAGGCAGAAGATTCCAGAAACAAGGGTCCTCATAATGAATACTCTAAAGCAGCAAATATATTTCTATTTATACAGAAAATAAAATCAAACTTGAACATTTCTGCTTTCGACACTGTGGTAGTAAAACCGAAGGCAACCAGCTCTGATACCCTATTAAAAAAGAGAATGCTTCTCAGCTAAGTTTGGATCAGGCATCTGGAAATGTCCAATGCCAAGATGGTATCTGAATATCTTCAGGCACTCAGTCTAGGTCACACGCAACCATTGCAGCATGACCACATGCAATGCCTGCCCTAGCAATCTGTCCACCACAGATGTGCCACCTTTAGGCTCCCTCAGGCACTAATTAATGTGTCTTGCAGCACTCTAGTCATGAAATGGCAAACACAGAAAACAAAGCAAACAAGAACATGATCCCCAGAGGCAGCTGCCTTGAAGTCAGCAATCTGTTTAAAATATAAGCTCACTGAATTCGGGACCCTGCATCTCTGCATGCACGAAAAATGCTTCAAATCATGCATATGCCATTGCATGTATCATTATATTGGGTCTAGCATTTAATTTTAAACCCCTTTTAAGCATGAAATATAAAGATGAAACATGAACACAATGGGTAATATCAAAAATACTGCTCAAACTTTACCAATCTTGACAGAGAAACCTACCCTAAGCTGATAATAAAATAAAGCAAACCAGCCACAGATGTCTTGTACGCCATGACATGCAAAACCCAGCAACTTCACAAAACAAATTAAAAAATCCCAATATCAGTTACAGCAGCCTGGATTGCAGACTTTTAATTGTTTGCAATTGATTGCAATTCTTTTAAAAATTCTAATTTGGAAGAGAATTTTTCATTCATGTGTTTTATAATACTCAAAAGGAAAATTGCATGCCCATAGCAGGCAGAACTGCAGTGGCCAAACAAAACAAAAAAAGATGTTTACAATTACATGCAGACAAAAAGAAGAAATTCCCCACATTGCCTTGATAACATCATTATAAGCCTTCAAGATGAAATCAGTACTTGTGCCATTCTTATTAAGTCTCTGTTGAGCTGGAGTTATTAATTATATCCTTTTATGAAAGGCTGGTTAAAAAATAAACTGCTTACAAAATAGAGCCCACCTATGACTTTCTGACCGACCAACACAGTTTACAGTATGTGGATTTTCTGCTCTGAACTATCATTCCCAAGGCCGTTCAGCAGAAGCTGCATGTGCTTCAGGTCCTTGAAAAAGCAGCATTTGAATCAGCCAAAGTTGTTGCTGTAATATTTCTACCAGGGCATTCAGGAAGCCCCCCATCAAACTTGTATAATCAAGAAAATGCAGACTAGCACAGCCAACAGAGGCACTTTGTTCATACAATATCGTACTTGCCAGCTGCAAGAAACACAAGGCAACATCATCTAACTTTTGATGGTTGTTAATTACACCCAGTGACTAATCACACAATTCGTGTCCCAGGTGTCACGTTGAAAACACGAGCTCAGAGTCCCGAAAAGCGTAACAACTGAATCCAAGATTGTTTCTGGTCAGTTTCTCCTTTGTTTTCTCAAATGGGTTTCAAAGGACCTACTCCAAGAATTAAGCTCACAAAGAATAAAATCAACAGCGGTAAGACAACGGTCCTCAGTTCTACTTTGTAAAACATGTTTTTTCACAACTGCAGGAAAATGTTTTGAGATTTCCAGAAATTGGTCTGAGAGACAGCTGCAGCACGGACAGAGGAGTTGTTCCTCTCTCTCTCCACCCTAGAAATGTACCCTCAGGTTTTCAACTCCACCCCAGCAGCTCGCTAACCAGAGGGAATTCATAGAATCATTTGAGTTGGAAGGGACCTTAAAGATCATCGAGTTCCAACCCCCCTGCCATGGGCAGGGACACCTCCCACTAGACCAGGTTGCTCAAAACCCCCTCCAGCCTGGCCTTGAACACCTCCAGGGATGGGGCA
>BJBW01003695.1:1881-129980 GCA_004320125.1 Scolopax mira | reverse complement strand
AATTTAAAACCGTTGACCCTTGTCCTGTCACTACACTTCTTCATAAACAGTCCCTCCCTGGCTCTTCTGTAGGCTCCCTTCAGATATTGAATTCCTCCCCATCTCTCCTCCAGAGGCAACACAAACTGCAGCAGTTTGTGTAATTCTCAACTCAAGGCCATTCCTGAGGTACATTTTGCCCTTAAAGTGCATTTGTGCCCTGAGGAGCATCTCTGTTCATGCAGCAGGGCAAGACTGACTCAGTATCAGGTGTATTCTGTTTACAACTAAAACGATGACCCTACCCAATTTCCATCACTATAAGTACAACTAGAGACCTGGTATGCCAGCTCTTTTCCTTCTTTTTCATCTAGCATTTCCACTAAGAATTATCCTGAATTCCAAATTACACCCCCATTGCGTTTGTGCATTTCTCGTACCTGAGCACATAATTTTGAATAACACTGCACATGTATCAATGGAAACATAAGGTAGTTTGCTGTTTTTTTATTACTGATGTTGGAGACGATACCTAAGGATGAAAGAATGCAGCTTGATTGTCAAGCTCCATAATCAAAGCTTACAGCTATGCGAAGTACAATTATTTGCAAAATTTGATGTGGAGCTCAGTAAGACAAAATAAACACAAAACCCCTTAGATGCTATTTGTGTTGTCACTTCCTAAGGTAGACCTGTCTGCATTTCAACAGTTTCTTTCAGTGGGACTTTGATATTGACATGCAAGAACTTCTTTTCCCATCAGCGGTATTCTTACCTTGCACTCAAACAGAACACAGTCCCCTGAGCTTGAATACACAGTTTCTCTTTGTCCTTCAAAGTAGGTTCTGCCTTCAAATACACACACCGCTTCAGGAGAAAATAATAAAAAAAAAAAAAAGAAAAAAACCACAGTGATTCTGTAAAAAAGTGTTAGAACTTTGCTTATAGAACAGACACATTTTCTTAAAGATAACTGCATTTCAAAATGAAAGATCGAATCAGGTGCAAGAATATTCTAAACCCACCTGTAGGACTCTGGATATCATACGGAAAAAAAATCAGAGAAAAAAAAAAAAAAACATGAAAGAAATGAAAAAACCAGAAAAGCACACCTAAGTGGAAGATGAAGGATGTCGAAGCAATATGAAGTACAGACAGCTACTGAGGGGGCAGAAGAGCCATGGCTCTGGCCGTGACAGGGGAGCCATGACTGCCTGACAGGGGCCAGAAGGAAAAAGGAGAGGCAAGTGCAGTACGAGGGGCAGGAATGGATAATCAGTTTCTTGAAGAGGAATGTTGTATGACAAAAGGTGATCTCTGAAGCCACATATTTTTTTGCTACCATACCATAGCCTTTTGATGTTTCATCACCCCATACAGGTATTCAAACATTGCGTATTTGTGTCTTGATTATCCCAGTTATTTACCATTACTGCTGAAGTATATTAAGGTATATTAATTTTATTGCACAGGGACCAACCTTCGGTGACTGTCTCTTTTTATTTTCACCCCCTTTCCAACAAGTCTCTGACAATCAAGTGACAGAATGACACCGTGACCCCCCCGGGCTTGGTGTTTGTTATACCACAACCTGGCAGTGCCAGTCCTTCACCCTGGCAGTACCGGGCTTTACAGCAGCACGCTGGCACAGCTCATACTGGATTGCACACTAAAGTTCTTATTTGGTATTTAAGGGTTACATAAAACATCTTCACAGCAAGCTGTCTTCCTTTTTTTTTTTTTTTTTTTAAAATGGGTCCATTACTGCAATTACATTATGCAAAGTACAAAGGCCAAGTAATGCAACTGCTAGGTACAGAAAATCATACATCTGTCTCCATTGCTTAGGACACAGTCAAGGCTCATCAAGTAAGCATAATCATGAAATGACAGGAGTAGGTTACTACTTTCAGGTTCCAGATTACATGTTAGAGGCTTAATTTGCTTATCATTGATTTGGAGATGTAAATCAATTATAGTACAATTCATCCACAGAGATATTTATCTATTCTGTTTAAATAAACTACAATTTGTAGACAATTTTAAAATATCTAACAGTTACAAGTGTTTTTATTGTGTTACTTATATTACCATTACACTTGTTATTTTTAATTCTTCTTTTCTTTTTAACTTGCAGCTCCTTGGTTTTAGAAACATTACTTCATCAGCATGCAAAACATCAATTCTTGTAACTGATGTTGAAAAAAGAAGTGATTATAGTGACAAAAAAATTTATTTTCAAATTCCAAAATATGAGTTATCATATCTTATAAAATACAAAGTATCTTGTGTGATATAAGCCTGCATAGCACTTTCAAAAAGTAATATCTCAGCACATCGTAACACCCCAAATCCCATGAATGGCCACGTTTGCAGTTAGACTTAATAAAAGAAGTATAGAAAAGAGCCACAGGAGAGAGTCCAGGAAAGAGTCCTAGGGCTAACATAAAGAGAAAGTTTGTACAACACCCACAAAGAAAGGTCACAAAGAGTCAAAAAAGCTCAATAGAGTGCCTCTTTCCTCTCCCAGAAAACAAGCTCTTCTAGAATGAAGTATGTGGGGGTGGGGGGAAAAAATCTATATAAATCTTTACTGGGGTCTAGCAGATCTTGAATCCAGGCAATCATCCAGTCATATATATCACCTCCTATATATTACAGGCCATGACACTAAACTGAAATACTCATATATTAAGCCCTTTCACTTGCCCCACACATTTCAAGCTCTAAAGAACAACTACATGTGACAGGAAAAAGGAAAGTATAGCAATGCCTGAGGACCACAGCATTGGACTGATAACACATCCTTGTGCTTCTAACAGACAGACTATGCCTGTTCACAGGAAAGGCAAAAGACATCAAGATCAATGTCATTCTGCCTCAGAAGAAAACATTCACTTGAAGCCGAAAGACTCTTAACATGTGAATAAGACCACCCAAGCATCTTAAAAAAAAAGTATTCATACTACCTCAAAGCATAGTGCACTGAATCCAGCCTCCTTAGCAACAGTGACAAACCTCTTGATTCTTCAGAGAAACTTAGAAATCAATGTACATAAGAAAACTAACAAAAGAACACATCCAGCCTAGTATGAAATCAGGAAGTTATGTCTTGATTCCAACAATAGCCCTCTGAAGTCTTGGCATATGAAATTACCTTAATGCAGTGATGTAGCATTGCAAACTTGCTTTTCACAAGAAAATCAACTCTTTTCCATAAAGTCTTGAAAAAAAAAAAAAAAAGAAAAACTTACAAATTCTGGGGCTGTGAGAGATGAGAGATTGCTTTGCCCAGAGAGCCTTTCCCCCTTTCCCATGTGTCTCCACCTACTCTTGTTTCTCAAGGGTAGAAAGTGGCAGCAGACTGCATGTTTCAAGACACTTGTGTGGGTCCCAGAAATTTCAAGCAATGCTGACTTGAAACTTTCTTACGTCACCACAACATCTGGCCACCATGCAGCCACAAAATTACATTTCATTCTTTTAATTCCCCTAAATAAACATTCCCAACTATTGGATTTTGCTGTGGCTTTGTCAGTAAGGTTATAAAGTCCCCAGATATCGGACACCTGTCTATACAGAGTGATCAAACTATGTCTAAGAAAAGAGACATAAAACAGCAATCAGTAAATGCCCAATTGAAATACTAAATTGAAAACCTGTTAACCTGAATAACCTTAACAACCTGAACACAAGCCCAAATCTATCTTCTTATGGACGGCTGTTCTCGCTGACTATGTTAAAAAGGAAGATTCCTTCTTGAAATCACCAAAATCAACTTTACTTGAATTATTTCTTTCCTGGAAGGATTCCACCATATTTGAGCAGTTCCTTCCATTAAAATCAGCAGGAATGAAGGTACACTCAGAAGCTCTAATTCAGAGCACTATCACTTATTGTCTTCTCACTTATGCTAATTAGGCCAAGTGAGCTTACAAAAAACATATCTACACCTGTGCCACTGACTATTTAACAAGACAGAGTCCAGGGGGCTTAGTGATGGTCTATGTTTGCCAGTGCACAGTGTCTTTTCTTCTCAAATCCTCCCATAAATACCTCCGTATCTTTCCCATTCTCTTGTCATACCACTCTTCTGCTACATCCTGTTAGACACCAAAGAACAGATTTTCATCAAGCTACCTGAAAGGATCTAAAAACTTTACTTTTCGGTTGGCTGGCTAGGTGAGCATTGAGCACACTTGGAAATACTTCTAGTGAGACAAAGCTACTAACTCTTGTGTCCCAGGCAACGTGGAACAGAACATTTCTCCTGCTTCCTGCCAGCAACTGTCACAGCCAGTACACATCCCATAACGGTGGTGTTTCATGTCTCTATTTTCCTTCAGAAATAAAGATATTTCAACAACACGAACATCTGGACTAGACCTGTGTTATTGGAAAGTCCAGCGAAGATTTAATTTCTGCTTGGCTAGATGCTTCCTAAGATACCGTGATTAGTTTGTGATTGGTATCTCTCTGGGGAAACTTATCATCTTTCATCTTCCTAAGTCCTTTCATTTGACAGACTGAGTCACAGTCAAGAAATTACCCGATGATTAGTTGCTCCAGAACTTGATAGTTATTGCCTATGTAAGATTTCATCTACAGCTGAATTACATCAATCATTTCCTCTTGCCATCAAACTTCCACATCCCCCTGGTACCTAAAATAACGTATATTATTCAAAGTATGGTTTTCTAAGAAGATGGAACAGGAAATCTCCAAAACCTGCTGGGAAGTTTGACTACTCTTGATGTATTTGTATACAGAAGATGGTCAAATACTACAATGATAAGAATCAGTAGGTGGTCTAAAAATGATTAGCAAGGTCTGCTTATATCCCCACTAGTAATTTACACAGGTGTAATGATAATGCAACTATTCCCTGTAGTAACATTTAACACATTGTCATAACATGTCATTTTCTCCATATTCATCCAGCAAAAGGAATCTTATAGGAGCCTGTTGGCTGTTGTGTTCACTCAATGAATTATCAACAGTTTGTCAAATCATCACTTCTCTTTCACCACTCCTTTTTTTCTTCCCACTGGCCTCCAAATGACACTTCCCTTCTGCACTTCTTAAAATGTCCATGCAAAATCCATGACCCAGCTAACTCCTGCCTTCCGTTCACTGAGTTCACAGCATGTCATTGAGTACATTTTCTCACCTCTTTATTTATCACTTCCGCTATCTAGATTGTGTATGCCTTTCTCCGAGGAATGTATGTACACTTCCTTGTGGTATCTAAGCTGACTTTGATTCACACTTATCACCAAGTAGAAAGTTTAGGACATCAGTGAACTCTCAAGCCACTTTATTTTCTTATATTCATAATTGCCCCATGAGTGGGAGATGTGACTGTGTTTTGTGAAATTTGTCAGTAATTTTAACTTTAAATCTGGTAATTAATTCTGTGTTGCTGCACTGGGGGGGGGGAGGGAGGGGGGTAAGGGAGGAACACCCAAAATTAGCATGCAAAAAACCACTCTTGTTTTCATTTAATTTTGCAACCTCCTTCTTGGAATCTCCTTGATTACTTTTTCCACTGTCCACAGATCAAGGCTTAGGCGTTGCGTAAGACCCATTAATCCTACTTTGCAAGCTTACATAGTGCAAAACCTCTGTGAGGCTTTATCCTTAGAAATGCACACAGAGATAATGGTCACCTTTCATTAATTTCTCTCTCTTTACTGCCATGCCATTACTAGGCACTGCTCTCACTCCTTGCTTATTTATCTTTACAGGGATTTGGGCGTTATTTCTTATTTGCTCATTTTGTGGAGAGCACAAGTTCCTCTATTACTGCAGTCAGTGAGACCAAACACTTGCTTAATTTCATGCTGTCTCCCTCAACAATTAAAAATGATTCTAGATTTCAAGCCGGAAAACATATTGCTAATTTTTCCAGTCAAATACTGTTGAAAAGCTGCACATATATGCTTCAGCTTCCTCAGCTGAAAAAAAGAAAATCCAATTTGAAATTTCCTAATAATAAAGAAACAAACATTATTTCTATCTTATTTCTTGTTAGCTGGAAAAGCTAAATGTCTCTATTACACTGAAAACACAAAGTCATTGTCCTACAGTACTTTTACAATCATTTAAGAGCATCTGTGGCATGAGCCACCTCCAACAATACTAATGGGCTGTTTAGTCACTTTGGCAAGGAGTCAATCTAAAATTATAAATTCTTTCACCTACTTCTCATGTTTCCTGTATTTCTCTCCACTACTATGAGGAAAATGACATAATTCATCTACCCGATAGCATTCCATAGAATTCATCTGAGTCCTAGAATGAAGGCTCCTTGAGGCATCCTTAAAGACTAAAAAAGTAATCTGAACATTCCAAAAGCACATCAAAACGTCTCTAAAAATTGTTGCTGGCAGTTCAGCTGAGGCAAACAGACCTGATAGATGAAGCAAAACTTTTAGAGCAGCCTGCAGGACAGGGAGTCTGGGAAAGAGTTCATAACCCATCAAAGCCAGCGGACATCCCATAGCAGAGAGTGAGCATGTGACATCCAATTAAGAAAGATCCAAGCTGGGCAATATGTCTGATGTCAGCTTCTCTTAAAAAATGGCATGATTGCTACCCACACTGTAACTTTAGCTTGTTTAAATGTGGCAGACAAAATATTTCTACTGACAGGCATGCTCAACTTTGGCTTTATAACAATGGACCATATTCTGCTTCTCAAACAGAACTGGAATATTTTGGACTCTAAACATAGGATTTTGAAAACTTAGGCATGACTAATGTGATCAAAAAGTCCATCCATGTTATACCAAATTAATGACATTTGCCATCCCATACTCAAATTTTTCAGCAAAATGTCAAACAATAAAATCAAATGCCAAGACAAAAGCCTTAGAAGGTGTTATGAGAAGAAAAGCAATTAAGTTTAATATTAATTACATGACCACTGTATTACAATTATATTTAAGGTTTATAAATAGCATAACAGTGTGCAAGACCAAAAAGAACAAACATTTCATGCCTGCTTAAACCTCATAAAAGTGGGATTAGACATTATCTGATAGACTCCTTATGTAAGCTATTCGCAGTAGTAGTGACATAGCTGTATCTTCGCAAAGGTGCAAATAGATATTTTATCAAATGCTGACAGCTACTAATGACAAATATTTCTCATTCAGTTTCACCTTCTCTCAGCTGGACTGCTGGGCTATCTGTAAAAGGTGCTTTTCTGAAAACTTTGTTAAGAAAAAATGGTGCAGTATAGAAAAATATAAATACACACCTCCCTAAAACACCTTCTTCATGACATGCTTAAATTTGCACATACACCCATCAGAAAGCCCCAAGTCACAGGGATCCATATGCAAGATTAAATCCAATTAATTTAATAGGAATGAGTGTTGGGAATTTCTGATAATAATGAAGAACTACTAAAGACCTTCACAATTTTGAGTCAGAGTCTCATTTGACAGCAATAAAACACATCCTATGGAAACAGGAAAACTATTCAGTTCCACACAAAATAGTAAATCTGACATTTCTTTGGGTGAAAATAACATGGAAGCAACATTTCCACGCTACCAAGCCATAGAACTTCTGCTACAAAAAGTTTGTCAAGCTATTTAAGCACCCACAGATTACACCCATATCTGAGTGGTGATCAGGGGCCTCGCTGATGCTCCCATTCCCAACCAGACTCTCCTTGGCCCAGAACAATTTCCACAGACACTTTAGCTAACAATTCTTCACCACGCCTCCCTGTCGAAGGCACAACTTCTTGTGACCTGGCATCATTTAGCTCCATTTCACTGTATTTACTTTCCTCAAAAAGCCAAGTGTTTTCACTTCCCCTACAAAAGGCAGTCCCCTATTAACTTGGATATTACAGTAATAATCACATATGCTTTACTTGTATAACAGCATAGGCCAGTCTAATGCATTTAGACATTTTCAGGAGTGGATCAGCACACAGATGGAGCAACACATCTATAGCTGATGTTAGATGTCAGTTCTTTCAAAGCACCTGCATCTAGGTCAATACAGAAACTGAACAGGGTTTCACGCTCCCAACTCTTCCTCCACCCATTTTAGTTCCTGCATAAGCAATCTGCCCATCCTCCCATCCTTCTGAGACCCATCATCTTCCTCCCTCACTTCAGCCAGAATGATGGGATTAGTTGGCATAATCACAAACACTCCAGAGAACTCTACTTAATGTTCTCAAGCTAAATCCTTAGCATTAGTTCGGCAAAAGGTTTTTAACACAGACAGCAAGGCAAACACATTTTTTGAAATCTTGATTAAAGTCAGTTATGCAAATCATCTTTCCATATTTGTTATATACTTGCTCTCAACGTTCGTTATCAAATAGCATTTAATCAAAAACTAATCTAAAAAAATCATGTGTTACTAACAGAGTTGGAAATTCTCAAGACAACTTTATACAGCAACCTATGTATACCTAACATCATGCCCCTGTTTCTCAAGGGTGCCTGAAGTTCCTACTATCCGCTGAGCATTCACAAACAATACAGGACCTAACGTCTAAAGTCAGTTCAGGATTTGAAGTAATTAAAAATGTAAAAGTAGCTGGAGCAGATGTTCACAGATTCTGCTTTGTCATAGCTAATTTCTCCACAGTGCACCTGTCAATGCTCCAACTCAGTCCCAGGAAAACAATAAACTGGATTTCACAGTAACTGTTAATGGGACTATTCCTTTTTTGTTTAGGAACTACACCAATGACAGAAAGCCTTAGAGACACTGATAATACAAAAAAAAAATATTATATATTATATCTATGTCACCTTCAGGAGACTTTTCCAGACATGAGACTCAGATTTCATGTGCTTGTGCAACCAGCTTTGTTTGTCTATATGGGGCTGTAGTGTATGCCAGTCTCTAGGAGAGCTGCAATACTTTCATCTTGCTGACACTTCAGCTAACTCACTTTTTTTCCTTTTCTGTTGTCTACCTCTACCTGTAAGGCAAAGTACAATTCTGCTATGTCAGAAATAGGTACATCTTTAAATGTAATTCATTTTATTACCAAGGATCTCAGAAATGACTGGAAAGGGTTATAAAGCATTAAGATAAAATGCTTAATGAATTTTATGAAACCTGTTCTCAGCATGTTTCATTTTTTTCAAGCTCTTGCAACCCTGAGAGAAAAATACTAGTTTGAATTGACAAATTTTAAAATTTGTTTTCAATATGTTATTAGCAAATACCTTTTTTTCATTAGCTGCAGAGATCTAGTGTGGATATTTAGTAGAATTATAAAGGAATAGTGGACTTATGATGATCAAACTTGACAGATAAAAAAATTGGGGTGTTGTCCTGGCAAGAACAAGTACTGTCCTTCCTGTGGAACAATCTAGTTTTGTTAGAGGGAACTTTACCAGGATTGAGAAAATGAATCAACATTGCCTGTGATCATATCAGAGGGAATACTTCAGTATTTCCATGAGAAATGCGAGGAGCAAATAACCATGATGCTGAAAATGTGCTTTGAAGATATGAGATAACTTTATTACAATACTGAATTATATTGAAAAGTCAAATTAGTTTGTGTTTTGCCTTCCCTCTAAATTCTGTTGCCCTAAGAGCTAAAACAATGGGACTAGAGAGAGAAAGAAAAAAGAAAAATGTTGTCCTCAAATGTTGAATAAATACCAGTAACTCAGTATGTACTTTTCCTGCAGGACACAATCCTGACTATGAAAACAAGGCATAGCCCACAGCACCAGCAGCTCCAGATCAGAGCTCCTGAACATCAAGCCAGAAGTGCAGAGACACACCTGAGAGAGAAGAACAACTGGGAGTTGCTGTAAACAGTACTGGTAAATAACAGCTTCGCAGATGATGAAAAACTGTTGCAAGGTACACACAGACCAGTTTTCAGAGTACAGCAGGAGCCAAGGGGAGGATTTTTTAATCTTTACCCACAGTGTAAGAATCAACTTGTTACTTCCACTGAGCTTTCATAGACTTAAGATGTCACAACAGAAACAGGAGCAAAGGTGCAAGTGTGTGATTCAAGATGGTTGAACTGGCTGAAGATGGTGCATGAAAATGAAGATGTGATCCCTTTATTTATTTATATGTCCAATTTAATTTGCTATTTTTAAAAGTGTATTCACTTATTCTCACATTTCTTCATAGCAACTCTGCAATAAAATACTGATTAGGTGTTTAAACCGTACTACCAACTTTATATGTTCAGAGCCACAGAAGACTATGGACAAAATTTCAGCATTCTGAAGTCACATTCTACTACTATTAGGAAGCCTGCCTGAGAACTTCACAACTGCCATATGCAAGATTGTTAGCTCCTCTATGCTATACTCAGATTTGATTTCTCATTTAGGGGCCTTGAGGACCTAACAAAGCTTCTGGATATGGCATAATGGAAATATCTACAAAACAAACTTCCTTTTCACAAGCCTGTAAAATGTGCCTAGAGAGGATGCTGCACTTTGATGAATATGAATGTAACCTGAAGAAACATCTTAAGGAAATAATACCTAAATTTACATCTCTTTGTCAAAGTAATAATGAAATAGCGAGAACCATGCCAGTTCATCTTCCCTACCTTCAATATATCTAAAGTACTCCCTCACTAAAAATAACAGGTATGTGCCTTTTTTCCCAATGAATTAAGCATATTTTCTTGCTTTGCTTTCAGGATAGGGAACAAAAACAATCTGATCATTGAAACCAGGCATTTTCTACCCCAATTTATTACATCAAATGCTGATGTCACTGTCATACCATTCTAACATTACTATATATAAGTATATACCGCATACACTGTACTGAAATAAGTACAACAAAAAAGATCTTCTTCGCCATAATAGCTTATGAAAATAAAAAACAACAACCTAATAATATCTTCAAAATTTATTCACCTGTTACAGTAAAAAAATCTGGGTGTTGAATAATTTTAAGGGATTTTAACCAAATGTCATCAATTATAAATAAAATGAAATCTGGGAAAACAGCCAAAATTATACTTGAAAAAAGTTTACATAAACTTTTTCCCAAAAGCAACCAGGGGAGTGTCAGAATCTTCACTTCCAATCACAAAGTTAGAGAAATAATAACAACAAGTAGTAGGAAAAAAATATTAATCAGCTACTCCGTACAGGAAGACTTTGGATGATCAATTACCCTTACAAACAAAGGGACAGAGCTTTCTCCTTAGTGGAAACCGATACTAAGTAACACCACCCCACCCCCAACCCCAAGAAAAGACAAAAATTAGTAAAAAACACTCCCTATATTGGCAAAAACGCAGAACAGCGATACAGAAACATGAGAATCACTGTAGATACTTTGCCTTGTACAGTGAAGAAAGCAAGGAGCAGAAACTCTTCAAATAAAGGTCACTGCAATGATTGTTTTGAAAGGAACAGTTGAGAAAAGTATGAGAATGGCCCGCTACCCCATATTTGCTGAGATTTCAATTTTGAAGTTGTGTCTCACATGGGACAAAGAGGCCTTTATTTGAAGCCAAATATGTTTTATGAGCTGACAGATGTAGAAACAGTGATCAATAACAGCCTGGAGGTCTATACATCACACTTCAGATGTCTGCAAGTGATGGCTAAGAGAATTAACCAAGCAGTAGAAGGCTTTATTCACTACACATTTCCACTGAAAAAATTCCAAACTTCTGTAGTCCAAAAGACTGAAAGCCACTGGTTTAAATCATTACCTTTACAAAAAGAGAAATAAAGGATAACAGTATACATTACTTTATATCAATGTCACTGAAACAACTTCCCAGATATTTTACCACCCCTTCCTTAGGCTGCCAGGGAAATAAGATCATATTATTGACAGGTTTGTGTTGGGTTTTTTCCAGCATTTTATGTATTGAGTTTCAGCCTTCACAACCTTCTCATTTTTTTCACACAGCATAGGCACTGTCAGAAAACTACAGTGCCACCTTTTACTCTCCCACAGCTACTACCAGTGTCTCCCCTTTCCACCTAAATGACCCTTGTCAATGTGACAATCCTGTTATGAATAAAGAGTATGCCAGGTGCAAACTGGCCTTTGAAAACTGCACAGGTCTCAACAAGCCATGAATCTCATTTGTCTGGTTGGTTAGTTTTCAGTATTTTCCTCTAACCAGCTCCACAAAGGGCTCACTACCTCCAACTTGTTATTTTTCTGTGACCTCATCCAAAACCTGCAGTTTGGGGTATTCAGCTAAAGCCAAGTTCTGCTCTTTTTGAAAACACATGCCCATTAAAGTTCATTGTTACTGATACTACAGTAATTTGCAATATCTAAAGAAAGAGAAAAAGCTCCAGGCAAAAACTAGAACATCAGCTACAAGTTGCAATCTGCCAATGTGCTCCTGGTTAAGGTACACCCAAAAAAAAAAAAAAACTAACCAAAAAAAAGCACAAATCCATCAAAACAAACAAAAAACCCCTCACACTACAATAATGCTGGTAATGCAAGTGCAGAGTGACATTAGCACACCCCTGATGAGAACAAACACGTTGAAATCAACACACAGCCATGGAAACACCCACATATCCAAAGTGATTTTTGTAACTGAACATAGAATCAGAATTTTTTGTTATTATTATTTCATAGCTACCTGACAAGTAAATTCTGGTGAAATCAGCACTACTAAAGTCAGGGTAGTAACTTATTAGAGCCTGGAACACTGCCAATCTGTCCACTCTCAGCTGTCTGAAAGCTAAAATATTCATATGTAACATGTTAATGTTTTATTTGTGCTGGAAATAAACTAAAATATTAATATGCTGCAGGTATTTTATAATTTGTGAACTCCCTGGCAAGAACATAATTAAAAAGGAATACAAAAGAATAGGTTCTTTTCCCAGACAGCCTCAACAAAATAGGTTATAAGAGAAGGGGAGAGCAGAGCACAGCCTACAGCAATATTTCCCATGTAAAAAAATATTTTAATTCTCTACCAATAAAGTCACTAATATTATATTTCCAGATTCTTCTTTAGTGCAGATTGCGATACATTCAATGTAATGTATTTTAATGAATAAGGATTTTCTTGAGCATACTTTCTTTTACAATTCTTTCTTCAGGCACACAGTAACACTAAAACTAGATGACTTTACCATTAACTGGAATTCTCCTCATCTACTGATACATTGCCTCCAGACCTAGAATCTTCCAGTGTAGTTCCATAATGCATGGGATCCAGAATAACTAAAAAGCCACTTGCCCAGGAGGGAGCTCCACTTTGATGCATGAAAAATCTGACAGAGGCATAGTGCACCAATTCCCCCAGTCCTCCTCTGCTAACAATGAACAATGCAATGAACAATGAAGTTCAAAGGACGCGTGGAAGGTGGAAAGGAAATGTAGAAGCAAAATATTCTGAGAAGTCCAATTATTGTAAGCTGCATTTCAATTCACTGTCAAGCTGTATTTTAATTTACACAGAACAGAGATATGAGGAGTGTTTCCTTCTCAGAAGGTAACTGAGTTAAAGGATTCAGTGTTTCCTTCTGATGGGGGTATGCTGCCCAGCTATTGCTATGGTATAAGAGTAGTTTGAAATTTTCTATGGCTTTACTCTGGAAAATATAGCAGAGACTGGGCAGCTCGAGTCAAAGGTGAGATAGGTCCTGCCTACCAAAGTCAAAGGGATTCCTTCCACTGTCTTCAGTTGGCTTTGAGTTCAGCACAGGCAAGGCCCCAAAACATTCTGGATGTCTCAGTGCTCAGTTTCCTGAGATGTTATGCTTTCCAGAGAAGAGAAGGCTCTGAGGAGATGTTCAAATCCATCTGAACACAAGAACATTTTTTTACTGTGAGGGTGACTGAGCACTGGCACAGATTGTTCAGAGAGGTTGTAGAGTCTCCATCTGTGTAGATATTCAAAACCTGTCTGGACACGGTGCTGGGCAACTGGGTCTAGGTGACCTTGCCTGGGCAGGAGGGTTTGGAACAGATGACCTCAAGAGGTGCCTTCCAACCTCAACCATTCTGTGAGACTCTGAGACTGTAGGAGCTATGCTGGATTCATAAATGATACATACATCAATTATGCTTCTCCACTACAGCTTTGTAAATCTAAAATAGTTGCACTAATTTTATTGACCTATATGAGTACAAGGATACATTTTTTCCTTCAAAAATATTTCTTTAGAAAAAAATATTTATGTCCTATTTCTAAATGAGTATGAATACTGCCTTTCTTTTGAAGACAGTGTTGCTGAGGTAATAAAATAGTATAAATGGGCAGTACAGTATAATTCATCTTAGTAATACAAGTGTATACATAATGGTTTTTTCTTACATTATAATGTGATACTATCATTGTAGGTATTCAAAAGGCTGAGAATTATGATTCATGTGAATCATTTCAGCATAAAAAATCCAGAAAACATAGGCTGAACAGACACTGTTCTGCAAAACAACATTCAGAAGTTCTGCACAGTGAGTACTGGAAGTTATAACAAATAATTAACGTGTGCATTTAAAAAAAAAAAAAAAGCTATGATAAATGACTAATCATTGCTTCACTGCTAAAAACCATCTCCTCTTTCTCCAGTACTGATGCCTGTTCTGTCGCCTTGAGCCTACTGTCTGCCCCATAGCCCTGAGACCTGCTGGTGCTGCAGTCTACTTTCCAGACTGCCCCTTCCTCTGATTTACTGCAAGGATAAGATGGAGTCTTCAGTCAATGCTTGCCAATCCAATCATTCCATCATTTCCCTGAGCTACAGCCTCTTCTCTGTGCCACAGTGGATGCAGGAGAAGCTCCTCCAGCACTTGGGCGATCGAGGTGAGGGATGGCATACCACACTGCCACAGATGCATATCACCTAAGGCAGGATAGTGCCACTCCTTCAGCCCTGAAGAAAGGTAGCAATTTTGTGAAAAGATAAAACTTAGTGAGCAGCACAGGGCTTAAGACCACAATATTTCCTGGACAAATTATAAATTTCAGAGGAAGCTTTATCAATAGTTCATAGGTTTGTAGATTAAAAATTTCACTTTTGTTGATGGTCAGTTGCTGTGCAAATGAGAAGCAGATGGGCTTTCAAAGCTCCTTAAGCTCCTTCTCTTTGTGTCAGTAGGCTACAAGTGCGGGTGCTTGAAGGAGAAAATGTAGCTTTGAGGAAAAATCAATGCATAATGAAGAGAAAATCCCCTTAATTATAAAATGAAAAGTTTCTATAAGCTAGTAAGACAGATCAGAAACCCATCCATGCTTTAAGAGCTACCACATCCAGATCTGTGTTTTAATTATTTTGTTCAAAAATCCTTCCCAAGTTATATAACCCCATCTATATGCTCTCTCTCCAGCCTGCTAGCAACAGAAGTGTGAGTTCATCCAACACAGCCCTATGCTTCTCACAGTTGCTTAAAATACTGGTGTTAGTGCACCAGAAAACCAACAAATGTCCTGTTTCATAAAAAAAACAAGTGCATGGAAAAATCACAGCCCGCAGATTCGAACATAACAGCTCAGACTTTAACCTCTGCTGAAATCTGCTGGGATAGACTTAAATAGGTTGGAATTAGGTCTATAAGTATCTTCAATGTCACTGGGAGAAGGACTGTGATGAGAAGAAAGCAATTTCTTCCTGGAGATCAGTCTTTGACAATGGGAATTATTACTGCACTGGATACTGGTAAAATATCACTTTTGGCCTTAAAAGAATGAAAATCAGCTACTTTATTAAAAAATACACTGGCTCTATTTAAGAAGGCACATATATCACCTATCTATTGGAAGTGATGCTTTAGTGTTAATACACTAGCTATAAAAGTGTTACCATAAAAATATTTGCTGACCAAGTAGCAATTGTCCCAAGACGTTGGCAGTCCTTCCCCAATTCACTTAAAATAAATGAACTTGTCCTTGTACTTCTTAAGACAAGTCCAAGGTCTAAAACAATACTTTATAGGGTCAGTAGGGGAGCTTAATCTCTCCCTGATTTGTATCGGTACCTATCATCACCACACAAGGCATTTGTCTCTGCAGAGAAGAAAGAATTTAATGATCTCTTGTGCATACTCAGATAGGTTTAAAATTACATTAGTAATAGAAAAGAAAGTCATCTGTGCTTCCCAGCTCCAAACAATTCTCCACAGGAAGCTCCAATTGATCTAAGATTCTAGTTGCTGGACTCAATTTTGTGTTGAATAGCTTGTCTGTAGCTGAAACATATATCCAACACACTGGTCAATTTATTTGCCTTGAAAGATCGTTGCTTCTTTTAGCCCATTACAGCTAATAGAAAACACAGTGATAATTTGCATGCATTGCCATTGCCTATGTTAGCACTGACCTTCACAAGACAAAGTAGAACAAGTCATCTGAATGTCCTCAAAGGGCTCAGTACTGGGGCCTGTCTTGTTTAATATTTTTATTGATGATCTCGATAAGGGTATTGAGTGCACCTTCAGTAAGTTTTCAGATGACACTGAACTAGGTGGGAGTGTTGATCTGCTTGAGGGTCAGAAGGCTCTACA
Organism: Scolopax mira; assembly: GCA_004320125.1. NCBI lineage: Eukaryota > Metazoa > Chordata > Aves > Charadriiformes > Scolopacidae > Scolopax > Scolopax mira. The sequence continues at coordinate 113,525 of BJBW01003695.1, read as the reverse complement.
GAGGAATCTGGACAGGTTGGATCAATAGGCCAAGGCCAACGGGATGAGGTTTAATAAGGCCAAGTACTGGGGGTCCTGCATTTCGGTCACAACAAACCCAGGCAATGCTACGGGCTTGGGGAAGAGTGGCTGGAAAGCTGCCCAGCAGAAAAGGACCTGGGGGTATTGATGGACAGCCAGCTTAACATGAGTCAGTGGTGTGCTCAGGTGGCCAACAAGGCCAACAGCATCCTGGCCTGCATCAGGAGGAGCATGGCCAGGAGGACAAAGGAAGTCATGATGCCCCTGTATGCAGCACTGGTGAGGTCCCACCTCGAGCACTGTGTTCAATTCTGGGTCCCTCACTACAGGAAGGACATTGAGCTGCTGGAGTGTGTCCAGAGGAGAGCCACCAAGCTGGTGAGAGGTCTAGAGAACAAGTCATATGAAGAGAGGCTGAGGGAACTGGACATGTTTAGTTTGGAGAAGAGGAGGCTGAGAGCGGACCTCATTGCCCTCTACAACTACCTGAAAGGAGGTTGTAGAGAGGTGGGTGTTGGCCTCTTCTCCCAAGTAAATAATGACAGGACCAGAGGAAATGTTCTAAAGTTGCATCAGGAGAGGTTTAGATTAGATAGGATGAGATGGACTTTTGGAAGGATTAGATGGATCCTTTACAGTGGTTTGCAGGAATAGGACAAGGGGCAACGGGCTCTAGCTGAAACATGGGAAGTTCCATTCAAATATGAGTAAGAATTTTATGGTGAGGGTGACAGAGCACTGGAACGGGCTGCCCAGACAGGTTGTGGAGTCCCCTTCTCTGGGGATCTTCAAGACCCACCCATGCAGTCCTGAGTGATGTGCTCTAGGCATTCCTGCTTTAGCAGGGAACTTGGACTAGATGATCTCTAGAGGTTCCTTCCAACTCTGACAATTCCATGATTCCACGATATAGGAAGAATTACTATACTGAGAGAGTGATCAGACACTGGAACAGCCTTCCCAGGGAGATGGTGGAGTCACTATCCCTGCAGGTATTTAAGAAACATGTAGACATGCTACTTCTCTAATGCCCGAGACTGTTTTTTGTCTCTCTGTGGGTGGGTGTGGTGGGTGGGTTTGTTGGTTTTGGGTGTGGGTTGTTTGTGGGTTTTTTTTTTGGTTTTGGCTTGGCTTTTGGCTTTGGACTCGATCTCAAAGGTCCCTTCCAACCACAAGTACCTGTGAAAGGTACGGAGTTATGGGAGAAGGTCAGGGTTTGTTATTTTTGTTTTATTTTGGCTCACAAGAAGAGCCAAAGTCAAAACAATATTGGTTTTAAAAAAAAAAAATCTACAACTTCCCTTAGTAAGTGTTCTTCCCTGAATTAAACATTTAAGAAAAACATGAAGAGTCAGTTGTGCTCAAATTCCTAAAATGATGAGAATGTCATCAAATAACATACAAGAAAGCTGCACTGTCCAATATTTAAATGCTGTGCTGAAATTCAGTTCCTGGAGTCTGGCATTGTGGTAGGCTCCCACAACTCTCTCAGCATAACTACTTAATGTCAGAACCAGGCTTAAAAATTCAGTGTTTTCCATCTGACACGTCTGATAGTCATTATGTAACTGATGGAAAGAAAAACTCACAACTTCAGCTGTCTAAAAGTTTGGTATATCTTCTAATTACCTGGGCTTTCTATTTTAGTCCATGGGCTCTCTATTTTTTTGTCCACCTCCAGGAGGCAATTTATCCTACCTCAGCACCAAGTGCCCTCTGGAGGTGCCAGTGTGTTGCACTGGCCACCAAGAAAGCTTAACTGGTGATGCCCATACTGGTAAACAAAACAGGACAGGTAAATGAAATGCTAAATGAATAACGGGTTGAAAAGGTTTGACTACAGTCCATAAGCCTCCATGTAGCTTGAGTGTTCGCAGTCAGATGTGACATCCCCTGATACTGTTCTAAGAATTTAAACCAAAAAAAGTTATTCTCAGAAACTGCCCAAATAGGGGAATCCAGCTCTGACCCCCTGAGCAAGAACTGTGGTCACTGAGTACACTGACCACAATCAGCTCAGACGTTGAGCTAAAGACACCAAGAAGGCAGGACACAGCTGGCACATGTACACGAACTCAGTGACAACTCCGCATTTTCACCAAATAGGCCAAGAGAATACGTGAGGGTCCTGCAGTCTCCATTGCCTCTAACTTCCACTCTTTACACGCTTTCAATGGAATGTAACTACTTCTCAATGGGACTCCAATGTACATTCTCCATCCTTTGGTTTGACTTTTTTAAAAGGCGCTTAAAATAACCTAGATGCAATTAGGAATATTTTTTCAAAAGACTTTATTTTATTTTTTTGATCTAATAATTTTTCTTATAGTTTGTCCGGAGAGTTATATGTGCACATGTTAGTTACAAACCGAATTATGTAATGGCATCAAATTAACAACACTGGAAGCTAAAAAGCTTTTGATAACATTAGGAATACCAAAAAGGCAATACTAGAGTAAACTTCAGTGTGCTGTACCAGAACTGCAAATTGGAAGGAGAAGGTCAGTGTCCATATACTCATTCACATTTTTTGATCTTTGTCAAGACTCCCAAGAAAAACAACTTTGTAAGAAATCTTAAGATGTGAGCGCTTTCCCATTAAACATAGGGATGGAGAGTTCCCAATTCAATTCACAGGTGGCACATTACAAAACCATACTTCAGAGGATCAGGTTTTTAAACGCTTCCAACATGGTCAAAGATTGAAATAGAGGCTTGAACTCCACATATCTCACATCCCTGAATTAACAATTCCCTGAGTCATCTAATATGCATGGAAATTCTGTGTAGCTGGTTAAAAAGAAAAAAAAAGTATTTGAATTCTCATTTCCTCTCAATTAGAATTAATCTACTTGAGTAAGTTAATAAGGTTTCATAAAATGGGATGGTTTGTGTAACTTCTAACACAATTAAATATTAATAAACTCCTGTGGGAGCAAGATCAATGGAGTACAAAATGTCTTCCTGAATTTTATCTTACAACATGTCATTTTAACCAGTTATATATTTCTCTATACTCTGTAAGAAGTTTTATACAGGAGTAGAAGAGTGATGAAACCACACAGGAAAATCTCACAGAAAAATTTACAGAATAAAGAGTGTGTGCATCTCATGCTCACTTTCAAGAATTCAAGATTTCACCATAGTCTAAAATAAATAACCATCACATACATGTCCATAAAAAACCTGGAATATTATATATAGTCCAACTAGATAGTGATTAACCTAAAATTCACCTTGTCTGGCCCTATTTGCAACAAAACCAAAATGCTATAAAACCAATCTTAAATGACAGTATTAAATTACTTTTATCCAGTTTCCTGTATAATTCTGCTGACCTTTTCTGAAAGAACATTTCTAGGTGTCTGGGTTTTGCTGGTCTCTTGGGTCTCGTATGAGATTCCTCTTAATTACAGAAGAGCAATCATAAATCTCAACCTCCATTTCTAGCACTACAACATAAGGTTGAAGTACATTCTTCTTGCAATAGAGGTATCAGAAACACTGGTCAAAACAAACACAAGGCAATTGTTCCTGAATTTCTATCAGTTTGATTTAAAAGATAGACTATGGAAGGTTGCAGAAAGTTTTTTAAACAACTTTTACCTTTAAAACATTGCTAAGAAGTATCTGTGCTTTAAAAAAAAAAACCCACAAAACTAAAAATAAAACAAAATGGCAGCACATAAAAAATTAAAACATTCTGGTTATCAGTTTCTCAAAATATTTCAGGTAAGTCCAAGTTCACAATTCCTCAACCCAGATTTTTCATTCCCCGACCAGTTCCTTCACTGACATTTTTACAGAAACGTTCATTTTCCTTACAGATTTCAAAATACTAATTAGAAGGAAGCACCACAGTAAAACTTACATTGACATTCTTTGCAGCACTTGCCATCCACATAGGCCAGGGCAGAGTTAAATGGGCAGTCAGAGTGCGGGCAAATCAAAGCTTCGCACTGCACAGTACCATTCTAGAAGAATAAAAGGTGCTTAACTGACAGTTATATTTAGCAAGAGCAGAGATGTTCTCAAACAGGAACTTAAACATCTATTTTTAATGCAATGAACTCTCTAACAACACCCAAAAAGACATTTTAATGTGGCTCTTTTAATAACTACAAGAACAGAAACTACACCTTTAGAATATCATGCACACAGTCTTTTAGACATGTTTGATGAATTCTTTGAGATGATAATGATTTAAAAAAATTTAAGGCAAATCTATTTGGAGTTAAAACATTCTGCCAATCATCAGGAAACTGACAGATTAGTGTAAAATAACAAGCTCACAGAACAATACCCTGCCTCCTGATTTTTACATAAGAGACAATACATTTCTAAAAGTTAATAATATCGTAGTTGCAAGAAAAATCTGAGACAAAAATACATGATGCATTTAACACTAAATTCAAAGAATTTTAAAGAGTTGTCAGCCAGATTTGATACCATGGACTAAGTCTTCTTTTCGTCAACCATGAAACACTAAAAGCAAAATTAATATCCCTCTAGAAATATAAAGATCAAAATCATACTAAGCTTAAGGAGAACCATTTAGCAAATTACAGAAGGCAACAAATCAATTTAAGTTGCAATACAGACAACAGGTGCCTTTTAACCAATTTCCAATGGTCTTTGGATTAAGCATTTAATGAATTCAAATGCAATTTATGAGTTTTGCATGAATGGACAATAACAAAGATGCCATGGTTTGGCACCTGAAAGGATACTTGCAATCACTTCTGGAGTTGTGATACCTTTGGAATCTTCCAACCACTTGACAAATCTTTTTGATTTGTTATATAGCAGCGCATGCATATGACCCTGACATTTTACTCTTTACTACTTATTGAGATGTAACCAAAGGCAACCAAAGAGAATCAGACACAAGGGATCTATTAAACCATTTGCTCAGAAAAAGGCTGTGTTTATAGTGACAAAAAGCAGGGAATTCATTACACAGATAAACTGCTTGCTACTCAGTGCATGGGAATAACATGATAGCTAAGTACATTGCATAGCATGTGCTGCTGAAACAATAGGAAAATGTATTTATTAATACTTTTATACTATTCCTTAGATTTAGAACAGGTTTCCTGGCACTTAGTTGTTACTATGTAGCATACACCTGGAAGTTTTCTCATTATTTGCCTCAATAAAACTGTAATCAGAAGAAACACTATAGTTCTTGAGTCTCCACTCAAATTGTAGCCATACCATGCAAGTGCAGTTCTTACAGCCATCTGTCCAGGATTCAAACTCTCTGTAAGTCATGCCTTTCATTGTGCAGGTCCTTTCACAGTAGCACTGATCCAACTTGTTCATCCTCTGCTCAGCTTGGGACAACTATATTTACAGTTCACAAAAAAGTTCTGAATTTGTAAGTGGTTTTCACATTAGCATAAACATGATTGAAACTGCACCCTTATAACCAAGCATGCAGGTGAGAGAATAAATGTACAAAAAAGCAGACAAAGACAATAAAACAATAATACACAAATACAATATGATTAAACCATAAGTCATTTGGGGATGGAAATTAAGAAGGAAGACACAATGCATTTCATTTTTCACTAATAACACCAGGGACATCATGAATGAAGTGAGTATGGTCCCTGATTTCTTATCTCTGTAAGTGTGAACAGACCACTGTTCTACATTAACTACTTGCAGATATTAGGTTATGAGTAAAAGACCCAAATGTGATTATAGATACAAAAGTAGAGGTAAAGCTCAAAACCATCATGTTAGCCATTGTTCCTCCACTTCAACCAAGGCATTTTATAATTTGGGTATCAAATTAGTCAGGTAACAGCATTCCTGTAGACATCTACAGAACTGACATTTAAAACCAGAGGACTAGTCTATGTTCACCAGCAGACACAGATGCTTTTGGTGTGATATTCGGGGGGGGGGGGGGAATTCTGCTTTGCATTCTGAATTCCTTGTCTTGCATGTATTTTGCCTGAACGGGCCTTTGGCAGCTAAAGTCTTGAAAAGTCTCAGACCAGTAAGTCTTTCTGCACTAAGCACAGTAACCAAGTTCATTCCAGGTTTATTGACTTGGTAGCCTATTAATAGATAGAGCTTGAATATCTACGAGTCCTTTCCTTGCTCAGGCATTTGGATTCTGTTTACTATTAAAAGATACGATTCTATAAAAATATTAAAACACAAGATAGCCCTCTGAACTGGGATTTTGTATGTACAGACACCACGCATAGATATTCAGACACAAACGTAGAAACATACCATGCAGGGATGTTCCTCACACGCCCACATGAACATCCCTGCATATGAACAAATAACCTAAAAAGATGGCAATAAAAGCCTTAGGGTCCTCATTTCTTCCATGCCATGCCTCTTTAGGTAAACATTACCTTAGCTGATGTTTTGGCTAAAATATCTTGCAGTTCCATAATTTTCTGTACGAGTCCATGGAAGTCATTACAAGTTGGGCATGCTAGAACAAAACAAGTCTATTATTAACACAAACATGTATAGGCTCAATAGTTGACAACCAATACATTGAAACTCAAGATTTTAAGAGAGCTTGTAGGAGAGAAACTAGGTACAAAGCACACCTCTCATTTCATGGTATAAGAATTAATAGACTTACTGCGATTAAGATCTGGGCATTGAGAAATAAATCCTTGAGGCATGACAAGTAATTGCACATCTTGCATTATGCCCTGTGTGTTCGTGGAAGGAAAAAAAAAAAGGACAATATTTTTACCTGTCAAAATGATGTTCTCTATTCACCACATAAAACATTAAAGATCACACAGAAAAACTGCCTCATAAAACCAATACTTATGAATATACAGCTTCTTGCCTGGATCCAATGATAAAAGAATAAAGAAAAAGCAAAATAGATGTACGAATACATCTATTTGTATTTGACATACCAAATTGTTTTTAAAGATATAAGATTAAACAGCAGGATGTAATTGTGTGGCAAGAATTTGGTTGTTTTGAATTCATCATTATTTTTCATTAGCCATTGCAGAAAAGCTTGAAAATTACCTTTAAAAGTAATTTGAAAAACAGTTGCAGTTTCAGTTACTTTGAAACACTTTTAAATAAAATGTAAATTTTTCACTGACCTATAACTGTCAAATAGAAGGAAGATTAAATAAATTTGAGTCACGAAAAACATATTCATGCAAACCCTTTACGACTTCGATGAAGGTCTTTCTATAAAGCATGCAGAATGCTGAGAAACTGCACATCTGTTACATAGCTGCAGAGTCACACGTTGGCAAGAACTTAGAGGAAAGGGAAGTTTAGGATGAAATTCAACTATGCAATCTGAAAAGGGACACTTTCACACAGAGCAGATCACATGCTTGGAAGCAGAATTTACATGCATCCTATCATTAGGATATCATTAGTAGCCACTTTGCTGCTCTCTCCAAAAGCAAAGGCCAAACAGCAATTTCAAAGTGGGCCATCCTATCATATTTGCTCCAGATGTCCCTTTCATCTGTGACTTCCTCCCTGCATCTCCAGAACTCCTTCTTAGGACCAAAATAATTACCACATGCTTCAGCGTGCCTGTTAAGAGAATGTTTCACAACACTTAGAAAACCACGCAAACCAAATGCAAAAGGCCACATTACATCCACATACACAGGACATTCAATGCAGAGGTTGCAAAATCAAAGAATCAGAATTTTAACCTCAAGTGAACAACACAGGGTGACTTAGCAACCTAAGTGACCTCCAGAGAAGAGTAGATGTCACTGGATAGCAACTAAGAGGGGACTTAAATCCCATGCCTACCTTTCTCCTCTAACAACAAAGCTACAATCTAGGACAATTGGATGCTCCCCCATGCTGCCTGCTGGAGGAGCTAAGAAGATTAGCTAAAAATAGGTGTGCCTGAGACAGAGTTCCACATCAGGTACTCCCACAACACATGTTCTGGAAGTCAGGAGCAAAGACCTCTTTGGAGAGCACACCAAAAAGCTCACTGTATTAATTCCTCCTCCCTTCCCTCCTTGGTGTCATCAACTTCAAACTTGTCAACCCAAGTTAAGGCACTATCATGAAAAGGAGGAATGGCAGGGTACAATCCATTCAAGTTTAAAACACTCTTCACTGAACACACAGGCAAGTATGCAAACCATTTAGCTATAACCAACAATAAAGTTCTTCCAACTATTTGAGGAGCTTTATTCGTCATAAATCAGCTGTGCTATGAGTGCACTCTGCCACCCACCAGGAATACAGGCTCCTTCTTATTCTGCCAAAGCCTCAACAGGGAGATTATCACCAAGCCCACCTGGGTGGGTTGACATCAAAATAAGACCTCCTGACAGTACATGAGAGGCTTGCACAGGCTCCTAAAGAATTTAATGGTTTAAATTAACACACTACTGGATGCTAGCTACCGAGAAAAGTTACACAGCACCAGAAATAAGGTATCCAGAATTGTGCTCTCAGACCTCAGACCTTAAAGAGAAACAGGTACAAACCTATCCCAGTGAGAATATGCCTACTGGCACATTGGTTTACTGCAGCAATATCAGGCTCAATATGAAATACAGTCAAATAAAGTATTTTTCAGAGTGATGAATGATTTTGGCCCCTCTGGACAATCCATTTAATCCACTTAAAGCAGCCTGAATTTTTTGAAATAACTAAGCACCTGAAACACTCAAAATCAGATCAGTAGTTGTCCCACAGTGAATGGCTTAAAATATTGGCTTTCCAAAACACTACATTGAAAGTCCTCGTCTTCTAAACTCATGAATCTCCTGTACAACAGTATCATTTTCCTTTTCAGATGCAGTTTGACCATTGGCGTTACATTGTGCTGGAGTACATTTTGGTTATATCAATGTTCATGGCTATATCACCTATCCATTTCTGTATTTCTGTTAAGCTAGTTTATTTTTGTAACTGAGACAAAATGCTTCACATATTCTGTATATTTTTTTCTTTCTTGAAAAGAAAGAAAAAAAGTTACAGTACACTACAGGCGTATTTCTTTTTCTACACTTAATGAGCTTATTTGCAGTGACTATGATTTGGCAAAAAGAAGACTATAATTAAGTGAAAAACTAAGAATGTAACAAAAAACCCAAAAGTAATATTTAAAATTATTAATTATAAGCACATAGAATAAACTAAGTGTATCTGAGATCAGCTTAAGCAATGCATTAGTATTTTCTGATTTTACTCTTGGAGTCAACTATTTATTTTAGCCAGAGATATAATTTTGCAGCTCATTTAGCAGATGTGCTCTTAGTCTTTTGGAGGAAAAGGAAACACACATTGAACTGAAAAATAAAAACAGTCATGCTTCAGTTTTTAAATCTGAGTGCTTCCACTGGACCTCTGGACCTCATACACAACAAGGATATAAATTAACATTTAAGTGTGGCAAACAATATTTCAACACCCAAAAACTGATTTTAGCACAACAGCGCAGAACCTTTTCTGAAAATCAAAGTTAAAGTGTTTTACACTGAAAAAAAAAACCCAAGATTTAGCAGGATATATTTTAAAAAGCGATTGGGTCTGTGATCAACATCATCAATTCTATTCTGAGGCTTAAGTAAAAAGATGCCTACTGAGAGGAAAATGGGACTGCAGTGTGGAAGGCATCCACAAGGGTTCTTAAAGCAGCTCCAGAGAAGACTAAGGCCAAACCACAGATAGCAGCTGTGACCAATGAGTGCTACCTCATGGACTTAAAAGGAATCAAAATTCACACTCCAGTTCAACATGACATCACTTCTTCAGTCTTGCAACACACAAGTTGCTTGCCATATATACATGTTAAAGCAGAAGCAGTAAGCAAAAAGTACACACAAACATTCTTCCTCTGAGGGAAAAAGCATTCTCTTCACTGATGCTAGTCAACTCATGCATTCCCGAGCCAGACGATATAGTGATGAAATCTAAATCCTACAAAGGTAACGAAAATGGAATTCCCTGGACAGTGCTGTTCTGTGACACACTGAAAAAATGAATCTAGCTACAAAGCAGACAATAATCTATTTATTTCCCAGAATTCTGTTATGCTCAACCATTTACCTTTCCCTGTCTTAGGCTGCTGTTGGCTGCATCGTACGTACTGAGCCCTGTGCATCTGGCTCTGCAACTCTATTTAGTGAAGTCCAGTTTGGTGGAAACACAGCTCACTGCATCAGACATACTGACACACAACACACCACAGCGCTAAGAACTGTGTTATGATTACAGAATCAAAAACTGGTTGAGGTTAGGAGGAACCTCCTGAGGTCATCTACTCCAACTCCACCACTCAAGCAAGATCAGCTACAAACAGGTTGCCCAGGACTGTGTCCAGGTGGCTTTTGAGTATCTCCATAGTAGCCTTACTCTGACCCACCTCACAACAAAACTGTTTTCTTATGTTCAGATGGAATTTCAGGTGTTTCAGTTTCTGCCCACTGCTTCTTGGCCTGTCAGTGGGCACTGAGAAGATTCTAGACCCCTCATCTTCATTCCCCATACGTTTTCAGGTATTTATACACATTGATGTATAAATCAACGATCAAGGGAATTCCCCTTGATCCTTCTCTTCTCCAGGCTGAACAATCCCAGCTCTCGCAGCCTCTTCTCATATGACAGATGCTCCAAGCCCTTAATCACTTTTATTTTAAGTTAACGCTTTTCCTTTCAGGGAAGGCATACCTTAAAATAACCATGTGCATTATTCCTCTGTCCCAGCCAAAAAGTTGTACCCAAAGGTAAGTCCATGAAGGGTTTCTCCACAACTCTTTCATAAATTCTGAAAAGGAAGGGAAAAAATAAAGAAAGTACCAAGTTGTTATTATTTCATTTACTAAGAGCTGGAATGTTCCAAATGTGACAGCTTCTTATAAAACAACACTCTTTTACTTACTTATTGCAGTCCACATGTAAAATCAAGTGAGAGGCACTGATTGCTAAGGAAAGTCTGTGCCATTTATCATCTGCCAAAATGTATGGGAATACTTCTGTGTGGGAGCGATGACTGCCTGAACGATAATGCAACCTGATTTCATTTCGATGACCGCTGCTTTCCAGCTCCAGGTACCTGTACCATAAATGCATCAACATGTCATGAACCATTCTTATCAGGACAGCGACATTTTACATAACACAGCTTCTCATTACCATGTAGGGACTATTTAAAAGAGGGAGAAAGACAAGCGAGGAGATACGAAGATGAAAATAGACATTTTCCAGATTTGTGCTGCATCTTTCTCCTCAATATCACATAATAGCAGGTTCCAACTTCCGTGTAAGTAGACAAGATCCCAGGCTAAATATTTTTTTTTTCCTCCAGCAACACTGTTTTCCATAACATGATCTGACTGGAAATATAATTACCTTATTATGAATAATTGCCTCACATCCTGAAAGCACAGTCAGGATACTCTGAAGGCAGGAATGCACAAAAGACAACATCAAGTTTTGTGATAGGGACATCATTCGCTATTACCAACCAGGGAAGTAAGCAAAAACTGAGACTGGACACTGCTTGCTTTGGTTTTCGATGAACTATTGACATCTCCTTTCATTTTTAAAATGAAATTCCACCAAAGAAATACAAAATGAAGAAGTGTTAACTCTTCAGAACAATTTATATATGTGTACATATTTGCTTTGTTAAATAATTATGTGTATTTGTGGGGGGTGTGTGTGTATATGTACACACATGTATGTATAAGCATGCACATATACATATACATTTATATAAAAAGTAAAAAAACAGCATTGCAGCTTTACCAAGATAAGTGCACCCCACACCAGATTTGCAGATCAATTTAAAGAACACCCCATAACCAAACTCGAGACTTAGTCACACAGGTCTACTTCTTGAATATTAGACCTCTTCTGGAAACAAGCTTGACAAACCATTTGTTAAAGTCCTCCCCTAAAATGCTTCTAAAGCAGGAAAGAAAAACAGAAATGGAGATTCTCCAATAATCATATGCAACCTACAGCTAAAGAGCAAGGAAAATAACAGTATGTGGTGAGATGCACAACAACCGGAAGAATGGACAATTCAATTTTTTGCCTATTTTTGCTGCTACATCTGCAATCAGTCATGACAGTGGTTTGCAATCTGAGGGCACACATGGTTTAGGATGATGTTTACTTTAACAGGCTATCTATATTAAAGAACAGACAAGACAATGATTGCAGTTTTCAAGAGTGAAGATGAGACCAAATCAAAACCATCTTGTACAATCATTATCCCTAGGAGGAGGCTGGGCTCACTGCACATCTCTCCTTCCTTCGGGGTATTTCACAGTGGAACATGCCTAGCAACAGCACAAAAACAATTATCCTTTTGCAAAACTGGCAAAGGGCAATTTCTTCTTTCTCCTCAGTATTAACAAAGCAGTTAACTAAAGTCAGCAATAAAATTTATAATCTGAGATAATTTACCTCCTCATGTCCCAAAAATAATTTCTGCATTGGCAAGAAGTGTAAACTAATTGAAGGCCTGGATGGAAAAAAAATTGGGCAATAGTGGCAGGACATCAGTCAACTTAATAACCTCCTTCATAACTCAAGCTTCAAGGATAAAAGTAAGGTCACTCTTAACCTAACAGAGAAGGGGAACATTACAGAACTTCCAGCAACTTTAAAGTGTCTCCACCCAGCTGCAGATACAATCTGGAAAAAAAAGAGCATGGATGCGTTGAAACATCATCTCCTGGTCCTGCCAACAGCTAGCTCCTCCTCTCCTCAAAGTCAATGGCAGAACTGAGGCCAGCAGACAGAGATGCAGGAACTCGGGGAACAAACTAAAGCAGCAGAGAGTCAGTACCAAAGGTATAAAATGAACGCTTATGTTGCCCCTTATGCAAGTGAGGTAAGGAAATCTCTGAGAATGAAACATTGATTTCCCAATAAAAAAGACATCACTTTGAAAATTTCAGGAATTAAGAACTGCTGAGAGAGGATGCTGACATCCGTCGATGCTGCAATAAGCAAAGAACACTTCCTGCACCAAGCTGTGCAAAAATTGTGGAGGCTTGGGGTTTTGTTTTAACTGTGATTAAGACACTCTTTTGAGATCCACAGGCAATCTCTTTTATTCTTCCATTTGGTAAACTAACAAATACATCTACCATCGAAAGGCTTGATGATTGTTAGCAAAAATGCCCATCAAAATAAAAAAGAAAATAATACCCATTAGGAGAATAATTTATGGTTAAATAATAATCTGTACAGGCAGCAGGAAAACACAATTAGAAAAACAAGTGGAATGACAGCCAGAACAATATTCCCTTCAGCTTGAATTAATGCCATGACACTGAAACACAGGGAAGTGAAAGTTAATAATTTTCACTTAATTTTTTGCAAAATACTGTTCTTGATATTCCACTTTTATAGATTTATTTAACTGCTTGGAATTAAATGGCTCAGTCTCATGAGCTTTAGAAGACGGAACAATTCTCAGCACTGACAAACAGGTAGGGGTGGACACACAAAGTCTGCCCACAGTGGGGCTTCTCATGCCTTCTTTGAGGCTGTTACAAAGCACACACTTGGACACACAGTTTCCAAAATTTTGGAAGAGTCTTTGAGAAAGTAAGCTTTAACAAATAAACTTGGATTTTAAAAAACTCATTTATAGTTATAAAAATGCTCTACACTTGTCTGTATGCTCCAGATTAATAGTCTCTTGTGAGAGAAAAGAGGGTGATCTTGTTTCCTTAAGGACTTACTCCCAAGGGAAACAGTAACTGCACCACACTGCAGTCTTCTCCTAACCAAGAATCTCATTATTGAAAAGCTTTAGGGGAACCTCATCAGCTGAATCACTGGTTTCTTGTCCACACCATTCCAGCCTGGACTACTCATTGCTGGGAGAGCGTCAGCTCAAGGATGCCCATTACTAACACCACCACTGCTTCTCCCAACAGCTCCAAAAGGCAAACAGCCCTTGGAGTGAAAAATAAACCACAATGAGAAACACAACAGGAGAAGCTGCTTCCCCCTTTACTACTGTCCATGATCTCTGTGGTTGTTTAATCGATAACAGCCTACTTGATTTTAACCCCCCAAAAACCACACACACTTTGGGTCAAATGGATTTAACTGAGGAGGGAGATGATACGTGCTTAGGTTTAACTATGTTTGACACACAGAAAAGAAAACACCAACATGAAAGAAAGGCTGCTACATCTCTGCAGATCACTCTGTGCATGCACAATCATTGCAAAGACAACAGCCAAGGCCACGGCAAGATCAGCTGCTCTGCTTGGAAACCATCCAGGCGGCGATCCCTTACGTACTGACTAAGGCTGAGCCTATCTTCATAAGAGGAAGAAAATTGTCTCAAATGCCCTGGAGGAATCCGAGACAGAAAACAGCGACGTTTTCTCTGCTGCCCAGCACTGATCCATCGTAACTGGCAGGTACGAGTGGTGAGCCAGCGGATCGGCTCAGCTGCGGAGCCAGCGCAGGACCAGCTCTCCAGCCCTACGACAGACCAGTGTGAGGGCAAGACTGTGGAAAGCAGAAGTCAGGATAAACAGCAAAAGGCAAGGGATTTAGGAGGTGAAAGGCCAAGTGGTCCACGGTAGAAGTCTCTGAGAAGAGGGAGGTATGGCCCTTCCAGATGTCAGCCAGTGCTGGTAACTCCCAGTCTTTGATGGCTCACTCTCTCATTTGACACCCCCACTGTAGCTGCCCACTCTTACTCCAGGCAACTAATAATTTCAACTTCAATATACAGCATGTAGACAAATATTTTAGAACCTAAAGGCAAGATACCACATCTGATGCTTATGAATTTATTACAGGGTGGTGGTTCTGTTTAAAAGTCTTACTACCCACATGTGTGGGTATAGTATTAAAAGAGTTCTTCACAGCTCATTGATCTATACTAAGAAGAAAAGGAAAACCAATAAAATTAAAAAGGAAAAAATTAAAATCCTTATCTCCATTACTTATAAAAATCTTTATCTGAAGAGATAAAGATTTTGAAAATCTTTGTCTGAAGAGCTAGAAAAAAGTTCTACCTTTTTTGTTAGATATAATTACATAAACATTAAAAGACAGATAACCTACTCAGTAGACCCTATTCAGTGCAAACAACGGCCACAGCGGCAGTAAGTAATTCTGCTGCATGAAGATTATGAAGATATAAAAGTAATTCATGTCACAGAGCCATCACATTCAGCAATGCGTTATTTGCTTTTTTCCATGGCATGATGGCTGCACAGTCAGGAGTGCGAGTCTTATTTTTATATTTGGAAAGAGGACTTAGAAGCGTTCCAAGACATTAACTGGAAGCTTTTATTGCTTGTTGCATCCTATAGAAAAATATGGCATCTAAATACCCCCAGATGAATTCTAAGTGGCACCTGCACTATAGCTGTAAAAACCTAGTCCCTGTCTCTCACACTACTGCTTGGCTTTACAAGCCTTAGACCTTTTCCCTGACTATTGAGAGCTCTACCTAGACAAGAGTTGGCTGACAGTTTAGACAGGGAGTGATAAATAAAAACTGGCCTTCACTTCTCTGGATAAATGGGTAGCACTTCGTACAAGTGTACAGCAGGCAGGAAACCCACCAATTCAGTTTTAGAACCAGGCAAGAATTTTCTGACATAGGATATTTTTGTTCAAAAATGCTGACCCATTCATTAAACCACATCTTCTGATAGAAACAAGCATTCTCACAGCAAGGTTTGCGGGTCCAGGATGAAATGTTTGTTAAAATGAGAGAGAGAGCAAGTGCAAATCTAAGACTGTCTCAAAGGCTTTCTCAAATGCTCTTTAATGCCTCAGTTATTACCCATTTGAAAGCAGAGATCCCAAGTGATGAGAGGCTGAAATCAGAAGAGGCTATTTCCCTTATCGAAACAGAGTGCACAAACAAGGGGACACTAAAACCAGTCTCTCAGGTCAACCTGATGAGACTCACCCATTATGCAGAATTCATCAATCAAAAACAGTAAGTTGTGTAGAAAAGCAACCTAAATTCAGTAAGTTGATCTCAAGACCTATGCCTACACTAACAAATCAAGCCAGCAAGGCTTATTACCCTGCCCTGAAGACAGATATTAACAGTGGTTCTCCGTGTTCTTTCCCACTTTTGCCCTGAAATGGGTGGGTTTTTTCCACACTGCCTGTTGGGAACAGTATCTGGCTAATGCTGCTCCATAGGCCATGCCCTGGCATCATCTGCAAGGGTGCTAATTGTAGGAGACAGAAGCATGCCAAGGAAGATGCTAGCAATTATGCAGAATGGACAACAGCAGGCCAGTGCCCCAGCCTGGGCCAGGGCACTGTTTGGTTTACTAGCCTAGTCCCAGCCAGGGACTGCCAAAAAAGCTTCTTACTGCATTGGAGGAAAAAAAAAAAAAAAAAAGAGAGAATGACACTCCTTAGGACACGTCTCAGATAGAAAAAGATCCAAGTTCAAGTCCCTGCTCCAAATCAGGCAAATCAGAGACTAATGAGGTGAGGAAAATGCCTCTGAAGTACTCCAGCCAGCAAGCTACTGACGATCCTGGCATTTTCATCTCTTCTGCTGTTTATTTTCTTCTACCACAAAAAAGGTCAACCATTTCAGCTTTGTTCCAGAATAACACTTCTCATCACACTGGATAGCTACGGAGGACAGCTGGGGAGGAGGAAGGTGCATTCCTGATGTGCACAGGAGATGGAGCCACATGCTGGGACACGCAGCAAAGCACACCCTCCACATCAGGATGTTCATGGAAGAGTACAGCCAGAATGACCAGAAGGGCAGAGAGACACCATACACACACACACAAAAAGACATTCACCTGCACAAATTCTCCTGGCTACTGCACAGTGCCGCAACTTCTCTCTGGCCAGAAAGAAGCCACGGCACAAGGCGAGGAGGGAGAGGGAAATTTGCAATAACCTGATGTGGAAAAGAAGGCAAGGAAATGAATGCAAGTGGGGCTGCTCAAATCCTTTCCATTCCTGTCCCCCCCAGTGTCTGTACCTGATTAAAATTAATAAAGCATGTGGGAGAAAATGTCATAAGTCTACAGGACCTGACAAAATGCATCCCAGAGTTCTGAGGGAATTGGCTGATCTAATTGACAAGCCACTCTCCATGATACTTGAAAAGTCACAGCAGTCAGATGAAGTCCCTGGTCACTGGAAAAAGGGAAACGTTGCACTTATTTTTAAAAAGGGGAGAAAGGAGGACAACAGGAATGACCGAACTGTTAGCCTCACCTCTGTGCCTAGGAAGATCATGGAAGAGAATTCTCCTAGAAGCTATGCTATGGCATATGGAGGACAGGAAGGTGATTAAAGCCACCAGCACAACCCTTCATCAAAGGCAAGCCTTACCTGACCAACCTAGTGCCTTCTATGATGGAGTGACTGTATCAGTGGACAAGGGAAGAGAAATGAATGTTATCTACATAGAATAGGTAGACTCTTCAATGGATGAGGAACTAGTTGTGTGATCACATCCAGAGAGCAGTGGTAAATGTCTGAATGTATGGATGGAGATCAGGGACAAGTGGTGTCCCTCAGAAGTCTGTATTTGGACCAGTACCGCTTAATATCTTAATCAATAACCAACAGTGGGATCAAGTGCACTCTCAGCAAGTTAGACAACCACACCAAGTGGTACAGTTGACAGGCCTGAGGGATGAGGTGCCAATCCAGAGGGACCTGGACAAGCTTAAGAAGTGGACCCATGTGAACGTGGTCAAAACATTCCCCAGTATCAATAAAGGCTGGGGAATGAAGGGATTGAAAGCAACCCTGCCAAGGAGAACCTGGTGGATGAAAGGCTGGGGATGAGCTGACAATGTGTGCTCACAACCCAGAAAGCCAACCATATCCTGGGCTACATAAAAGGAAGCATGGTCAGCAGGTCAAGGGAGGTGGTTCTGCCCCTCTGCTCTGCTCTCCTCTCGTGAGACTCCACTTGGAGTAGTGTCCTGCTCTGGAGCCCTCAGCACAGAAAAGACATGGACCTGTTGGAGTGAGTCCAGAAGAGGGACACAAAAATGACCAGAGGGATGGAGCACCTCTCCTATGAGGACAGGCTGAGTGATTTGAGGTTGTTCAGCCTGTAGAAGAGAAGGCTTCCAGGAGACCTTATTGTGGCCTCTCAGTAATTAAAGGGGGCCTACAGGAAAGACCAAGACAAACTTTTTAGCAGGGTCTGTTGTCATAGGACAAGGTATAATGGTTTTAAACTAAAAGAGGGTGGATTCAGACTAGATATGAAGAAGAAATTTTTACGATGAGGATGGTGAAACACTGGAACTGCAACACTGGAGGTTGGACAGAGAGGTGGTAGATGCCCTGTCCCTGGAAACATTCAAGGTTAGGTTGGACGGGGCTTTAAGCAACCTGATCTAGTTGAAGAAGTCCTTGCACACTGCAGGAGGGGTTGGACTAGATGACCTTTAAAAGTCCCTTTCAACCCAAACCATTCTATGATTCTATGAATAAGATCTTGTTTCTACCACCATCTTGCAGCCCCTCATCTGACTTTGGTGGGGCTGCTGGGACCTGGAAGCCGTTGCTGGCTTTGAAGACAAGAATTTGCCACTAACCTGAGAGATTTCTCCACTCACGACCTAAGCTTTCAGCTCAGCTATGCCCCTAAATCCAGGAGGAAAAGTTTTGCCTTCTCCACCTGCAAAGTCTGCATAGCTTCTGCTGAATTTAGTGCTATGATACAAGGATTCCTGGTCATCACAGATGCATGATATCCTGGACACTATAATGTCATTGCAGACGACAAGATGAGGCTCCCAAATCAGCCTTCCTGCAGCACTTGCGGGTGCTTAACAAGAGCTAGAAGTGGAAGTGAGATTCCACCAATGCACTTCCAGAGGAGCTATTCTCCCAAAAAGTGCTACCTTGGCCTTGCCAAAATTCACACCTGGTGTTACAGCTCTTTGTCCATGCCATCCTTGTTTGAGCTGTGAATATGACACTGAATTCTCAAACTGGGAAATACTTCTTGAAACACAATTCTTGACTTTGAACAACTGGTTTTATGCCTTCCATCTCTCTCACTAACCCCATTTATCAATACATTTAGTCCCATTTTATTCTCACAATTGCACAGCCCCGCTAATCTTGCCTATCTCATGCTTCCTTTTCTCCTAAAATTCAAGGAGGGAAGAAACTCCCCCACATCAAATACTGTAAAAACAAATGGTATAAACTATTCCTCTCACTCTCTTTCTTGACAAAGTTTCTCCCTGGAGTGCAAGAGGACCGCAAGTACAACAAACATTCTGATATATATATTAGTGAAAACAAAAGCCAATTTCAACCTAACTCTTCACGTTTCCTACTCTGGAAGAATACAGATTTTTTGTATTTATTTGTTAATAGAAATCCTTTCAAACAACAGTAGAAGAACAATATCATCTGTCAAAACTCACATCTCAGCTGTTTCAGTGGTTGTTTTCAGCATCATAGGCAGGGACAAATCTTCTATCTCTAATTCAAGTAGGTCTGTCACTAGTCTCAATTAAAACTCCAGGCTCATATGAGCCTTTTGTAACAAGTTTTCAACCAAAGTACCCTGGGTTAGTTGGCACTGCAATGATGTACGTACAGGCTCACCTGACTTTACAGAAGCTACAGGAAGGTAGATTTAAGACAGGTGTATTACAAGAATTTACACGCTATTGGCAACTTTTTTTCTCTTTTTTTAGTCATAAAGTGTAAACTAAACTGAAGCAAAAAAAAAAAAATGCAGGCAATAGTGACAAGGCATCAATCAATTTAATAACATCCCTTATAACCAACACTTAAAGAAACACGTCATTCCCAATGTTATGAAGAGAGTAAACTGAGTATAACACAAAATTGCTTCTTTTACAAGTATTTCCCTCCAACCACACACTTGGGGCTAGAAGTTATTCTTCCAAGCCAACAGAAACAAGGAACCCTTCTCTTTTGTGGTAGAGAGCCCAGACAAATGTTCAGTGGCTACATAGAGAATCCTTTGTCCCGCAGAATCTTCCCAAGCACTGGAAAAGCAGTGAATGAATGAAAGAAAATATCTTTTTTTTTTTTTTACACCTTTGATGAAACATGCAAACTGCATCAAAAGAAAAGGCAGCTGACACCAGAAAAGTTTTAAATCACTAGAGGAAGAAAATTCAAAAGCAATTGATTGTTACGAATAAATGTAAGAGGAGTCATAATTATTGTCAGAATAATAAGAAACAGCAACTAAGATTTACTATAAAAAAAAATAAAATACAGAATATTACAACCCTCCATTCTTCTGGCAAAGAGCATTAATACATCGTCATGGCGCAGTTTAAAAAGCAGAAATAAGCTACTACTACTTTAGGAACAGGGAACAGCCACATACATTTGAAAATTAACACTACCTAACATCTGCTTTGCAACCTACTGATGGGAAGGAGAAGAGCCCCCCTCAAACAAAACCAACACAAGTCTGTAGTATTGATTTAAGTGGTAAATATTAAAAGTCTTTCTGAGTGCAATATGTTTGCAGCAGATTTAGTGATCTTGGAGAACAGAATAGACTTCATCCTGCAGTCCAGAAATACAGACACTCATATATCAAAAGCAGAGAACATACAGTTCCACCTCTATTTTAATACAATGGTCAAATGACAGAACAAAATTCATGCATCAGGAGTTCACCTCTGGCAACTTATCTCCTTGTACAGCTAAATCTGCAAGAAAGAGAAATTGTCACAGATAATTTCCTCCAAGACACTGAAAGAGGTCTGAAACTGCTGTACAGAACAGCCCCTTTGACAGCAGATAACCACAAGACACCAACAGCTGTGAAAACAAATGCTAAGTAAGGCAGAAATTTAATAAATTAATAGAGATACACAATTAAGTCCTGTCCACAATATCCAATTTATTTTACTGCTCTGTTCCAGAATATAAAAAGCATTAACCAAAGGAAAAATGATTAAACTACAATCACAGTATCGCAGAATCACAGAATGATTGAGGTTGGAGGGCACCTCTGGAGGTTATCTAGTCCAACTCTGCTGGCTCAGGAAGGACCACCTAGAGCCAGTTGCTCAAACAAATCAAATGATTTCATCCTTTAAGGGTCCTAATAAACAGTATCTCAAGAGATATGAAAATATGAAAATAACATTAGTTGTAGATAACAATCTAACCATGAAGGAAGCAAAAAGCTTTATTACATCACTTCACTGTTGCCAATTAAATTAAAATATATGATGGAATAGTGAGGCTTAATATATATTACAAGCCCGTCACAGATTAAAATCATCTCTCTGCTGATTCTTTCATCAAGAATCTGAGACAAATACAGAAGTGAAATGAGGAGGATAATACAGCTTAAACTGAAGGCCAAGAGCCAGCACACAGCAATCAGTGTTTAACAGTGCTTCCACTCTGACTTAAGGCATCACTTCATTAACATCATTCAAAATATTTATCTTGCTATTGTAAAGCACAATGCATTTTAAGCAGGACACTCTATGTGGTCAAGGTGATGTTCTCGAGTTAAGAAAACATTTCTAAACCTCAACCTTTCAGATATACGCCATACATAAATTTGCCCAGAAATATGTATTCAGCTGCCTGAAACTCATCTGAACTATTACTGAGGTGCAATCTAGATTTTCTGGTGCTACAAGAGTTTTCTTGAAAGTGTCACCTCCAAACTGTACCCAAAAGTACCACTGCCTGAACTCCTCAGCTGCTTTAGTCAGTTGCGGGGGGGGGGGGGGGGGGGGGAAGCAATCTCTGTGGAAGAATATGAGAAAATTAGAAAGGGATGGTTACAGGAGGTATTGTGTCAGATTATTGCACTTTAAGGTCTATTTTCAAAGATTTGAATACATTAAATACTAGAGAAAAATATAATCATTATAAAAGGGGAAGACAGCTTTGATACTCAACTAGGAAAAGAAAAATAAAAGCATTTAACAGAGTAGAAAAGATGACCACATCTGCAGAAAGTTCCTTTCAGGCACTACTTTTTGTAGTGACAGCTACAGCTTAGCCTCAGCAAACATCCAAGCCTCAGGTTTACATGGGGAACTTCTGCATCTGTCTGATAGCCTAGGGACAGCATTCACCACATGACATTAGAGGGGAAACTTTGGGAGACCAGTCCTGAAAACTTCTTAAGACTCAAAGCCTTAAGCAGTTGCATGACCGTACCTCATGGAAGTATTCGTTTTTGATGTTCCTCAAAAGGGAACCAGCAAAAAAGAACAAAAAACACCCCCATAAACCTACACAATACAGACTGAATCAGTAAACTCTGAATCATGTAAACTATTTTAAGTATATAGTTTTAAAGAACATTATAAAATTAAAATGTAACTGCAATTTAGGAAGTGTCCTCAATTGTCTATTAGCCTATATGCACCAAAGTTACTAGACCCATGCAGAGAACGTTTTTACTCTGATCTATTTTTTTCAAAAATGCATAAAATATTTCCCAAGCCACTGAATAAATTAACATACCTTTTTCCACTTTTTAAACAAATATTTTGATTTTCTTTTACCCTAAAAATTCTTCTACCCTAGAGCCATTAGCTGTTACAAAATCTCTGTAAAATAAAACATATGAGAAGTTACTTGTGTGATAACTGATTATATCCTTCAGTTATTGCCACCTCCATCCTTCCCCACCACCACTCCACTCCCTCACAGCAGCTAGTTCTGTCAGCTGTCTGACTAGCTGACTGTCTGACTAGTAGTCAATTAGTTCTGACTACTGTAAATTAAGAATATGGCCAGGGGTGATTCTATCCCACAAGGCAGCAGTTCGATACTAGAGCAAGTGTTTTGACATTAGAGGAGCTATACAAGGCTAAAGTCGGTGCAAAGGAGTGGAGTCAACTCTGGCATTGCTACTTCTCCTGCCAACTATGACAACTGCTTGACAGAGAGTTCACAAGAAGTTGTTTAAGAACTGAAAAACTGTTACAGACAAGTCCCTGGTCAGAAGCAGACAGGGTCAGAGAGACGGAAATCTTGTACTGAAGAAGCAGTTATTTAATGTAACCCATCCAAATGCTTCCTTTTTTCTTCTACATTTTCTTGTCCTTATTGTTATTCACCATAAAAGCAAATGGAAACCATAAAAGATAACTGTAGAAGACTCAGAGATGCTAGCTTAATTCCAGTATCATACATACCTAAGTCAGCCCTCATTTTAGCACAATTAAATTGAACAAACACTACTATGGCACACAGACATTTTTTTGTACAGTACAGAATAGACCAGAATATGTTTATTAAAAGCTTAAGGGCACATCTAATTTAATAGCCACAAGTTATTTCTGCCCATACTTTACTTGAGAATGATTTTATAGCTGCTGAAGCAAACCAAGATTTTCCTTGACTGTAAGAGCATCAGATTACACATAACATCTTTAAAACAAATTCCTCAAGTTTATTTTGAAATAGATAACCTAATATTCTCCCAAAGAAAGCAGTGAAATATTCACAAGTAGATTGTTCTTTAGCTCCTTCATCCAAAGCTGACCTGATGAGTGATTCTATTCATTTAACTAACCTAGAAGGCTTTTTTTCTTCCTCTTTGATTATCCAAAGGCTGACAAGGAGGATTTAGAAACACACATAGAGCATACATCCCTATAGAAAAATTGTAAACACTAGGCATCACTTAAGAGGACACAGAAAGATAAAAAGATCACACTGGCTAAAATGGCGGTAGGAGTTTTTTTCAGCATGATGTTAACTGGGCATTATCTTTGGTTTTGATACCTCTAGCATTATAACATTAGAATAAGAGAACTACAAGATTCCATAGGTAAGAGAAAAGGGCCTCAAAAATGCACAGCAATGGCACTAAAATATCCATTCACCCTTAAAATGCCTACAGACGTACTGCAAACCACCTGATTTCAGCTAGAAACCTTGACAAATGCTTTCCATTGCAGCTAGACACTACAGATTCCAATATGCAGATAAACAGAAAAGGGTGGACATATAACAGTAAAACCTGGAAATATTTAAGATATGAGAGAAATTTCTTGGAAGAGTACAGATGTTATCAGTACATTGTTAAAAGTCTAATTCCCCATCCGTAAAAATATACCAATATAAAACTATTGGATTTTCAGAGTCCTGTTTGTCTCTCTTTTACAACCATATTTTATATGGGCATAGGCAGATGACATGGATAAATCAGATTTAAACAAGATAAGCAGCATTATGTTTGTACAGCCACACAACCAGGACACCAGCATTGCTCTAACCTTCCCTTGTCTTTACTATGGCTGGATAGAATCAATTTATGCATTCTTGTTTGCCTGAGACCAACAGCATAGCTATTTGCCCAGCCTTACTCACTTCAAGAATTAATATCTGAAATTCTTCCGCATCCCTTCAATAAAAGTTCATTACACATTATTTTTTGTACTTTTATCACTCATTATGTTCACTAAGCAGCAGTCTTTTCTGCCAGTTGGCCACTCTCCAAATTAATGACTCCAGAGTCTGAGAGTTTCACTTGGGTGATCTCTTTGCCCACTTCTCCAGCTATTTTGGCACAGAAAGGAAAGTTTCATCTCCAATTTTGAAATTTCAAACATATTTGTTAATTCTATCAGCAGTCCAACCAGTCCATGTTCTTCCCACAAACGTAGAAACAAGCTTTGTCAGGGCACAGCTGGCCCTGCAGACCCTGCCTCTTTCATTTGAGACAGAATAAACTTTTCCATCTGGGATGATTTGCACATATGGTGGTACAGTCCGAGTTTGAAACTCTATAATCACAGCTGCCCAGTTCTGTCCCTTGCTCACTCCCACACATGAGAAGAAGTAGGTAGCAGTTAACAGAGAAGCCCCTTGGCTCCTCTGTGATACAACATCAGGCTCCTCAGATACAACATCACCCAAGAGTGGTTCACACATCCCTTGTAAGTATAGAGATGCTTTCGTAATCTTAGCATAATGGCCCTTGGGAATGTGTTCCCCTTTTTTCTTCTTCTTGGGTTTATTCTGCTTGTTTGTTGTTGTTAGTTGGGTTTGGGTTTTTTGGGTTTTTTTTTAAGGTGAATTGCAGAAGATGGGGCCTCTAGGAAAGTAGAATTGGACTATCTTTCAGCACAAAATAATTGAGGCCATGCCTGCTATTGAAAACCTGTACACTCATGAAAAAGAAACAGGTATTTTGTTTTGCCTGAACATCTCTTTTTACATTTTGGGGTTTGTTCTTTTTTTCTATTTTATAGTGAGACTATCAAGAATGAATTATGAGATTGTACACAGGAAAATAAAAAGGACTGTGAACCTAAAGCAGAGATTACCTGTTGCTTGTGCTAATGACTGCTTAGAAAGTACACATTTTAAAACTCCTTTTTATTCTGTCACAGAACCATAACATAACAGGTTATAAAGATAACAGGGTAGTTATCTTTAGTAGCCATTATTCAGACAGATATATAAAGAATATTTTATTTCTCTAGCAGTCCTTATCCTATCAAAGGAATAATTCTTAAATGCTCCATGTCACTCACTTCAGTTTTTTAAGGCTGACAACATTTTGAGTGAAGTGCTCTGCCATTCATGGCAGAGGTAAACCCATAACTGGAGGATTTTTTTGCCCTTTTTTTTTTTTTTAAACTGCTTGCAGTGGTGAAAACCAACTTTTGAAGAGGTGGATGTACAGGGCCAGGCTTTGTGAGTCAGTGTAGCTAAACACACATGGCAGTTTTACACCAGCTGGCCATCTGGTCCTTACAGTTATGAACAACAAGAGAGAATAGGCTTTTCATGCCCTTGGTGGCAAGAGACATTTAAAGAGTAACAGCTGTTCCACTTTCCCTTGGCCAATATGAACTTGTGAATTTTTTTATGAATACACACAATATGCCTACCCAAACACTATAAATATTTGCAAATGACCTGCTATACAACAATCTCACCCTAGTTTATTTTCAATTTTTGACTGCATAAATACATATACTTTTGTTAACTAGCATACAGGTAGCTGTACTTACCTGTGATCTAAATGATGAATAGAGAGAATAACCCCTGAATTCAAATGGGCTTGTTTTAAGGTCACCAGGATTGTGAATTCATTTTTATTTCTTAGCTTCTGAAAAAAGATTTCAGCTGTTTCTGGAGATGCCTTTACACTTCTTGAAGTATCTAAAAAAAATAATAATATCAGAAAAACCACTCAGTATAAAATCTTATTTTACTTTATATCCTGAACTCAAAGAGCTTAGAAAATCACAAGCTACTTCTGAGGAGCCCAATTGAACAGACAAGCAAAAGTAGGAGCTAAAGTATTTTAAACATCCATTTTACATTCAATAGGAACCATTTCAATGAAAGAGAACACTTTTTCTAGAACACAGGGTCATGACTCTCATTTTCTCTATGGATGGCCAGATGTTACCTTTAATATATCTCATCCAAAATACGGACTCAGTAGCAGCACAGTACAGAGTAACAACGCTGGATATGAGACTAAACTGAAGCATCACCTGAGCAACTTTTTAATGACTTCTACAAGAATGTTACGCTTAATAGCTATGCAATTAACTATTTTTTTAATGAAAAAGAAAAAAAAAAAAAAAAACAAGAAAACTCAAAGAGCAACATCTCTCTAGGGACAATTTACTCAGCTTTAAGTAATAGTTTAAATTAATTTAAAAACTCACTGTCTTTCAAAATATATTGTTGCTAATTAATGACTATATACTCCAGTTGTGCAGTATATTGCTACTGTTTCTTGCACAGGATGTCATGAACATTTCTTGGAGTAATTGCACATGCACAATAAAGATTTTACTTTTAAAAACCCACACACAACCAAGACTGAACCAATGTTTCTGCTGAATTTGCATGGAACATGCACAGAAAATGAAAAGACCCAACCTTCTGTCCTCTGGAGAGCTAATTTACAAAATAAGATGTCAAATGCTAGAAAAACAATTCCCAAGGTTTTCCATAATACATTAAACTAGAAAAAAAATAATACCTATTTTAATGCACAAAATCAATTCATTAGCACATGTAATCAACAATGTAAAAACTAAATCAATTCACAAGCTTCTTGTCATTGCAATTTGACCATCCTGCTCTAACTCAGGGACGCTGATTCAGGGACAGCAAGAGCAGCAGAGAGCTAACTGCAACAGAAAACAGTGATTTTCTTTGGGCAGCACTGGAGCTGAGCTCTCAATCACACTTACACCACTATTCAGAAAAACAGGTTTATTCTTTAATCTGTCCCTATGAAGATGTGACTCTGTATTAACAGTGGTTTATTGTGGTTTATGGACCAGGAATATTTTTTAGTTTATGTTTAAGAAATTAACAACTTGCACAATCCTGAAGTCCTAACCAAGCTCCTGCACAGCATCACACCAGGCTGAATTTGATTCACTTTTTTTACAAAGGGGCATACAAAGGACTATATATATATATAAAATATATATATATATATATATATTTTTATATATATATATATATATTCTTTAACACTTTTTTTATGAAACATCATGTCTTTTCTACTGTGGATTGTGTAACTCTCTTGCTTTAGCAGACATCCATGGTATTTTAATGGAATTGTTAATAAATCATAAAGCAACTCAAATACAATTACATCAAAGCTTTCATTTTTAGCCAAGGGACACTAACAGAGTGGAATGACATAGGTTTGCATGCTGGAAGATAGTTTAACTGCATTAACAATTTCTAGCAATATAAACAATCTACTCCCAAGAGACAGAGCAGTGGAAGGACACACACAGAGCATGTTCTCTAATCATGATCACAGGGTCCTCACACACTGCAGCTTTCGGCAGCAGCTTTCCTACGAAGATACAGAAGAGTACAGAAAAATTGGTAACCCACTTAAAAACCTATAGAGTCTGATTCTGAGGTGCAAAGCACATTCTCTGACCCTGTTTGCCAGGGGCTCGAGCTTTGTTTCTCAGCTTAGAAATCCCAGCCAACTTCCTCTTCTACCACAGGTTCGTTATCATTAGAGATTCCTCAATAGAGTCTGCTTTTGTGCCCACAAACATATTACATACATATACTGAAATGAGAAGAATCTCATTTTGATTAATGACAGAAGATCTGATGAAGTATAACCAGACTGTATTTTCCTGCTTGTGTGCATAGCCAAAGAGTGTCTGCGCTGAGGGACTCAGTTCCCCTGCCTGAAGGGTTTGCAGCCCCAGAGGTCTCAGTCAGGATGAACACGCAAATTAAACTAAATAAAAGTGGGAGAACAAAACCCAGAGCAAGCTGAGACCACTGGAATGTGGGTAGTCACACATAAATAATTATCTCCCCCTTCCTACGTGCACTTCTATTCTAATTGGAGCTATTGGGATGCAAACACTGTGCTACAGACAGGAACCAAACCCTGGCTGTCCCACCGAGCTCCCCAGAGCCTCCCAGTCCTCACTGAGGAGCTGAGACAGGGAGGGGAAACACAGAGCTGCCTTTTTTGAGGTCTACTCTACCCCTGTGAATCATTACCAGATCACTAGATTGGAGGAGAGTTTTCCACCCTTTTATCTATAAAACCTTATAATCATTGATTATGGCCTCAGATTACCTTCTCGAATACAGACAAAAGTATCAAGACCCGATTAGATCACACTAGAAGCCTATATATTAAGATTATTGTCACATTAACTTCTAGAATATTAAATTGCCAAAACACAGGGCCATTTAGTTTTGATATCGCAAATAGGTCAGTTCATACTTGCTGGTATGAACGTACCAAAGAGCTATGTGGCCTTTTGAATTACTACTACTCTGATGAAGTACAGCATCCTTTGCTCAGAGCAACATAAGGTGGATTTTCTAAAGACAGATCACTGAAATTTGGTCCTTGATCCATTAGATCCATTCTTTTTACACTAACACAACAGTGCAAATCCCTCATTCCAACTACTTTTGAACACTAGTAGTAGGTGCTTGATAGATCACCAGCTGTTCTCAATAAATACCAATTCAGGCTTGATCTTGACATTTGGCTTCTACAAATCATTTTAAGACCCAAGGAAAATACTTTACTGGAACTGGACTTCTTCCATAATATCTTGGAAAATCAAACGGGTATATCTTGGATAATAATTTGTGGTTTCTCAACAGTTGCATAAAAACCTCATACTATGAACATTTCTAATAAACAAAACCAAAGGCATAAATCTATTTATATTAGAATGTAAAAATAAGAAGAGAATGATTAATTTCAGTTAGAAACTTGTCCCCAGCCACGACACTTGTATATTGGTTTTACTTTCCTAGAATATCACGTTTGCTTTGACCACACCAGAACAACTCAGAGCTCCACAGCATTAACAATCTAGTTTTAATTTACAGAAGAACAAAGTTTGAAGTGACAATGAAAGAAACAAAGATGCAAACACCAAGCATGTCACAGTCCTTGTCCAAGTCAAAGGTTATAGCATGGAAATGCCTTTAGAAGGAATAATAATGCTAACGTAGTAACATACGCGGCTGGTTTGAGATATGCAAGTTAGCAAAAATATTGAAGACAACACAAGAGACTGGGGGAAGGAGGCTGAGGAAGGGAAGATTGCCTCATACCATGGTTGGCAATGATACTGACTTACAAGGACACAAACAAACAGCAGGTGGTGGTCAACTTTCAGCTATGACATCTACTTATGAGGTGATCAGGTGGACACAGGTATGGAAACCCAAGTCTTTAATAGCTAAGGTTTGCACAACAATCTGAAAACCAGCAAAGAAATCCACTGAACACAAGACCTTCAGGAACTCAGCCCTTCAGAGGATAAACTTAGTGGCTGCCTCTACCCTGCGCTTGCAACAGCCCTCACAACTAGGACACATCTTCTCCTCTCAGAAACAAGCTGCAGTTGGAGCTTTGCAGCAAACACCAAAGCCAGGCTGCATTTCTTGGAGGTGTCAAGTGCAGACACTGTCATTCCAGTCACACTCGTGAGATGGTAATCTGCCCTACAGCAAAGACACTAAGTCTAACTTCCAACAATACTCACTCCACACTACTGCTCTTCCACCAGCCTTTAATTCCTTCTCCTCATCCCTATGGTACCAAGTGCACTCATGCAAACATACAAGGAACCAAATACGGCAACTGATCCAGCTTTAACTAGGCCAGCTTCCTCCTCCCCCTCCAAAAAAAATATATAAGAAGCAGCCATGAGAAGTGACTGGAGGTAAGCAAGAAAACCCCTACACAGCACCAGCAGCATACGAAAGTGGAAAGACTACATGCAAATACAGCTTAGGACAAGCCATTCATTACAGATGTTTTTCAGTCCACAATAAAAACAAACAGTTATTAAATGGAAGGATAGCTTGTCTTAGCAAAGGGTGTGCTCTTGAGTTTCTGAAGTGCATCTAAAGCTAAACATACAGCATGAACTGAATTATAAAACAAACTCCTGCAGAAGAGTCTTTGAAGGAGGCATCCTAATTAATTGAGCTCCACGGTTTGTTTCGTGTGCGCATAATCAGCTTTTAATAGCAGCATCTATAAATCAATTCTGCATCTGAATGTAGGTTTGCTGAACTATCCAAATTAAATTCTAATGGTTCGTGAGAAAAAGGAGAAGGTCTGCAGGCTAAAAGGAGTCTGAAAAATATGATAAGGCTCACTCAATTTTTTTTCATTTTCCTACACTAGTTGGGATCAGGGTTGTAAACATATATTCACATTGTGTTGCTTCCTCCTATTAAAATTTTTGGCTAATCTTTTTTCTTAGCTAGCCTACATACAACTTGCAAAGGACACAATATCTGAGACTGTTTACTTCATATTGTTCTTTTATTTAAGTAAGCAATGCGGGCTAAGCTGCTCCCAGCCAACAGAGCAGCATGCAAAGCCAATCCAAAAGCAGAGACTTTACAAGGTTGAAAGGGTACAGCATGTTTTTAAGTGGAGCACAGTGCATTCAAATTCAGGAGCTGCATTCCTGTAATGAAAACTGAAGATAGAAAGAAGTAAAACAACCTTTATTAGACCAAAACCCTGCTAGACGTGTTGTGCTTTAGATACTTCAGTGGGAAAGTGGATTGGTTTGCCTTTTTTTTTTTTAAGTACACTCAACTCTTTATTTGAACTGATACATAACATACTGTGTGATAAAACATTTTGAACTACTTTTTCTATACATTTGTTCATTCCCATCTCACAGATTCCCAGTCTTTACAAAGAGAATAATAAAAGAGGAGCAGCTACAGTTTTCCAAACACACATTAACCTGACTTGGTTTCTCCAAGGCTATAGGAAGGAGCTCTGTGGGAATCTGGGGGAAGATGTTTCCACCTCAAGTTTAAAAGACTACAAGATACAGGGTAAACACTGACCCTGTAAGAATCCCACTGGAGCCATTCCCAAAGGGTGAGTGTGACTTGCCCAGTTTCCAAGTCTGGGTGAACGCCTAATCATACGTCATGATCCAACTGGGTACCTGTAGACCTTAATGCACCCGAGTGCTCCGTATAAACCAGGTACAACATGGTCTCAGCAGAACAAAGACTCACAAATGCCAGGAGCAAGGACTGTAGTAAATCTCCCAAGCTGAATGATCAGGACCTTGGGATACCCTACAGGAGGTTTAGGAGGGATACCCTACAAACTGCCCTTGTAGTTGAGACACAACCACAGTGCCCACCAAGTCTGTGTGCCTCCCTTCTTATTTCCGTTAAAGAAATTTTTCAGCAAGGTTGTATGGAGAAAGAACTGCAACAGATGGGAAGGAGAAAAGGAGCATGGCAAAATGCACTTCAGCTAAAACTAAACAATCAAAACAAAAACTGACTTGAAGCCAAATCATTAAATCAAATAAAAACAAGGGGGAAAATGTCACAGTTTGTTCTTGCAGCATTTGGAGAAATTCCAATTGCCTTTGCTCTATAGCTTTCTCTATTCTGAATGTCAGCTTTGGTGTGTCATCCAGCACGGGCTTTTCTCCAGCTCAAACCATATGCAAAGTCCCAGGAGGCACAATGGACTGACACAGGAGACAGGAAAAAGGACCTGTCTCTGATCACACGCATTTGTCCCCTGATTATATTGACTGTTCATAGTTATATCCTCAAAAAAATGTTAAGCATCTAACTTCTGGCCAAAACTCTGGCTCACCTACAAGCTACATACTTGTGTGTTTAAAGTCATTTTGGCACAGCTGAGAACACAGATCCACTGTGGGACAAGAGGGAATAAAAGTACCGAGAGCTTGGACACAGTCTTGAATACAGCTGCAACATTTCTCATTTGAAAGAACCAAACCATTATTAAGGACCTAACTTGCTTGCTTAATTGGGAGTAGTTTGTGTGTTTGCATAAGTAATCATGATTTCATTCAAAGTGCTTTGCTTGTAATGATTTCTTCTCCATGGTCAAAGTCCCCAGGGAATTTTTGCTTTGTTTGTTAAGCTTGTTTGCTTTTTGAACTTTTTTTCTTTTTTCAGCTACAGGAACACTAAAAATTGTCAACTATGCAAATGAAATTACAATACAGCATATTTAATAGGGGAAAACCTTCTACCCCATGTGATAGAATGAGATAATTGAGCAGTAGCAAGCTCTCAACCATTTCTGCCAGCTACTGGCACTGACTTGTATGCAAACTCTTTCCTAAAGAGTTTGCAATTTCAAGACTGTCTGGGGCAAACTATGTTGTAATATATTATGCATTCACTGTAAATTGACAATAATACCACAAAATCTGTCTAGAAGCATTCTGCAGAGGAGATGATACAATGCTAGTTTGAGAGTGATTATACTCGTGGCTGGGTTAAGCCCTTCAGCTTATGTACTGGCAGCTTCTAGAAACCAAGGAAAGTCATATCAAGCTGGATCTTTCTGTAATGTTAAGCTTACCTTCTTACAGCCCAACTACTGACTTCCCCTGCTGAAACAGCTTCCTGTGCATCCTTCCAGCCCCTGTGAGTCTACAAAGCAATTAGTCGGGTGCTAGCCACTATCAAGCTCTTCCAAAATATAGAATCATCAAATCGCCTAGGTTGCAAGGGATCATTGAGTCCAACCATCAATCTAACACTGACAAAATCATCACTCAATCACGTCCCTCAGCACCACATCTGTCTTTTAAATACCTCCAGGGATGTCAATTCCACCACCTCCCTGGGCAGCCTGTTCCAATGCTTCACAACTCTTTAGGTGAAGAAATTTTTCCTAATACCCCATCTAAAATTCCCCTAGCACAACTTGAGGCCATTTCCTCTCATTCTGTTGCTTGTTATCTGAGAGAAGAGACCAACCTTCACCTCTCTACAACCTCCTTTTAGGTAATTGCAGAGAGCAATAAGGTCTCCCCTCAGCCTCATTTTCTCCAGGCTAAACAACCCCAGCTCCCTCAGCCACCCCTCATAAGAACTGTTCTCCAGAACAACTTGTTCTCCTCTCACCAGTCTCATTGACCTTCTCTGGATTCACTTCAAAATCTTAATGTCTTTCTTGTAGCAAGGGGCCCAAAACTGGCCAAACACCTGAGATGATCTGGAGATGAAGGGTATGAAATGATTCTTTGTGGCACACACACTGATTGCGCTGTGTGGAATAGGGAAGATGGATCTTCCCTTCCAGCCCACCACTTACTACACAAGCAGAATCCAACTGCTTTGGTGAAGCTGTCAAAGGAATCATGCAGGTGCTCAGCATGATTCCCCACCTAGATTACAGATCAGGGAAGTGTCCTTCAAGGGTGGTGTGTCTCAGTGTGTCAGCAGCACAATACAAACAGCCATGTGTTAGCACCTTTGCTCAGTTAGTAGATCCGTACAACAGAGAGGTAGAGTGGCAGGTTCCCACCACTATAAACACCCATTTGAGCATCAGGACTCAGTATCACAGCTCTCAGGCTTAATTTGCTTCAGCACAATGCTAAGACACTTAGACATCTCTTGTCCTCCCTTTGGCTGTGGTCCCCTCAGCAAGGAATTTACACCAGGATTACAGGAGGGAGCCATGTACTGTAGGGTAAAGCAGCCTGGCCGCACAGCTACAAATCAGGTGTGCACTTCCAAGAATGTGTAGGGTCCATGAGTGAGGGTTTCATGGCTTTTGGACTCAGCAGGCAAAAAGTTAAAAAAA
This sequence comes from Scolopax mira, assembly GCA_004320125.1. Lineage (NCBI taxonomy): Eukaryota > Metazoa > Chordata > Aves > Charadriiformes > Scolopacidae > Scolopax > Scolopax mira. Next base: position 79,441 of record BJBW01003695.1, on the reverse strand, counting down.
GAGGTAAACAAATACGTTAAAGGTTTTAGCGACTGTATCTGCAACAGTTTATTTCCCATAATTTTTCAAACCTTTTGCAAATGAAAGGATAAAAAAAGAAATCTAATTACAGGAACACCTGAATTTTAAACGTGTAAGGCTCCAGATTAGAAGTCTGCATTCTTACCACAGGAGGCTGAAGCAGATGTATTGTTTGCTTAACAAACAATACAGATCCTACCACGTAGACTGCTACTAAAACAACTCCCACAGAAACTGTGAACATGTGCTCCTGAACATTTCTGAAAGGAATCTGTGCTTCAATGCCAGGGGCCACACTATACAAAAGTGCTACCAGGATATTTTTAATGGCAAACGTGATACAGAAGATCACTGTTTCTTGCACACAAGAAATATAATCCCTTTCCCTGTAACTATGCTGTTATGCCAGATAATATCACCAGGAGAGAGGGCGGTCCTCAGTGGGGACCTAATACAAGGTGACAAAGATAAAAGACAAATTCTGCTCTTGTTACAGAAATCCCACTCCCTAGAAAGTAAAATGTGTACTGTATGGTATGCTCTGCCCCAGGGATTTATTATTATAATGCTTACTGCTAATTTATAGGTTCTGGGTTATCAATTATATGATGCAATAGCTTTTTTGATTACTAGTTTTCCCTAGCCTATATTCCAACTCTATTCTAAATTCCTCTTTAAATTCTGAAGACTCTTTGTATTGGCTCCCTTATAGGTAGCATCCATCTCTGCTACTTATAATGATGCTGGTTAGGTTTTTCAGGACTAATAATACCATAAAACCTATTATGTTTGAACAAGGACACGGAGGTGGCACAGAGTGGGATTTCTGTCTGCTTCTTCATTTCAAGACAGCTTCCATCTACACTTAAAAGGTTTGCAACCCGCTATAGCTTTCTAAATATATATGTGTGTATATATACATGAGCACCCTCCCACCCCTTTAGCCTCAAAGCAGTTTTCTAGAAGCTGCTTTGAGAGCACCTTGAAACCTGTGGAGAAAATCAAGCCTGTCTTGTTTTCCTTGCTGCTGCCATCTGCGGCATATGCACCTAGTTATGCTTGGCTGCATACTGTCATATGAGCACTTTGTGTCAAACTGACCTAACAACAAACAAAATATCACACCAAGCAATGCTGTTAACACTGGGACACAAACTGAAAGGCGCAAGAAAAATAATGCATTGCCCTACTAGTACTGTAATAAGGGCATGACACACAAGAGAACTGCTAAAAGATTGAATTTATTTCTAGTCCCTAGTTGTATAGCACGGTCAGGATTTAAAAAGTTATGCAAGTCACACCAAGGGGGAAGACAGGAGACAGAGTTGTCAGCCTTTTTCAAATGAAAATGCAGGCTACTGAAGGTAAACAAAGCCTAATCAATTGAAAATAATAAACTACAAAGTTAACAGCAAGAATAAATAGTGTAAGCAGATTTTGCTAGGTGTAGATCAAGCTAGATTACTCGAGCTACCCTCCTCCCAAAGCTATGACACAATACAGGCTTCTCAAATATATCATATTGCAGTGGTAATTTGGAAACTACAACAACAGACTGTAGGAGACCAGCACCCACCAGGGCACCTCTGGATTAGCATCATGCTGGGTATGGAAACTGTTACAGCCTCTGAGCAAGACACCACATCTCTCCCTCATTTGATTCTCACTATGCAAGTGTCAATAAGACCTACTCATGGTCTTTGCTCAGTCCTTTTATCCCAAAATCTCCTTTCCCTGCAATCAGTGTGTCACTTCTGAGGACCTACCACCTTTTTTCCCCATTAAAAATCTCTTTCTCCCTCTTTGCAATGGTTTGGATCTCTCATTCTAGTTTTCCTTCACCTCTGATTTTCTGGGGTATAATCCGTCAATTTTAATTGCGCTCAGCTCACTAAAATTCTAAGTCTTAAGGCTGATTTATTTTCATACAACACAACGGTGAGCTTAAGAAAGCATTAATATGAGATCCACCCTCATTTCCCAGATGACAACAATGATGTTGTTTGCATGAAAGATTAACTTCTGGCACAAGAAAATAGTCAACAGTCACCAAACTTAGAGAGCTCCACAAAACCCAAACCTTCATCCCAACAGCAAAAACAGAGGATCAAGGCCAGGGGAAGGAGAGCAGCACTGGAAAAAAATTATATCTGAAGCATGCCAGGCACATCCAACAATTCTGTTGCTAGCCACAGGTCTCTGGAAGCAGGCTGAGCAAACAGCAGCAGATGGGAGAAGGCAGGAGACTCAACCATAAAGAGAATTCAGGTAGCAGCAGAAATGAGGGGGAAGTGGAAGAGGGACCACACCTGAGGGGAGAGGAGGGGACACCTAAACCATGGGGTTTACTGGCATTCTCAGAAAAATTTCTACTCTCCTGACATTCGTTTTGACATCAGGAAAAGAAAAAGACTAGAAGGGCTTTTAATCAGGAATATCAAAGAGAAGGGATACCATGAAATACCATACACACAGCTCAGAAAGTACCTGGGGGACTCAAGCTACAATTGCCAGAGGTCCCAAGGAAGCTAAGGAGGACGAGAGTTCAGATTCTGCTGCAAGAAAATGTCTTTTAAATCAGGTTTTAATGGACTCCATGTTTCTATGGATGTACCCGCTCGCCCTGGTGAAGCAGCTACAGCTTTAAAACACATGCACAATTCATAAGCTTGGATGAGTTAGTATAGAAATGTTTCCAAACCCTGATTTCCTTGCTCTCATACCATCAAAATATACCAAAGTGCACAGTTTTAGGGAGAATGCAAAGGCATCAGTTTGATTCTAATGAGTATTAGGTGTTTGATATCCCTTTGTGTCTTTGAAAATGTTCTCCTATACTAGAGCAATTCCATCAATACCCCAGATTTCCAGGGTACAGAAAAGACTTAACGGGGTCATCCACCCCATCCTTTGCATGTTGCCTGAATGTCACACAATGACTATAACATAGCTAATGTTTCCTAGATTTTTTATTATTGTTATTTTATCTATCTTCTACAAAATCACAAGTCTGGAGATTTCCACCACTTCCTTTTGATAGCTAATCCACAATCTAAACTAGTTCACTGTGAAAGTCTCCTTTTATCTTAAATCCTCTCCTTGTATAATATCATTACATTACTCTTACCTCTAGCTCTTTGAATACTAAATAACTCCTTCATTTTAAACCTCTAAGAATCTTCTAATACCAGACACTTTTCATACAACGCTTTTGTCATTGCTTGGACAAGCTGTACATACTCAAGTTCTTTCAAAAGCTTTCTTAGTAAGCCAGTCCTTTTTACTCTATAATCAGGTTTGCTGTTGTTCTCTTCAATCCCTGCAATTCACTGATATTTTACTGAAATGGAGAAACCCAGAATGAAGGCAATAACCCAGATGCAATCTCAGTTTAAAAAAAACCTCAAGCTCCCAGATCTCTTACTACTGTATGCCTTCAAACATTAACAGTGTACATAAGGATTCTTAAAAAAAGCATCACTGAACAGGGTACATGAGGTTCTCCTCAACCCTACCCCGCTCCTCGAGCAAATCTGGGGACTGCTTCAAGTTCAAGGGATATTAGCCAATGTTACAGGAAATCTTAAGAGTGCCTTTGGAACAGCCGTGGCCCAATACACAAACGCATGCTTAGGGAGTTATTAAAACAGAATGTTGACCTCAAAACCATGAAAGTTCCTTTGGAACCCTTCTGGGTCATTACACAGCTGTATTTAGACTGGTAGACTTCCAGTCAAGGCTGGCACGTGTCTTCATCTCTTGATAGGATAAACAGTATGGATGTTACACCACCTAATTATACTTAAATAAGCATTTATGCTGGGGAAACTGTATAAACTTTGCTCTGTTTAACAGAGAGCTACTCTACAACTGGAAGTCTTTTTCTTATTATACTCCCTCTATGTTTTCAGAGAGGGAAATTGCCACTCAAATTCCACTAAAAGAGTTCTCAGTTATGGATCGCTAGCAATATTGATTGTAATGGCTCCTTTGGAAACATTACAGTCTATCATAGCAATGTTGTTGCTGCTGAAAATATGTTAATCTGCTAAAACCCTTTTGAACACTGTCTTCAGAAGTCTCTTTTAGACTACTCGCCCTTTTAGACCACGCCCATCGCTTTAGCACCTGCAGTATGCAGCACCACAGAGCTGTGAATAGCATCTCCCAAGAGAGCTGACCACAAAAGTCAGTTTTCTAAGCTTGTATTTCTCTCTGAAGTCATCAGAGCCACACACCCATCCAAAAAGTATGCACACAAAAAAAAGACAAGCAATGTTACGTTGTATAATATAAAAAATAATAAGAAATACTTGTTGTAAAATTATTCCATGCAAAAAATGGCTACAGATCATTTTCCAACCCAATACAGTTTAAAGAAAAGTGGAAAAAAAAAACAACTTTATTCCCTAAATGAGATCGTAACGTAAGTAACATATTTGCTAAAGGTTTAAGTTTTTGAAGTTCAGTAACAGCTACTTCAAGTATCTGAGTACTCATTCATAATGAGTACTTATCATAGAAAACATGACCCGGCAAAAAAAATGTAAAACTCAAGTACACTTTTTATGTTATTTCTTTTCAGATTTTCCTTAGAAGAAAACTTTTGAACACCAAGATGGAAAAAAATGGCATTTCTTAAACATTGAGACAAAATATAGAGGAATCAGCCAAAAAGAAAAAAGAACAGACAAAAAATTCAGTGAAAAATCATTTTTCATCCCTTATTCATCTGTACCTTATCAGTGCAGGTGGGAGACTACAGCTGCTCTGTGGATGCACCTTGGCACATGACTAAACAGGACAAAATACAGGGAGCTGTGACAAAGAGTCACTACATGAAAGTACAGTTTTCCATGATAGTTATATATAATCTCCATCTCTTATCCACTGGTTTTAAATACTTGCGAACTCAGTTCTATATCTCCCTTAAGACTCAGTCAAAGCAGTGAAGTTAGCCATTCTCAGAGTTATTTTTCTAAGCGAGCACCTATATGCCCTAGAGGACACAGACTAGAAGAATGTAGACAAAGGGGAGAGAATAGGAAACCTATTTCCTACATCTTATAAGCAAACAGTAGGGGAAAACATTACGACTGATCTAGATGAAGGGATGTATAGGAAATGCTACTGTCCTCTGTGAAACCTCACTGGAGAATGAACCAAGCTGCAGTGGGCAGAGAAACCATAAAAAACCCATTAACCTAGCTAGTCTCAGCCACGCTTCATGACTACAGAACTATGTCACAGCAAAAGCAATTACATCAAGGTATCAAGACCTCGTTTTCCCATGTCACTACCCCTTGCTAACACAATCCTCCCCCAGCAATATGGAAAGACGTGCTTGACAGTTACCCAGAAGAGTGTCTGTCCCTCTTCTCAGGGCACACATGCTGCAAGTGCTGGGTCCTCTCAGGACAGACACTGTCCTGCTGTCAACACCCCATCTTTAACTTCAGCCCAGACCACTGCCAGGCTACACTGCCAGGAGAGGCTGCCTGGTGAGCAGTCATCTCCACTTGGCTGCTCCTGATGGGAACATCAACATGGAGAGAGGCCTCCTTGGCCTCCATTCCATCCAACCCCTCTCACTGCACCACCCAGGGCTCTGCCCCACATCACCACACTGACACCGTCTTCGCGTATTTTCCTTCCATACACGCCCCAGAGATGCACATCATACTCATCTTCAACTTTCCAACAAATATGCCATGTTGAGCCCCGAGACAATATTAGCCTCAACAAGGGATTTGTTTTTGCAATATTTCCATTTCAATCACCTCATTGTAAAGGTAGGAACAAGCAAATACAATTCTGTCTGTTATTAATCAGTATGAATTGTTTTGGGCAATATTGAATATGTAAACAGAACATGGTTATTTGAATTAACCTGAACAACCAAATACTCATTTAAAAAAAAAAAAAAAAAAAGTCTTAGGGGATCAGCATTGTCCCAGTAGAAAGAAGACCTCCACGGACTTCAATTTATTGCAGATATTAGACACAACCTGTCTGTGAAAAGCACCAGGTCAAGCCTACAAGAACCCAGTAAAATATGACATCCCTCTAAATTGAGTCACACCCTCGCTCATTAATAAATGCAGGTACTAATTCACTCCAAAGGTTGAAGCAGCAGAGGCTGGAGACATTAGCTGTCCCCACCAAGGCCAGGCAAAGCCACAGAAGTCACACTGCTTGGCTCCATCTCCCAAGGGGATCTGGGCAGGTGAGGTACAGTGCCTACACCAGCAAGCAAGTACAATTTCTCTCCCCACACTGTAGCTTCTTCCAGAATCCACGCTCTTAGTTTAACAGACTGAAAGGTGACAAAAGCCCATGTCAAGACACACTGCAAGAGATGCAAGCACAAAAAAAAAAAAAAAAAAAAAACACAACACAAAACTGAAAGGCCATGGAGGGACTACGTAATTTCTATTAATTTCCTTTTTTCCTCCCCCCAAAAAACCCATGGTAGAAAAATAAACAAAAAAAAATAAATACAAGAATACAAGATAGAAAATTCTGCATAAAATACCTTTTCTTGTGATGAACAAGATAAATTTTAGAGCCATGCTTAAAATAACTTTTATTGCTTTACCCTTATACCTTTGTGATGCTTTATATGCCTAATATATACTCTCAGAAATGTTATTTATTCAAAGATTTCAGCAGTAAGACAGTTGCAATCCCCAAATACTACCAGCCAGGTTTTCTGTCATTCTTTAACATTACTTTGCATCAACTATGCACAAATAACTACATCCAGGGATTACAAGCTTTTCTTCTCTGGAAACCTGAGTTTCCTCAGTATCTGCTATATACTGGTCCCCATTCACTTCCCGCTTCTCAGTCCTACCCTCTGCTGTGCCATTACAAGCATCAATCACAAGTCTGCAATATTTCAGGGTTTTTATTCCCGTGACTTTTTCTCTTCTATTTTACAGATAAGCCATCTGGGCAGTAGTTAGCAAGCAATACAGTCTCCAGTAATAGGTATATTCATGATTATTCAGCAGGGAAGGGCATCCTAGCTCTCTAGGCACAGTAACTCAGCGTGGTTTGGGATGGGAACTGGATGCAGGGTTCTCATGTACTACCTCCTCCTTTTTGAGCAGGCTCTTCGAGCAGCAGACGCTTCCCAAACACCTCCTCTTGCTGCCTCTGCTAACAGGAGGAGGAGTAGGGTGCTGAATATTCATCTCCTCTGGAGTGAGTGGATGCCGTGGGGCAGCAGTCCCTGCTCTGCAGGCCCTTGCAGAAGCAACACAGGCCTTCAGGGCTCTCATTCAACAACCAGCCTGGCTCTCCAGCAGCATCAGTCACAACCTTGGCTGTCTGCATGAGTGCAGAGGTGACTTCGGAATGTGCCAGAGGTGGAAGGGGATGGGGGCAGCCAGGAGGGAAAGCATAGGCTGCTTTTTTCAGATACGCCAAAATCTGGATCTCTCTGGCTATTGCACTGCATGGAGCAATTGCTTACACAAGGCATTTCTAACACTGGAAAACACTCCAGTACTTACTGAAATTAAACTCGATTATTTCAGTCTTTCTGAAAACTAAAGGATGAGGGGGTTTCTTTGTCCCTCTGAAAAACTCTGTGAATTTTTATTATCTACAGATGATCTCTATGCTGGAGGTCCCACATTTTGAGGATTCAGTGATTCTGAGAGAAACCAGCTTGATTCCAAGACAAAAAAAGCTGCAGATAGGTATTCACTCTGCAGTCAGCCATGCCAGTTGGCAACATCAGCATCCTCTCCCCCAGCTATCTTACTGCTCCTCTGGGAGCCAACTACAGCTGGAGAAAGGTATTTTACGGGACTCTCTAATCCATGTCACCACAGTCAGCGAGGTGCACTCCTGAAACTGGCTGACTTCACCATCAGCAGACATGGGAATGCTCACATGAACTCTTGCTTTGGAAAAGTTGTGGGGACAGTAACCTCTAGTTCCCAGGCAGTGACAAGCAGCTGGGAACAGTAATATTTTCAGCATGCTCAGCTGGAACCTGGAGAAAGCATCTGTCCATAGTTTCGATGACAGGTGGCAAGGAAAAAAGACTGTGTGTGAAGTGCATAGGCAATGTAAATCCAATTTCTGCGAGATAAATTTTACTCACTTCTACTTTTGAAGCTTAATTTTTAGCTCCTTTATTTAGTAATGCCCAGAGATTATGTCATGAGCCAAAACCAGTAGTCTTTCCAAAAGGGTGTAAGATATATATTATATATACAGTAATGTGGTCTTGCTAGCATTTTTAAATAATGCGCTAACAATATAGTCATGCAGCAGTAGGTAACAAATCATTTACACCAAGAAACCTATTTTAGTTTTGGGATTTTTCTGCCAGCAGTTTGTGCCAGCAAGCCCCAATTCAGAGAACAGTAGTGCCGAGTCCTTTCAAGCATCCCACTGACAGATTAAATAATTTCTTTGCTGTTTTATAGCAGATCTTGTTCCCCATCAGAATATACTGTATCTTGCCTCTAGAACTGTCCCTCCTCACCAGAAACATCTGAGTAGTATTTATAACCATATTAGTAATTACATATCCTAATTGGCAGAGAAAAAAACTTGCCCTCTGAATGAGTTCCAAGTTCTACATTCAGATACACGAGCTCCCACACTTTCATGACTGCCATGTCCTTTTTAATCTTGTCCCTAAGCACATGTTTCTGTGCTTGTAACTATCTGACTGCATTCTTCTGTCCGCTCTTTGAGGTATACATATATATATATACACCTTTTGATGGGCATACACTTTCCTTACACATCACTTAGCCCTCATTTTTGGCTTCTCATCCCTTGATTTGCAGTGCACCTTCCACCACTCTCCACCGCTGCTGGAGGCAGTTGGAAGGTGTCTCCATTACTACATGGACGCTCTTTGGACAAAGATGGTCTGCTGGACAGTGTTTGCTCTCAACGGCAAGATCCAGAAACACTATCAAAATATTATATATATAAAACATATATATATATAACGGGAGAGTAGGAGGGAGTGTGACAAAAAGTTACTGCCTGGAGCAGTGCCCACAGAGACCAAATTATTCTTACAGCCCTTACTTAGGTTTTCACCCCTCAGAACACCATTTCCTATTGCAAGCTGAAATACCTGGCATCACTGGGACCTTACACGTTCATAATGTTAAGCCTCTGGAGCATCAACTACAGTCTGATACATCTGACCCATCCAAAACCCTCCAGCCTCTATTATTGTCTTTTTTGAATTTCCCTGCAGTTACATATGCTCTTGCAGAAATAGGATTTTCACATTTGCAAAGGAAAGTGGCTACATCTCCACTGATGTCCTTAAATTGTATTAACGCAGTATATTTACAAAGAAAGAATTATAAGAATGAAAACTGGTATTTCTCTGAAAGCCTTCTCCAACTATTACACTTCTATACACCCACCTGCTCTGGGTTTTAGTGTCATCCCTGTTTTGCAAAGGTATTGAAAATTTCACTGACTTATATAAACAGAATATCTACACCACAAACTTTTCTGTTGGTGACTGACTTCTGTTCTGCTGCTCTGACCAGAAGAGGAATAATTTTCCTCTCAATGTATTTTGACATAATATATCTGCTGTTGGCTAGGAAGTGCTGGCAGATGTTCACATACAGCAACACTAACATTTTGGAAGACTTCCTCCTGTTTTCTATTCATAATCGTATCTTCCCACAAGCTATACTGGAATATTTTACAATTACTTTGCAATCACATTTCCAGAATGAGAGTCACTGCAGCTAACTAGAGCCAGATTACAGTGGCATTCAGGTGCTACCATCTACTACAACCAAAGAGCACCAGGCATCTAAAAAGCTTTAAAATCCAAGACTGCAGCAACTAACCCTGCTGAAGTCAGTGGGAAGAGTTCCATTTCCCAACTCTGATACTTCCCAGATGATTTTTACAGTAACAGAGCAGATTGGTACACAAGAAGTCCAAGTGACTGCAAACTTCAAATGGCTGCAATAACTTCTAAATCAGGAACTGTGTAAGGAGCAGTCTCGATGCTCTTGAATAGACTGTAACAGACTAAAACTACCTTCAGAGAGTAACCACTTATTGTGTTATATAGCCTAGAAATCTAAGTACCTTTGAAAAACAATTACACAAAGAAGAATTTGTCAGAACAGCCAATTAGATGCTAAAACCCTTATATTGAAAGTTGATGCTACATCTAATTAAGTAGTCAAAACTGAATTTTCACCTAGAAATGGAAGGAAAGAGATTGTTTAGCTGTATGTACAATTTTCCCATCATACATCTTACTGTCTGTTACCTGTTCAACCTGCCACTTTTATAATTTCTTTCTAAAATAAGGAACAGTATTTAGGCTTTCTGTATGTTTTAAGCATATGTGAAGTAAAGCTTTGCAGTAGTTGAGAATAAGAATCTATCAAAAGAGGCAACTTACTAAAATGTCATAGATATTTATATGGTACAAAAAAAAGATTCAATATCTAAAGAAACCAAAAGGCAAAAGATCACAAGTTAAAGCTTCTCCAGTAAGTTCACAGACCATTTAAAGTCATTTGTGTCTAGGATTAAGGCTTTAGCTGAAATAAGGAAAACACACACAGGTAAAAACTAAATTTAAAGTCAGCACATACACATATTTGAAATTCACACACTGAAAATATATAAAGAGACATACATTGCAGCTATGTTCCTCCAGCGTGAGGTCTACAAGCAGAACAAAAAATAACTGGAGTAGACTCAGCAGTCTGATCAAAGAAGGAAATTTCTCTGTTTCTAAATGCAAGTTTGAAATTGAAAATCTGACTGCTCGGTATGGACCCTGTTACCTTAAGAAAATCATCATCCATCTCATGCAGTAGCATGAAAAGTATCTCCAGTCCTGCAGGACATTGAAGACTTCCCAAGGGATACTGAGGGACTTCAACCACCATTCAAGACCCAAGTGGTTTTGTCCTTGTTATTCCCCTGACCTCTCTTAACAAGATAAAAAGGTTAGTGTAAAAATTTAAAACTCCGTTCTCCTTTTGTTATGACTAAACTGCTGATCCATTTGGGAACTCTGTACACTCATAACTACAAAGAAAAAGGGAACAAATTGAAAAAAATCTTTAGTAACCCAGTGATTTTTTTGGCCCAACACTGGGAAAATGCACAATAAAAAGTCTTATTCTTACAAACCTCTAATCCTATTACCAATAAAGTCAAAGGGAGTTTTAATTTCTCCCTCATCCCAGCCCATTATAGCACAATGAGACCTCGACTCAGAATATACTTTAAAAAGAACTACAGCCCTCCAAACATGTCATCATTCTAAGTGGTCACCCCCCTTCACAGAGGGCTCTTCTTTGCAGCCACAAGCCCACCTCAGATGTTTAAAGACAGCATGTGTCAGTGTTTCTGCACGCAGATGCCCATGTGTCTCCACATTAATGTCCATAGTGACACATGCTGGCTGTACAGGGGAAGAACACCACTAGAGAGATCATCTTAAAAAAAAAAGAAAAAAAAAAGCCTTTGGCAACTATTAGCTTCTGATAAATTATCTCATTAATGCAAACATGAAAAAGAAATTCCCTTTCCAGATCTTATCTCCCTTGAATTACAACTCTTCTGTATGGGAAACACAGCCTCTTGCCTGTTGCACTAGAAATGCTTTCAGATTTGAGCTGAAACTCCTGACACGGCACTAGACAGCAGCAATCAAGACCCCTTTTTAAAAACACAGGCTGATGCAGAGCTTTGCTCTTGCTCCAGATGTTAAGGCATATTCCTTGCTGTTGCTTAGTTATTTTGTCTAAGGAGCATTTCATCATCTTTCAAGTTTTTAAAGGTCATTGTCAGGCTGCTTTTTTGAAATTAACATAAAGGGTTTTCCTCAAAACATTCTTGACTTCTGCTTCATTTAAGGTACATTATTAAAGCATAATTAAAAAATGCACTGAAAATGAGCAAGTGTGGGCAATGTAACCTATGCCAATAAATTCAGCTGGCCATTGAGAGTTATTTTACAGTCCTTTATGAGTTTCATATAAGGAAGCTTAATTATCTTTTAATAAGCCCCCAAATGTATTTTTGAAAGATGAAACAGGACTACTATTTTATTCCTATTCCCAATATGAACAAAAGAACCCAATCACAAGCACTTAAAGAGACCAAAACTCATTCTTTGTTTCTCACACGAGGTACGGTATAGAAGCTCACAAGGGCTTCTTTCCTCTGGTAAAAAAAAAAAAAAGGTGTTCTTATTTTTAGCCATCTGTCTCACTCCTCCGGGGCACTTCATTTCAGCATTTTGCTCGATTCACATGAAACTTTCAGTGAGCGTTTCCATAGCTGGAACTGGGGTATGTTTAGCGTTTCCCAAGTAAAGCAGAAGAGTGGGTGGTGCTATTATTCATCACCGCACCCCACGACTCACAAAATAAGCCATCTGCCATCCCCGTTCCTGCTGCACTTTAATTAAGCGTCTACCAGTCAAAGGAAAAAAAAAGGGGGGGAAAGGAAAAAAAAAAAAAAAAAGAGCGGGGGTGAGGGAAGAAGAAGAGCGTAAGAAAAGCGGGTGGGAAGGGAAGAGAAAGGAAGGGAAAGGGCCCCGGGTGCTTCGGGAACGGGCAAACCCCTCGCCGTGGGGGGCGGGCGAGCCCCCCGGTGCGCGGCGGCCGAAGCGGAGCGGGACCGGGCGGGCCGGGAAGCGGCAAGGGGAAAGTACCTGGGAAGAGGAAGGCTTTGCTCCCGTTGTGCAGCCCCGGCACCTGGCGCACACCCTCCGCCGAGCCTCCCAGCTGCAGCTCGGACAGCACGTCGATCTGCAGCGCGGGGTCCACGCCAAAGCCTGCAACTGACCCGCAAAGTGCCGTTATCCCACCCGCCCACGCTGCAACTTTCCGGGCATCCCCCCCCCTCCTCCCTTAAACACCGCCGCGCCCCGCACCTGCGCCCGCCACGGGGACCAGGGAGAGCATCGCCGCCGCCGCCGCGCTCTCCCGACCCCGCCGCTCCCGGGTGCCCTCCCGGCGGGTCCGGCATCCGCCTACCTGGCCCCAGGCAGAGGAGAAGGCACAGCGTGCTCAAGCCGATGCCCGACTCCATGGTACACCGATGCGCTCAGTCCATAGTCCCCCTCCTCCGGCCGCTGCGGGTGGAAAAACCTCCGGGGCAGAGGGGCTGGGTCCCTCCCCGCCGCTCACCGGGAGCGGCGGACCCCCCGCCGCCCCGCAGCGCGCATCACGGCGGCCGGAGCACACAAAGGCGAGGGCGGGCGGGCAGCGCAGCCCCTCGCCCGCGGGCAGACAATGGGGAGAGCCCGCCGGAGCCTGCCGCCGCCGCCGCCGCTGCCGTGAGAGATGCCGGGCGAGGCCGCGGCAACCGGGAGGCGGAGGCGGCGCGCCCCTGCCCCGCAGCTCCCCTCCCCGCCCCGCCGCTGCCACCGGGCGCAGCCCCTCGGCTGGAGAGAAGAAGAGGAGCCGCCGCCGCCGCAAACCTCCGCCCGGCTCCCGCGGGAGCTCCGGTCTCCTCCCCGCACGTCCAGTGGGGCCGGGCGGGAGGGGCCGCCGGTTTATGCCGCGGCCGACAAGGAGCCGCCCACCGCCTCCGCCGGGCCGGGCCGGGGGGAGGCACCGCCCCGCCGCCCCGTCCGCCGGGGGACCGCCGGGCGCGGAGCGGGAGAGGGAGATGCTGTCGGGGTTAAGAGGGGGGGCTGCTCCGTGCTGGGAAGTTTGAGGGGAGCCGCCGGGGAGCTCGGCGGCGGGAGGGAGGGCCGGGGGCGGCGGCGGGGAGGGCCGGGCAGGCCGGTGGGGGGGGGGCAGTGGCCGGGCGGCGCTGGGGGGGAGCCCGGGACGCTCCCCGAGCAGTGTGCGTTGCGGCCGCTGCGTTTCGCCGTCGTCCGCCCGTGTTGAACACCCCGTGTGGATTCCCATCCCGAGGTGATGCCGTCCAGGCTCTTGGCGAAGCCGCAGCCTGGTCTTTGAGCACGGATACAAATAATGGGGAGGGGGGGAGAAACCAGGACGTTTCCAGTAGTTGACTGAGATGGGAGTGTGCGGAGCCTCTGGCAGCCGTGGGCTCCCGCTTGCCCTGTCACGAAGGATGATTTCACAGTAGCACAGCGGTCCTGTCCTCGGTTCCTGAACAAACCCTCCTCCCCACCAGCAAGTGACATTTCTCTGCCTTACTTTCTGCGCCTATAAAGGGGGCTAAGAATAGCCTTATTCTTCCCTTCCCTTTCATAGACCCCCAGTGAGCGAGGCAGAAATATCTTGTTGCCAGTTTGTCAAATTCTGCAGAATAAAGGAGTGGGGGTTTTGAGTATTTTTTTTTCCTAGTTTCACATGCATGTCAGTAAGACCCTGATGTCAGCTGGTGATTCCAGTTTATTGACATCCCCCAAATTCATCCTCTGTGAGCTTTACAAATAATAAAAATTTTATAAGTAACCTTTACAAATCTTTCCCAATATTAATTCCAAAGGCTAACAGGGAGAGGGGTTTTTTCTTTGTCTTTTTTTTTTTTTTTCCAAAGATGACTATGGTAAATTTCTGTTCTAGTCCAGATTAACCAACTGAGATCCTGAGCAACACAAAGGCAAACACCTTTCCTAGAAAAAAAAAAAAAAGAAGGAGAAACATGTCTAAAGATGACAGTGGGGAAATGCACTCCTCAACCCAAATCCACAACATGGGCATTAGAGCACAGCTCCAGTGTGCCCCATGACCTGTTCACCCTTGGAGGAGCTACAGGCTTCTCCTCCAGGTGATGGAGCAAGTACAGCCTTGTGAGCGGTGCTTCTCTAGCCACTTCCATGGCTGAAAAAAATGACTGAAAAAAACTGAAACTGAAAAACTGAAAGAAACTGAAACTGAAAAAAAAAAGTCCCGCTGCTGGTACTAGCTCTGTAACTGGTTACACAGTGCCCCTGTACCCCAGTGGATAGGCAGAGGAGGTGGTGACATCCCACCCCCGTCCTAATCAGTTGAGCATCTCTTCTGCACCAAAGCTTTGTCTCCAGCCTGTCAGTATCATGGAACCCATGAAACCCACTGTCTGCCCGAGCAGTCTAATGGACAATGCGTTTCCTTGGGGGAGTTAATGGACAACAGTCACACACCGGTGATTGTTTTCATGCTATTCCAATCACATTGGTTACAGATAACTGAACCAGAAGCAATTAATTTGAGAAGAAATAGGGTAAAAATCTAGAGCAATAATGGGGCATAACGAGCCCCAATGCCAGTTGCGTTAGGCACACAAGTGAACAAGCCAAAAGAGGTTAACATCTTGAATTCTTTGCATCTGCCAGCAGCCATGGGTGATTTCCATTAGCTGTGGCTGCCAGAGTGGAATAAGGATGTAACTCAGATGGAGCCCACCCCTTTAATAATCCATTTCTCTCTCAACAGATCTCTGGGGAGTGGCCACTCATCTTCATGTCACATACATGAAAAATCACTCAAAACGCCATCCAATCTGCTTTATCTATTCCCTCTTATCCACGTGGAGCCCGTAGCCGACATCACACACATTACACAGAGCTGTGTTTCTGCTATGTGAGATGTCAATAGTGACATATTTCAGCTAACCAAGCAGTCAGCGAACAGCAAAATGAGAATTGCTACCAATACAAGGAATATGATATTGATGATTAGATCTCAGTTGGCTAAACCTAACACTGGTATTTCTACCCACTGAATCACTTTCTGGTCACTCTAGAAACACAGTTTTGCAGTTTTTCTGGGCATGTCCTTACTCAAATCTGGATATTCTGGAAATACCTAAAAGAAAATAGTTTTTATGCCTTCAGTAAACTGGAATGCTCTTCCCTTTGATGGAAACTCTGTCTTTTAGCCAAGTGATCTACATACATATCACGTTGCTGCTCATCATAATCTACTCCACACATGGCAAAGGGTGTCAGACCTAAGAAAGTGGTACAGCGTATAAGAACCATGTATTGGTGAAAGCAGAATATTCCAGTGCTTTCTGTATTAAGCAAGGTCTGTGTCTAAAGCAGTCCATTCCACATATTAACCTTATTAACCAAGTTTCAAGACTCTCCAGAGTCTAGATGTCTCAGATATCTTTTTTTTTTTTTTTCCTGAGCTAAGATAGTTCCCTATTAAGATAGTTCTGATCTCTACAAGCATTAGAGGTAGGATTGCTGAAGGAAACCATCTATAGGAAACAAGGCTCATCTTTTGTGCTGACTATGGGACTTCTGTGACTTTCTTCAGAATACCACCTTGTCCTTGTTTGAGGACCAATTTTCTTTTCATAATTTTACTTTTCAGTTAAGTCTTTTCTAACTCACTGAAATTAATGGTGTGTTTTTCAGACAGTAGTCCACTTCCAGAGTGATAGGACCTGATGTTTATAATTTATACCAAGAACGGTATATTCCAAGCTATGCAATTACTTTTAAACTCTTAAGTCTCTTTCTCTCTCAACCTTCTCTCCCTGAAGGGAGATGTTCTCCCTTCTCTGAAGGGGAAAGAAGTAAAAAAAGGGCATCTGTCATTGGTTTTAGTGGCCAGCTCAGCCCAAACCATGACACACCTGGCCATAGGTAATAGGTATTATTACTACATCTACAGTGAACGAGCCTTCTCTTATGAAAACATCCTGTAAGTCCACAGTAATGGATACATCAACAGTACCACATGTACAGTTTGTCCAAGAGAAAAGGCTTCCTGAGGAGCTGACTTTCAACTCAGCCACCAAACCTCCTGGAAGGGGGAATGGCCCTGGTGGTGATGTCCCTGCCTGACAGGCAGCTGAGCCTGCCAAGCTTTAGTCACACTAGCAGGACCAAACTGTGCAACACAACTTCGATGCTGTGTAATGCAACTGACTCATAAACAGTCTTCTGGCCATCAGTGTCTCAATTTCAATTAGATTTTTAGATATCATGATATTAACACACACTCCCTCACCAAAACCCGTGCTAGATCCTTAAAAAATAACTAGGTCTGCATAATGACTAATATTCACCACAATTTTTGTGCCAAATGAAGAGCTAAGAGCTGTGTTACAAGCCCCAAATTCATGAATGATTTCATTGCAAAGGGAATCTGATATTAATTACTCTCATATTAATTATATGCTAATAAACTGAACAGAGTAAAGCTCTTAAAGCATGCAGATGACAATCCTGCACTGGGAAAGCATTACCTCTCAGTGTAGCTTATCTGGGTCTATTTATTTTTAAAGAAAAACATGAATATTTTATTTACAGTAGTTTTACCCATGTATTCCTATGCTGGAACCTGGAGAGTCCACGTGAATTTAAGAAATATGTAAGGAATTGTCACTGACCTACTTATAAAACATTGATGCAACTTCTTTTCTAAGAGTATAGAAAATAGGCTTCCTTATACTGCAAAACAGACATAGTTGTTTACTCGAGATTATAGTGCTTTAATGCAACATTTATACACAAAAAATATTCGCAAAACATGATGTTCCATAATTAATACTTTTTGAAGTGGAACAAGGAGAATAGTCTGTTGTCATAGAGAAGCAGCTTTTTAATTTGAGTAAATTTGATACTGCTGGGGATGAGGGCTTTTATTAGTTACAGTCAGGGAAAATGCAGGTGAATTATGCTGCAACAGTTTCTGTTAATACCCTTCAACGTGGACCTCTGTCTGCACCCTTATATCATTATGATCCAGATTTTCCTTCTGCAAAAACAGCCATGTGTAAAGACCATACAGTTGTTGTGTGATGTGTAAAATGCCATGTGGGACCAAGGTGAGACCACCAAACTCATTTTCACATGTTTTCTAAATGATGGCTTCAACAGCGAGGAACAAAGCACGGATGCTGATCTTGAATAAACCTCAGGTGTTTATTAGAGAGCTTTTTCTTGCCAGCTTCCTGACCAGAGTTGGGAACTCCTCCTGTGGTACCCTCTCCTTCCAACGCAGACACACATCTACTCGTTTCTGTAAAGAAAGCAATTTACTTTTGCTGTTTTGTTAGCCTTCTCACAGCTCCCCCCCTTGCAGAACCTTCTCTTCTTCATTTCCCTGTAGCAATGCTTTCCCTCACACGGGTGCTCAGCAGGTTCTGCACGCTGCAGGTTCCCCGTTTCAGAAACGTGCTCTGGCTTTCTGACCAGGAAAGCCTCAAAGAACTTGGGATTTAAATGCAGCACTTGGCTAAATCGCAGCAGAGACTGTCAAAGTGACTAAGCTACACACCCGTCCACGGTGGTACCAGCCCCGTTAAAATGCCTCAACATCCAAGGCGTTCTTCTCAAGCACCCATCACCTGAGGAGGCATCTCCCAGTTATGAATGTTTCATACAGATTTCATACTGCCTCACTTGTAATTGCAAAATTTACTTACCGTTGGAAAATAGAGCTATGAAATAAAGGCTATAGCTATTAAGGGAACACACTTTACATCTCTTAAAGTTTCATGTTTGCCTGGTTTTTTTTATCTTCACTGGAGGATACTTCACATCTTGAGCCTGAGGTTATGGCTTTAAGTACATGGACTGATGCAGTCAGTGGAGGAGCAGCACCGGGAGGGGGGGAAATTACAAGGTGGTTGTTACGTCCACATTCTTCTGAGCACAGAAGGAGAAATGGAGGCAATTACATTAATGAGAAGTAGAGATGAAGGTATTTTTCAAATGGTTTCCCAAAGATTTTTGTTTGATTCAAGGGCAAAGACGAAAGGCTGGAAGTGCAGGCTGTGCTCTCTTTTTCCCAAATTTGAACCTTGAATCTTCAGAGTTGCAAGGTGCCCACATTAACTGTCCTTGCTAGACTGTCGTTTGTGGTGCTAGCTTTATTTTCTTCCTCCAAGAGGGTGCACTTCCCTTTGATGTAAGGTAGAAGTGATAGACTGCCCTGCTGGCAGCCTTCACACATTATGATGCCTAAAAATGTCTTTTCACAGAAAATGTCAGCTAGGAGTGCTGGCATTGTATCTGGCACAGGGAATCATGTGAAGTAAGAAGAGGATAGCTCATGATCAGGATTTAATTATCTCAGTTCTGTCAGTCCAGACTGCAGTAACAATTAGGCAAGATTAGAGTTAAATTACCTTGACCTAAGTGTGCTCTGTGTTTTGATCATTTTGCCAGCTGAAGTATTATCTATTAAAAAATGGGTGAGCATATCCATGACACATATTCATGATAACAAAGCTGGCATGGAAAGACTTTAACCTGGTATGTTTTAATCTTGTAATAAAGAAAAAAATCTACACAGCCATCACTGGAGGAGACCTTGGCTGGTGTATGAGTCCCTGAAAGAAGGTGGGTGCAATTTTTATCTTTTTCCACCGCCTAATGTAATATGGTGATTCCATCTGCCAGTACCATAGTGGAGAGAGGATTTCTCATAGTAGGAGAATTTCTACTATAAAAAACAAAGGGGAAACAAAATCTAGTAGACGAGAAGCAAATCAGAACAAATCCATACTTGACAGCAGAATTTGTTAATGACCGCAAGAGGCTCAATTAATTCTCCAGGCTTTATTTTCATTAAAAGCAGATGCCATTTTAGAGAACGTGTTGTTCTTACAGGTTTCACACAGACATTAGAGGATGACATTTACAGCTTGCTGTGGTGGTTGGAGTCAGTGGAGAGCTTCCAGGCAGCTTTGGACCAGGGACCAGATCTGTATCCCAGACCCTGCTCACTCAGAAAGAACAGCAGACACTTGTGATACTGGGCTCTGCATTCCTTCTCATGGGCACAAACTTCCATATCAAAAAATTCCCCAAATCCAGCACTGATAATTTCAAAAAAATCCAGTCTGCCTAGTGTGTCATGAATGGGACTGCAGTGGAACAGAATATGAATACCTGTCATACATCCATTTAGTTTTCATTTGAGCAAAGCCAGATTTTGGCTTTTGCATTGTAAAGGGAGGGGAAAGAAGTAGTTTTAAATGTACTTGTGACCTCTAAGGTACAAATTTAACAGATCCTAGCATAGTCTAATTACTTCTGCAATATCAGGAGAGAAAATATCATAGGATGTCTTACACTATCTAACAAATAATAGGCTTTTCAAACAAAATCTGTACAGTTTTCATAGCCAAATGCATATTTATTGAGAAAACTGTAATAATTTCAATAATTCTATCCGTCTATCGGATAACTAAGAAGGTCTGTAAGTAGCATTGTGTAGTAGCATTAACAGACCATCAAACTCCAGTTCTTAAAGGACCCTGGATTTTTACTGCCTAGAGAGAAAAATGAAGAAATGGAACGACCTGCGTGGTGAGAGGCCTATCTGCACTTTGGTGCAGACACCTAAGCCGTATCAGCCTCTCCTCTTGGGAGATCTGCAAAGACTTGTTAGCTCAGGTGCTGCAGTGCTGGGACATGGCAGGTGGCTTCTGGACCCGAGGAGGCAACTTTAAAGAGTGCTGGGCTCTGGCATGGAAGCATGTGGAGATTTCTGAACCCTGCTTCACTGCAGAGACTAGACATGCCCAGTGCCAGTCTCACCAAACCTTCCTGCAGCTGAAGGGACACCTGACTTCCACCATCAGGAAGAAGAAATGCACTCTGCACCTTGGTCCACACTTTGTTGGGTTGGTCCTACAGATGTCATAAGAGAAACGCCAGTTCCAAAGAGACAGAACCAACAGTCTGGTAATGAATTTGATCAACAATTGCAGACTGTAAATGTACACCATGCATTTAAAATTTGTATGACATCAGCATTGCTTTTTAAGCCAAAAAAATTAAAATTCTCAATTAATATAGCTAAATCATTACAGGACATGATACTAAATAAATGCAAAAGGAAGAGAAAGATTTGGGCCCATGTTTTCTTAAAAATTAGCATCTATGAACAAATTCTAACACATATTTTAAATCCCACTCCTTGTCCCTTTGATAGCAAAAATGCACGTAGAGATAGGAGGACCAAGGTTCAAGTACCTGCTTTGTCTGATTGCAACATGTGCTTCATCCTGGCTTATCTCTATTGCTAGTGAGCCCCCAACTCTTGAGTTATTTCTAGCAGGAAATTATTTCACCATAAAATGCTTGATTAGTCCTAATCTAAGTGGTCTGTTTTTCAAAAGTCTGAGCACTAGACATTTCTCATGAACACCACTTGTATTTTTACTCCTTACTTGTTCAAGCTCATGTAAAGCTGGAGATCCTGTACTTTAACATACCTGCTTGGCTATGGGACTTAGACTGTTAATGAGGACAAATGGCAGTCAATAAACTTCAGTACATAACCATTGATGGAAAAGCAATTTTAGAAGCTGGGAATTCCTTGCAGTCTTGCTTTTGAGTTCTAACAACAGTGTAACCTTAAGAAATAAATTAAACATCTAAAATAACATGAGTGGTTTCTTCTTGGATTCAGGAGCCAGGCAAATCACAGGTGTGTGAGTAACAGAAAGGTACAGAGGTTCAAGACGGGGAGGGTTACTGATGGTTGAGAAACCAGTACCAAGTTGGAAAGAAGTGAAACTGTGGATAAATAACTTTTGTTAGAAAGGAATATCAAAAGACTTTCAATGATGAACATTTTTTTAGAGGAGGACAAAGGTAGGAGCTAAAGTGTGCCACCTAAACCATTGAGGGGAATTCAGGGTGTGTAGGAGAAACTGAGTGTTAGCACACAAATTCTAGATCCTAGAAAAAGAAATCCAGTGCTGTAAACACACCTCATACCTATGGATCACAGTGATTAAGCACAAAGAAGTACTATGTGTAATGGAGTTCATTAGCTGAGTAACAACAGGTTTGGTTCAGAGAGCGTGATCCCAAATACAATGATTACAATGAGAATAATTATGATATCCCTGTTTACATGAGTATTTCCCCTGAAGCTGATAGAATTACGAGTATGGGTGAATGGAATCATATTTAGGATAAATAATAATCTAAGCAAAATATAAGCATTTTTAAAATAATATATCAGCATTTAAAACAGGGCTTTTCCTTCCAGATAAATAATTATTTTTAGAAGTGTGATCCATAACTTTAGAGTGGAAGCTATTTATAACCTGTGCTTTAGCAGATCTCCACAGTTCAGAATAAAGAAACAAGGGAAGGTACAGGACAATTAAATAGTAAAATTCAAGGATTAATTTTGATCCCCAAAGCACCTTTTGGGAATGGATACTCAGTTAAAACAATGCATAAAATGGAACATTTGGCAGGCAAGATACAACTCATGCAGTGAGACAATGCTCTGAAAGTACACAAAAGCAGTCACACACGTGACGACAAATAAGTGATGCAAGTAAATCACATATGGAAAGCTGAGTATTATACGTAAGCTTAGTAGACTGCTAAGTGTAAAGGAAGAAAGCACAGGGTGAGAAAAGATTGCAGTGAAGGTAGATGATTTATTTGGGTGTCAGAAAAGAGGGTCTGGGGGTGAATCTTTACTCTGAAGTTGCATGTAATGATGTGAAAGCCCTGTTGGATAAAAGATATTAAAAATACCAGTGGTGTAACAACTCCAGAAATATATGTTCCAATAATTCATGTTGCCAAATGGAATTCACTGGAGATTCCAAGGAAATCCTGAGATTGAAGCACACTTTCAGGCTACCATAATTTATCATTAAAGATATGTAATTCATCATTAAAACAGCCACTCTGCTGGATAACTGGAAATTAGCCAACACTGTAGCAATCTTTAAAATAGCTCTTAAGGCTGACCCTCAGAACTGAAATCCAGAGAATATCAATTAATTAAGAGGAAAAATAGTTGAGAAAATCATTTAAAATAGTTATAAAACACCTACAGGTGATATGTAGGAGAGAGAAAAAATCAGGATAAGTTGCAAGTCAGCACAGACCAGCAGAGATAAATTGATATACTTATCAATTTATTGGTATAATAAATTGATTGAGGATAAATTGATAAATTGATTGAGGATAAATTATGCTTTCCTAACCTGAAATGTTATAAAGAGTTAGCAAAATATTGACTAAAAGAGAATCTCGTGATATACATTTACAGAGACATTTGATCATATCATTCACACAAGGCTTTTAAGGAAACTCGGTAGGCTTGGAGTATAAGATAAGGTCTTTGTTATGGGTTAAAGAGAGAGAAAAGGATGGGGATGTATGGCAGATGATCAGGATGAAAAGGTGGTAAAAGTGTGATACCACAGGGACTGTACCAGAGGATCACTGCTAGGATTAATTCCACTCTTTCTCCAGCCCCATCTATTTATTAATGACCAGGAAGAAAGGGAATACAATGAGATTGCAAAACTGCTGACAACACAAAGCTGTTCAATTAGATAAAACTAAGGTGTCTGTAAATAACTCTTGGGACTTGTTGCAAAGCTAGCAACAGGAAAGGAAATTATGTTCAGCATAAGCAACTGCAGAGCTACGTCCATAAAACAAACTGCTTAAACTGCTTATACTCATTAATGGGGTCTGAACGAATTATGGGAGAGCCTTGCTGATTTGCATTTGGGAGAGAAGAACCGCTACATTTTGCTGCTTATTTACAACTAGAGGGATTATTTTAAAACAGTAGATAGTACAAAGTATCTTCTGTTTGTCTATTTAAACTGTTTGGGTTCCATTTTATCTGAACCCTTCCTAATCTCTGACTAGCGCTCAATACAGATGGTGACATACCACCGCTGAGAAGGGCAGGGTCTGCCTCCCTCTTCAGAGCTGAGAAATCTTGGCAAGCAGATGGCTCTGAACGGTGGGGCCAGCTAAGCAGTCTGTCAGAGCCTCATTCCTTCACCCAGTCTCAGAGCCAGAGGACTCCTGCTGTGGGAGCTTTTATATCTCTTCATAAAAAAGACCGACGACAGGCTAAAGATAGCCTCTGCTTACACGGGGCGAGCCAAACTGTGCAGAGAGGAAAATGAACAGCCTGTCCTTATTGCAAGATATTTTTCACAGATTACAGTGCTGATAGGAGGGGGTTTGCTGAAAGCTCCTGTTGGCTGATTCACTGAAGAGTTTCCTTCCCCTCCTCTGACACCAAATGGGTCCAGAAAACATGAAAGGCAGAAGGAAGAGGAGGAAAATGCCAGGGATGCACTAAAAAACTTACACTGGCCTTGAGCCTCTTTTTTCACTCGTGCTGATTTAAATGTGGGGTAGCTCAGCAAAGTCATGCTTCAGCAGTAGGGCTACAAGAGAAAGCAGCAGATGGATGGACCAGGACTTGGGCACTGAGCTGTCATTGATGGTACCCAGCCCTACAACAGGGACACTGCTGGCATCTCCATCACTCCTGCTCGGTCCTGTGGGTCAGTTCAGCCCTGAGCAGCTGAGGAGGGACGGGCTGATTTCCCAAGACTATGAGAAGCCTTGTTTGACTTAATATCCTACTGTAGCCATACTGTACCATATCCACAGAGGATATTACTCTGGTGAATGAAAGGAAGGTAAATATCTCTACATCCCCCATAACAAAGTTATACATCAGTGGAAAGGGGAATTCACTTCCTCACCTGTTCAGGTGCCTGGAATATCCTTTAGAGGATGGGAATAACTCAGTAAAGACAACATAAACACAGAGCAGCAAATCTTGTGTGAAAGCTTGGGGGGGAGGAAGAGAATAAAGGGCACACAAGTCCGAAATGCTAATCACTGCTACCTGTCTGACCTTTCCTACCTGTACATAGTACCTACCTTTCTCTACAGTTTAAAGTGTCTTTTGAACATAGATGAGCAGAAACATATACGAGCTTCCTTTTAGAATGATTCTAATTCCTTCCCAAATCTGCTGCAGACTCTTGCCAGGTACATTTTGAAGCATCATTAACTGCTTTCATAGCCATGCAGCTCAGAGGGGCTCATGGCCATCCTATGGTCAATCGGTTTGTTTGGCTCTCCTTACTCCAGTTCATGAACCCCTTTCCTACAGCGAAAGTTCTGGTGATTAGTCTTCAAGGGCATGATTTTGCACTTTGGATTATTAAATTTCATGCTGTTTCTATTCTGCTGTTCCACAAGGTCATCTAATTTTTTCCTGCATAATAATCAAGTCTTCCTCTGGTCTGTATTAGCTGTACGTACCGGCTTTGTGTCATCTGCAGATTTTGTAAGTGGATGTCTAGTTCTTGCACCAAGGTCACAAAGGAAAACATCAAACCAGACCAGGCCCAAGGCTGCTCTCACAAGGAATGTAGCTATTGTTCTCTACTCCTGTAATCCTGCATCCTCCTCTGTTCTACAATGTCAGAATTAACCCTCTCTCACCTCTTATTCAAATATTAGTTCCTGTGAGGCACACCCTGAATCATCATTTTCCTTAAATATGGGTAGATTTTTAGGGTAGATCCCTTTTTGCTTGCTTTTTCATTCTTACTTATTCACTAAAATCTTTTCTGGGGTTTATATAGGACAAAACGCAACTGAGCTGTGATTATCTATGTCCCCCTCCTCCACTCCTTTTTTTCCTTTTCTTTTGCTCATGCGATGAAGCTGCATGCTTCTCCCTGGAGGTAGCAGGAGGAGAGGTGTCAGCAGAAGACAAGCGCTCTGCCAGCATCTCCTGGGGAGCAGGTGAAGTGTCAGGATAGAGAGAAGTAATGTTTGGGACATCACTCAGTCCTACTTTTGGTTCTTTGACAGGTTTAACAAACATGCAGGTTTAATAGCATTGGGGACGTTTCTTTCAAAGACCCTTGAAAGACCCTTAATGAAATGAAAGAGTGTTCAGAAAATCTCCCTGTACTGGCAAGGACTGTATATAAATCTTGGTTGTCCTTGCAGCTTTTCCAAAACAAGTGTTGCTGGGGCATGGGAGGGGTTTGGGGAAAGGCAGAGCTGAAGGCCAGGCCATGCCAGAAGCAGAGTAAAACTGCAGCCTGAGGATGGACTTGGAGAACGGAGAGAGCAGGACTGCCAAGCAATGAGAACAGCAGGAGCAGCTCAAAGGACCAGCTTCTCCATCCACCAGCTTCTCAGACAGATGAGGGAGTTGACAGGGTTGCCTTTCAGACACACATGCAGGGCTTTGACAGTCCAGGATTCGTGGATTTTATAATACATATGCAGCTCCCTTAGTTTCTATAGAGCAGAAAAGCATCAGCTCTCTGGGCCCTTCAGTACCCCATTTTATCTACCAGCCTGGCAGCCAGCGAGCACTTCTCATCTCACCCAGCACTGGGCAGTGGAGGAGAAAACATGGTCAGGATTATTGCCAGTAAATTACTTGAAGTGTTTGCCCTGCTCGTGGCAGGTTGTTCAGGTTGGCCCTCTCAATATGCTTAAACCCTGCAATAAAATTTCCGTTTGCTGAAGGCCATCTGCCTAGCTCGCAGCTTGGGAGTGGGGACGTGTCGCTCGCTGCTTGCCCAGACTGGAGTTGAGTTTCCCACAGTTTTCCGAGTGGGCGATGAAGACAGCCTGGCTTTGGATTTTTTAACTAAAAGACAGCTCAAATTTGGATGATACCTTTCAAACTGCCGGGGTGGGTGTCACCCAGGGTGTCGGGCTGGGTGAGAGGGGTACTTGCTTTTCCCCAGTCATAGGCCATGGCTCCAGAGCCAGATAGGTCACAGCAGCGGCCATGGTGCTGCTCCACGCCTGACTGTGACATGCTGTGTGAATGTGCCCTCCCTTTCCCTTGTGCCTGGGGAAAGGAGATGGCTTCCATCACCCCGCCGTCCTCGCCCTCATGCCAGCACTATCCCCTTCCCAGGTCCTGGGGATGGGATTCATGTTCTGTTTGGCCATACCTGGATCAACCTTTCATTTCCATCTGTCAGTCAGCAGTTCCCCCACTTCTTGCCTACTTGTTCTCTATTTATTTCAGAGGATATAGTATCTCCTGCTATTTACTTTAATTTTCTTCGGGAGGTGAAGCTCAGCAAGGCTTTTGAACAGTCTTAGTTTATCTCTGCTTTTTCTGACCTTTGAGACCTAACTCTCTTAACTGTCAGCTCCTTTTCCATTAGAGGCAGGTTTCTTCTTACTCCTAAACACTTTCTGTGGGTGCTTATTTTTGCCAGATAGGTCAAGTTTCCTTTCCTACCATTTTCCCTTTGTGCCTGCAATACACAAGAAAACTCTTAAATAATACACACTTCTGACTTAAATTAACTCCCAGGCTCCTTCACATTAAAATTCTTGAGTTCCTTACTCCAGTGAGCCTTATTTCATACACACAAAAAAATTGCTGTTCTGAATCCAGCCTTAGATACAGACCTGTTTTAACTGCTTCCTAATCACCTGATCAGAGATGATTTTTGACAGCCAGTTCCTTTGTAACTCTATAAGGATCTGAGTTCAAAGCACAATTGTCTCTGGTTGATATAATGACCCTATAGCAGAAAATGCAGACTTGCTCATCCAAGAATACCAGGGCTTTACAATTACTGGTAGCATAACTTTCCGATCTATATATAAAAGTTAAAAACTCCTACCAACAGATAATTCTTACAGAGATCTCCACCCATATCCACAGCTGAGCCTGGGGAGATCCACAACAGATGGCTCTGACAGAAACATATTTTCTACTCAGTGCCTTCTGTTCATCAGAAAGCTTCTGTTTCTGTACCTCTTATTCCCACCGTAAAGACCTGTGTGACTTACTAACACCTTTTCTTGCCCTTCATGATTATGCAGTTTCCCCAGAAAAAGCCTAAAAAGCAGAGAATTTTTGATGGCTGTCTCGGCAGCACTCATTTTACTTCAACTCTTGGGGTGTTTGCTGTTTTTTCTGAAGGCTACGGCAAGCAGTAAGGGATTGCATGAGAATATCAGCCTTCATTACAGAGAAAAAAAAAAGGAAAAAGAAATAAGAAAATAAAAAGAAAAAAGAAAAGTGTTCCTCACTCATGTTCGTGGATAAAAGCTTGAAATTATGACTCAGATACACCTAAACACTCTGAAGCTGGAAAGGAAATGAGGTGATACCTGACATGAATTTTTAAAAATCCCAACGTAAGCAGTGTGAAGAATTTTGGTGTCTGGGCATTGAGAATGGTGGCAATACCGTGCTAAATGGAGGGAGAGAGAATTGGAGCCAGCTCGATGCCTGTGTGTGCTGTAGAAAAGAAAGGGGAATCTTAACCTACTGTTAAGATACTTTGAATAAGCAACATGGACCATGTTATCCTAACAGTGAAAATGCTGGAATAGTCCAATATAAGAAGTAAATATATATAGTAGAAGGAAAACCTTTCTTCCCTTGATCCCAAGGCTCTCTGTGACACACTGTATTTGGAGCCAGTAGAGGCAATACAAAATTTGCAGTGTTCATTTTTATGTGTATTAAATAACTCTGAATAAATCCGTTAGAAAAAGACACATTAGCATACAGTGTGTGTTACAAGAGAAGCATGGGAACTTCTGACAATTAAATGAATTACACAAATAGATCTTTAAAACCTTGGCAACTAGGAATGAGCCCATCCAAACACATAGCAGTAACAAACTTCCTTTAATTTCTGACCTAAATTTGAAAAGATACTTGCTCTCCTTTGTTCCTGCTCTTTATTGTTTTTCCCATCCTTGGATGTTAATAAAACACTTGTGTCGTTTTTCAGCTGGATTTAGAGACCATGTGGATGCCATCTCATCTTACTGTTCACAAGGTTATCGTAAATAAAACAACATAGAACATTAATAAGGAGCAGAATAACATGTAATGCAATTTTGAAGAATTCACACCACTGTTATTCATCTTCTGTGACCATTTAATAGAGGAAGTGTCTGAAAGGACAGATGGGAATTGAAAGCAATGCACTTGGAAGAAAATGGAGATTACAACTATCCCTCCAATAATTTGAAACTGATTCTCAAGCTCTTTCAAAAATAAATGCAGAGCTCAAGGTCAGAGGATACATTATTTAGAATCAACCATGAGAATGCAGAAGAGCCCCATAGCAGATTTTGATGTCTGCAAATATCCTACATTTGTCTTCATCAGTAGCATAGTATCCAGGTTACTGCAAGTGTCTTGGAGTACTGGGCTCAAGTAGTTTATTGATTGCCATGTACAAGTAGCCATGTAATAGTAGAAAAACTGCAAATACCCTGCCCACCACGCACCAGGTCACATGTCCCACTGATTCTGTAGACCTGCCCACTGTTTGGGGAGTCACATCTGTAAGTGCTGGCCAACAATGCAGTGGGGGAATTGTTTCCATGACGATAAGCATCACTTCTTCTTCTCCCCTCCACTCCTACTTCTTCCTACCTCCTCCGGGCTCGCATTCATGATAGGTTGCTTTGCAACAAATCTGTACTGCATTAAAGATGCTTTTGGATAGTAGGCTATGAGACATGATAACTCTGCTCACTGGGTGACATGCTGTGGGGGAAGGGAGGTGACCATGGAGGATCTCTAGCCCTCTTAGAGAAGGTAGCCAAGATGAAACTACTATAATGCTTGAGCTCAGAAAAGCGGGGAGATGAACTTCTAGCTCTCCATCTCGGAATTTTCCCATAATTCAATATCATGCAGAATATCATTTTTAACAACTTACTACACAGCCTTGCTTCCTCCAGAATCCCTTTTGAATTCTGGTTTTAGGAGAGAAACTTGTCTTCTTTTGGATTGCTCAGCACATTTCTGTCTCATACTGATCTGTCATCTGTGTTTTTGACCAGCAGTAGTCTCTTTCTTACAGCTCAGTGGAAGCAGATGGCAGATGCAAAGTTTCAGCTGCCCCCAAATTGTATCATCTCCTGTGGGAGAGGTATAGACTGGGAGAGAATTTGCATTCCCACTGCTGTTGCTTGTACGAAGCTAGCAGCAGCTTCCTTGGCAGAGGGTCTCTCCGAGCAGTGAGACAGCCTGGCACTGAATGTAGAGATGAGGCCAGGCAGCAGAAGCAGCTTTTCTAACCCTACTTCTGCCTTTTAAGAAGATGCAGAACTACATATTGACCAGATGTGTAATGAAAAGGCAAAAGTCAGAGATGCATTTTGCTCAGTGTCAGTCTCTTCTGCATGCCTTGGACCAGCTGTGCCATCTCCCCAACCTCCTCCCTCCTCTGCTGTGACACTGCCTCACGGCCCAGGTCCAGCTACTCCACTGCCGATTGCAAGGGAGCATCAATGCTGGGAGACATAGCACAGCAGCTCCAGCAGAGTGGGAAGGGGAGGGAGAGAGAGCTCAGGGAGCCTGATTATGGTCTGTGTCCCTTTCAGCAAGGAGAAGGCAGCACATCCCCTATGGGCTGTTTAAAGAAACCAGAGAACCACTGCTCTAGCATTAAACAAAGAAACCAGATGGGATGCCAGGACTCTAATTGACCCAGAGTATCTTTCTGCCCCATTTCTGCCTTCCCTCCTGCCCTGGCCAGTAGCTGCCTTTACTATTTGATATTAGGGTCTTTAAAGGTGAAAAGTGAAGGGAGGACCATGACAGATATATTGCCAGCCATATAATTTCTTTCAATATCGCTGGTCTCAATTGCATGTGATGACCACAGTAGCCTACTGGGATACATAGGTGCTGGATCAGCAGAATACACATACAGTTAAGGGAACTTAATTGAGAATTGTTAATTTCCAATAAAACGACTCCAAAGGGTGACAGTCTTGAGGATCACAACCTGTTACATGGGCATTTAAATTATTTTATGGCTCTAATCCCAGCCTGAGCTCCAGCTGTTTTATGAGTCTCCAATACTAGACAGTGTGTAGCAGCTTCCCTGAATACAAAGGATTCTTCTTATTCTTCTTCCTCTTCTTCTTCTTCTTCTTCTTCTTCTTCTTCTTCGTCTCCTTCCTCTTCTTCTTTTCTCCTTCCTTTTCTTCTTTCCTCCTCTTCCCCCTTCTCCTCCTCCTTCATATGAAGGATCATATTCATTCACCTTCAGAGTGAGCTTTAAAATTTCCTTGATCCCTCTGTTCTTCATCAGAATAACTCTATCAATTGTGTGTCTTTCCAAACATGGCCTATTGAGACAGCTCTAGAAAGGACCCAAACCTAAAACAGGTATATAAAAGTCAAAAAAAAAAAAAAAAAGAGAGCCTCAAGAGATACTGAGCAGAATAGCGTCAGACCATAATGCCAAGGAAAAGTAAGTTTGGTTTGAGTATCTGCCTAACCAACCTATTTCTTATAATTTAACTAAATAGCTCATGCTGTAAGAAAACAAAAATCAAGTTGCTCTCCTCAAAACTAGTATGTGTGAAGAGCAGATCCCTAGTGTAGCAGTTATACCGAAGCTGTTACCGAAATAAATATGGGGCCATATACTGCCAGTCTTATTTATTTTGGCAGCCTCATGGAATATGATGGTTCATGTCAATAAATGAGAAGGATTTAGCTTGAGGTGACAGGAGGTAAGCCCTCAAGCAATGGGAGAATGGAAGTGAGACTGTCCAAGATTAGAAATCTAATGTTCTCCCTAGATTAATCTAAATAAGGAAGACTAAAGCTGTGCAGTGTTCAGCCTACTGTACAGCAATCCATCATTAAAAATAGAAGAGGCGGAGAAGAAAAATGAGAAAAAGTAAGATTTCTCTGCAGATAGGTTTCTAAAAGGTACATTTCTCAAAAAAAAAAAAGGCTGCAAGGACTACATTTGCATATTTAATCACTTCTTTTTAAAGATATTTCCACTTTGAAATTTCAAAGCATAAGGAATTTATTAGTAAAATGACATTTTGTATTGAATTTGAATATATTATATCTTTGATGATAACCTTTATACAACAAGAAAGACTTTTTTGGATGTACTCTCATTTAAAATTAATAGATATACATTCTGTGCAGCCAAATGTTTAATTTGCTACAAGGACTTCTACCATTTGGATTTCCTGTTAAAAGTCTTTGGAACTACGCAGACACAACATGGTCACCTTTGTTAATGTTTTCATAAATAAGGAGCCTTGTTTCATGTAAATTTTTGAAGGAAATTTGGTCTTGCACTATAAATGTTTGAGGTAAGAGATGGAATCTCACAAAGACTGGTCCACACCGATACTTTTAAAATACATGTGAAAATCTGTAGAGACCTGCAATTTTCCTGAAATCCACATTACAAGTATAGAATTAATGGATGTTCTTCTATAAAGGGCAAGGAAACTAGTTTTAGATACCTTATGTTACCTTTACATGGAACAACTGAGCCACCTTGTAGCCTGTCAGGTTCATTTCACCTGTGCATAGTGTAAATTATACTCTTCCCTTTTGCTATCTATTCCCTATAGTCATGGCAGGAACAGCTTGCACCAAAACTGTCAGTTTTATAGCAAAAATCTGTCAACATGCAACGCATATTCTGTGCAAAAATGTCAGGGTGCATTTTCCTGATGTGCATGTCATGCATCGTTTTCATCAATCTTTTATTTTTAGGAGAGCAGGAAAAAAGCTCTTTCTTCCTTTGCAGAAGAGAAAAAAAAGAAAGCAAGAACAATTTAGTTAACATTCCACATGACTTCTATTTCCTTCAGGAAGGCAGAGCTGTGTTTCATCTTCTAGTATATATTCTACACGCTGTGTACTTGTTTCTAAAAATATTAGAAAACCACATCACAGAATCAACTGAATGTCCAGAGTTTTGTATCTTAGATCTTCTGTCTGACAGTTAAGTGTCTGTATAATTATCCATTGTTTGTGCCAGCTTTCTACCTGCTTGGACTTCTGAGTCATACAGATGCTGCCTGTGAGAAAAGGAAATAAATATGTGCCTTGGAAAAGGACAGAGAACTGATTGAAAATCTGGAGGAGGAAGTTAGCATTATTGTGTAAGCTTCATATCAGATTATAATCACAGCATGCAATAGGGCGAAGGGTAGCAGAGTGCCACAGTGGCACACCTTGGAAGTTGAAACAGGTAGACTGGCACTTCCCTGGTATGACCATGAGGTGACTAGGTTACATATAAAGACAAGTGTGTGACAGACAGTATTCCTTCCCCAAAGGAAGGAGTATTTCCCCCATTGCAATTGATTAATAGCACACTATATTTGGGTATCAGCTGTCACACAGATTTACTGTGGTGAGAGCAAGGCAGGTATGGATTTATTAGATGGAGAGAAGAGAAAGTTCAGGGGGGCTTTAACCAACCTACTTCACCACCAGTGTGACCGACTGTAGCACGTGTGTCCCTCATCCCAGGGTGTAAGATATTGTGTCATACCTCTTTGCCTGCACTCGATTGGATTGTGGCTTTATTTTCTTATAGAGGAAAGCATCAGTTTTTTCTTCAGTTCTTCTCTTGTCACAGAAAAGCTGATAAAGTGAATAATTTTTTGTTAATATGGACCTCCATTAACAATGCAATAAGGTATTGTTCAAAATAAATTGTATCATGCTTGTTGCAGAAAATAATTAAAGATATCTGAGATCTGAGCACTCTAGAGAGTTAAGATCTTATTGCTCTGGCAACCAATGATCTCAAACAGACAGTCCAGGAAACATGACCCAATAGAACTAAAGAAATTATAAGTAAGGTAGAGATCGAATTCTTCTTGAGAAAGCTTCTCAGTCTTCTACAGGATAGTCCAGGAAGCAAAAGGTGGATAGGTAGATTCATTTCACTTAAGGCTTTTGCAATACAAGTGCTATCATCTGAGCTTGTCACGCTAAATTCCCTTGATGTGAAGGAGACACTTCTAGGTGTTGATTCATACGACCTATTTTAACTATCAGCTTCAGAGTGGGATAATAATATCATAGAAGACACTATTTCTCTCTATAAAGGAAGTCTAGATGACCAGCTCAGACCTAGATGTGTACCAATTTATCATCAGGCAGAGCAAGTTTTTCCACAGCATAAAGCAAGTTAGAAAAATTGATCCAACTTCTACCACCAGCTTTGCTTTATGCAAGAGACATCTGTACTTGCCAGAGATGTATGGGTCTGTTCTGAACGACTTAGTCATTTTAAAGGGCTTAAATGGAGCCTTTATCTATCACACTGATTTGTCTTAAGAAATAGTATTTCCCTAAACTGAGGTGATTGAGCAGTATAGTATTACGTTCCATTTCCAAGTATCAACTTTGGTGCTCTCTCCAGAGTTCAGGTCACAAGTGATAGTTCAAAAAGATCCTGTATGAGAGCTTATTCTGTCAAAAACTGGACAGTCACTCCTGCAGCCCATTTACTTTTGTGAAACCATTCTTTATGTCTTTCTTATCATGAAATCTCCAGTTTTCTATGCGAGCTAAAGTCTTAAAGTCTTTGAAGCCCCAAGGAAGCTAAACTAGATTTCTCTCACTGGACACTGATGACTCTCTGAAAGCTCTACTTTCTCAAACAAGTCCTCTTAAAAATAAATAAAAAAATCGTACCTGGCAAAGGTTATGTCCACAGTGTGTCAGAGATGAAATGGCAGGACATTTAGTTGAACCCAAGGCAATATTAACCTGGCTACGCAGAGCACTGGTAGAAGCAAGGCTCAGCAAAGAAGGTGAGAAAGTCAAGTATCCTTACTAAACTTGAGCACATTCATGTTGCCCTTCTAAACAGGTCATTTGGAAGCCTCACTTTCCTCTAAACAAACTGGCTAAAAGCTCAGCCAGAGTCTACAGCTTCTCTTGCCTGGGGTGGTGATTCACTGAGGAGCCTTTTGGGCCACAAATCAACAGGGAGGTTGTGCACCATACTGCTGTCAGAGAAGGTTTGTTAAAGCTTCTTTTCATCTGATTTAAAAAACACCTCCCACAAACTTTGCTTTTCTGGGGGCTGAACGGCATATGTTCACCTTGAAAGGGGGTTGCTGCAGCAGAGAGCAGCTTCTCCACCAGTCCTTCAGGCTTACACCCGTGAGTCCTTGCTTTTTGCTACTCTCCATGATCCCTTCTCTCACACACGCTATTTTTATTCCACTGAAAATATCATATGTGAACTAACTAGGCCCATTTTCAGAAGATCTCCTTTCCCATAGAAATGATAACAGTATGATACTGTACCCAAACACTTATAATTCATTCAGTGAAGGACTCTCAGCTGCAATGGTGAAATGGCCCAAATGATAAATCACGTCAGCTGAATTCATGTCATAATTTCCAAAATGCTCTTTGAATTCTTTTCCTTCTGGTGTCATTACTTTGACTGATTTGTCGTCTTGCAGCTGCCTTTTCTTTCTATACTTCTGCTCATTTCAGTCATTTTGGTTTTTTACGCTTTTCCCAATGTATCCCAAATGGAGAAGGGGAAGAGAGTAGTTGAAGAAAAGAAACAGTGAAGTAGTTCAGAAAAGGAAAAGTGAAGTGGTCAGATGTGTTCTCTCCAGCTTTTGGCTTTTGCTTTAAATCATTCTGTTGGTTAACCGAGAGCCCGGTTTTGTTTTGCTGCCCTGATGCAAATAGAGGGCTTGTAGATTTGAGGTTTGCTTTTTTTTTTTTTTTCAAAAAACTAACTTCAGCAAAAGCAGAGCAGTTGTCAGTATGTGTTTCTCTGTTACGCTGGTGAATACGCTCTTCTTTACAACTCCCTCCGATTTGTTAAAAAAAAAAAAAAAGGCAAAAAAAAAGCTGTGTGTATAAATTCCTGGATTCCTACATATAGTATCATCAGTGAGGATCTCGTGGCTGCATTTTCCAGGCTTTTATTAGCTGGGGAGACTGCAGCCAGTGCTGCAGTGCTGTAATTACTCTGGTTCAGGGAGGAAAGATGCAATTCCTCGGAACTTAATTGGCTAAGCTGAATGACTTTCTTGGACCTAATCAGAAACAATGCAACGAAAAATTAAAGCAAGAATTATCCATTTCCTGCAATACCTGTCCAAATGATGCAAACACAGCCATTAATTGCTGAAGCATTTTGTGACTGGACACACAATAAAACACTCTTGTAATTTTAGAAACATTTACTCACTATCTCTGCATGTTTACACCATAGTATTGGAAGCTCCCGGTAAAAACTTCATCTGCTAGCACAGAAGGTGCTCACAGGTGAGAGAAGCAATAACAACCTGACTCGGGTCACTGAGTGTGAATTTTCAGCCTCCAGTCATAATAACCTTGTTTAATGTAGGTTTAGGGCTATAGGA
Source organism: Scolopax mira (assembly GCA_004320125.1). Lineage (NCBI taxonomy): Eukaryota > Metazoa > Chordata > Aves > Charadriiformes > Scolopacidae > Scolopax > Scolopax mira. Next base: position 43,542 of record BJBW01003695.1, on the reverse strand, counting down.
ATTATGTTTTTTTAAGCAGAGATTGCTAAGAAACAAAATGGAACAAGAGCTTTTTCAGGCGCCCCTTAAACTGTGTGGCTCCAGAGACACAGAGACGGATGAGTTGAAAGATGATGTTTGATGGTGGCATCAAAGCTTACAGCCTGGGCTGGCCAGTAAAGGAGGAGGAGACAAAAGCTCAGTGACTAGTAAGGATGATCACATCACGTGCATGGGGGTGGTCTGGACCCTGGTGGACTTACCCTTATTGCTTCGTAAAGCAGATGTATTTCTTCATAGCAACATAAGGGAAGAAACGTCATTAGTGAAAACAAATGCATGTTATTTAAATCAAATGTTCTTCTCTGCAGGTGTTTTCACACACAGTAAACAGATATATTCAAAGCTCAGTAAGTTTCTAAATATGACAGTTTTTTATTCCTGCTTACACTCAAGCCTTTGCATATAATGTATATACACAGGGGATTTTTGAGAAAGTCATGAAAGTGGTCTGAGGAAAGGTATGTTTGGGATTCCTGGATGTTGATTTGAGTACCTGACAAGGAACTACAAGTTGGTTGAGGGAGTGTGAAGTGCTGCCAAGCATCCATGGGCAGTTCATATGCAACATGCACTGCTCCATGCATCCAACAAATCCTGTAGAAGGAAATGTCAAAAAAGGGGAATAAGCCTGAGAAAACAGAATGCAGGGATTTGTAGCAACTAGTACTTCAGGAACAGGAAAGTCAGAGTACCTGTAGAGAGTGAGGAAACCACAGAGAAGGCTACAAAGATGAGGGGAGGAAAGATCATGAGTCATCTCATACATTCAGGTCAGACCCCTGGAGCTTGGATCCAAAGTTTCTCTTTTCTGTCAGGTATGATGATGTGTGGGCTCACCAAAGAGCAAGGTTTCCAGTTCTGGTAAGGCAGGACTATGTTTTATGAAGTGAGCTAGATAAAAACTGGGATCGTTGAGGAAGTTCTTGATGCCCTCGCCTCATAAAGCAAATTCTGGAATGGAAAGGAATAACTGTTGTCCAAGAAGTGTTCAGAGTGTTCAGGAAATCAGGCATTAGACCTCATCTGTATGTATGTATTTCTCCCTCCCTGATTAATAATTCCTTATCTAATCTGAGAAACCTCTCCTCGGGAGTATGGCATTTATGTTCTTGTTTTTAAAAAAAGCAGCAGAAAGAAATTAATATTGCGCAACAAAAATATGTATATCATAAAATTAGTAACAAGTTTCAGATGACATTTACACAGTCTAAAGACATTTGCTGTAAATCTTAGGGTTCCCTTTCCAGAAGAGAGGGATATGTGGCCTTCATTGACCATTTCCTCCAAACTTGCTTCTGAGTGGTTGCTTTCCTGTCCTTATGCTCAGACTATTTCTTCTCCAACTCTTCACTAACAAGTGCAAATGCTTTTGCTATTTCTGTAGCTCTTTCTAATTGGCTCTTGAGATTCTTTACCGTTCTCTTTCCATTCAGTTTTCTTTTATAGAAAATCTGTATTTCCACATCTCAAGTTTCTTATCTCAGTGCTAATTCTCCTTCCAGAAGAGTCCTTTCATCCCTTCAATTTCTATCCAGTCTCTTCCTGCCACTTAATACCCAGTCTCATTCTTCAAATTAGTCATCCAAACTTTTTGCCATGTCCTTGCTTACTCCCCAGTCTCTGGCCTCCTTCCCTAGGCTGATGGGCAAAACAATCCCTTTCTGAATGAATGTCTGGATTGCTTTAGCCGAAACTGTTAAAATTATTTTGCTGAGAGACTATAATCTCAGTATGGAGAATTTCAAACAAAACAGACTTTAGCTTGATCATAAAAATTGCTTAAAATTGTCTTTTATAACCAGGCAGGCTTAAGCAGTATGTAGTGCTACAGGCCCCAGACATAGTGAAGAGTCAGTTCTCTAAAGTTACCAAGCAAAGTAATCTATTAAAAGTGATATGCTGCACTGGCTACACTTATTCCAATTTATAAAACAGAAAGTTTCATGGCCAATATTAATTTTCTTTTGCTACAATACACACTTTTATTTCATGCTTCATTAACAAGTGTAGGTGTTCTTGATACTAACTCAGCTCTTTCCAACTAGGTCTCATGCATTCATGCTCATCCTGATACAGTGCAAAACAGGGAGACAAGGGGACTATTAAGAAAAAAGAACATAATTTATTATTTGAAGCCTGTGAACTTTCAGTTTCTATTTACAAACCATTCCCAACTTGGCAATTTCCTTAAGGTGGATGTAGCCAGCCTGCAACCAACCAAGAAAGCAAGCAAGTCAAGCATTCAGATCCGTCCTCCTTCCTGAGCCTCCTTGGATGCTCCCAAATACTTTTTTCTGGAGGTGGCACTTGGTGGCTGCACCTTCTGAGGCTTGGCTGCCCTCTGTCCCATCCTTCTCCTGGTGTGGCATGAGGTCCTCAGAAAGGCATGACCAAAACAACTCATCCAGCACACAGCCTTCAACCTGCAAACCATATGATTATTCTGCCATTAACAGGTCACTGCTGGCTGCGTTCTTTGCCAGGGTTGGTCTGCAACAGTAGCTATGGTTTACCTGAACATATTTATCAGGGAATGTAGAGATAGTAAAGGTTTTTAATTGAAAGAAGGGAGGTTTCGATTGGATTCTAGAAAGAAATTCTTTACTGTGAGGGTGGTGAGACACTGGAACAACTTTCCCAGAAAAGCTGTGGGTGCTCCATCCCTGGAAGTGTTCAAGGCCAGGCTGGATGGGGCTTTAAGCAGTCTGGTCTAGTGGGAAGTGGCCCATGACAGGGGGATTGGAACTAGATGATCTGTTATGGTCCCTTCCAACCAAAACCATTCGCTGAGTCTATGATTCTATCTTCAGTGGATCCAGAAACAACTGCAGGACATATGTCAAAGAGATAGAGGCAGACCATGGAGCAGGGACTGCAGTATCTGGTCCTTGCCAGCCACTGAAGGAGGCTTTGTGGCCTGCTTGCCTGGAGAAGTTTAAAGTTGAAAAAATTGTGGCTCTCATGCATCAACAGTGCATTATTTTTACGAACAAAGATAAAGTTTATGAAAGCAATTCCCCCAAAGCCTAACTGCTTTATCATTTATAGAGCATGTAGTAGACTGCAATCCTCCATGAATGTGTCACCATAGCTCCTGTTAACCTCACTTACACCTGTCCTGGCTGTTGATAGTAATTCAGCTAAATAAAAAGCTTGTTTGTAACACTTTATACTGCCAGAGAAATGTGGTGTTATTAGAGAAAAATGGTGAGTTCAAGTACTCTAAGGGGGAAAAAATAATCTCCATATTAGCAAGCACCTAAATAAGGACAGTACATAACACTGAGCTGATATAATAAATACATGAGAAAATGTCTTATCTGACACAAGATTGTCAAGTCACACCCAAGTTTAATTCTTACAATGATAGTGCATTTAATCACAGTGTTAGCTGTATCACAGTAGTAGCTGAAAGATACTGTTTAGTCGAGTAAATTTTACAAATATAGAGAAACAGAAGAATTTTAAGTGCTTGTGTTCAAGAGCAGGTGGGATATCCAGATGAGGAAGCAGGGATGAATTGTAATTCTGTTTTCAGAGATGAGGAATGAGACATCAAGAGAAAAACTACTCTCCCTGCTCTTCTCTGCATCCCCTTGACTCCAAGGTCATGCAGAAGCATGGCAGTGAGCAGAATTGTGCTCAGCTGCTTTTGAGTGCCAAGTCCAGACTTTAACCATATCCTACCTAAAGCAACTTTTGCAAGTCAATGCAACAACAAAAATGAGACAATTTAGCATATCTTAAAATATTTAATAAGACAAATTTGTGTCTCCTTAATTGCCTTTATTATATACTGATTATATACTGAGGTCAGGCATTGTGTTTTAAACCCTTAACAACAAAGCAAGTTTTTAAGTCAATCTTTTCAAGCCATCTTTGAGTGCCTTTGGCTGTACATAAAGTGGAGTGGAAAACTCCTTCAAGGAACTTTCCAAATCACACAGCTTACACAAGGTCTATGAAGGAAACATTTAGAGGAGTGAACTGTGGCCTTTGGTTCATCTTATTTTCCTACCTTGCCATCTTTGGTTATTTCTCTGAACTGGGATTCTTCGTTTCTTGACAGAATTTATCCTAGCTGGTACTTAGATGAAAAATTCTGGGCATTTGACAAAAGAAAAATAAAACCCAACAATGATCACTGCAGCAGGGAGGTTGAGGAAGCTAAGGAAGTGCCAGACATCAATGTAGAAAGTGGTCTAGGATCCTGTTTCCACAAAGCACTCAGACACACTCTAGATCCAACTTTCTTCCAGGCAGTAGGACATGGCACTTAGGCACACGCAAAAGAAAAGTACTGTAATCCATATATCACAGCCATCTGGGATGCATATAAAGTGCATCACCACAAAATCCTCCATTTGCTGTACAAATCTATTTAATGGAACTGGTTTTATGTGCCCAATAATTAAACAGCAGTTGTGCATGTTCAGGCATAGAGGGAATTATTTTGGCCATAACTGTGAATTATAACAGTTAAGACAACTATCAAGCCCTTTTTCCTTAAACTGTAAAGGTTGCTGGAAACAGTCTTTTCAAAGAGTTGCTTTGTGTGGTTGTTCTTAGATTTTATGTCTGGAAAGAGAAAATAAAGTTTGACACTGTCCTTCGTTGTTATCTTCAGGATTGCAGTGCCATCGTGTGGCAGAAAATCCGTTTAAAATTGTCAATAGGCTACGGTTTGTGGCTGGAGGAAATTAAATAAAAAGCTTTAAAAATCAGAGGAGCTGATTTAATGAATAACCATGCTATGCTAAAGGTTTTCTAAAAAGAAGTCCAAGGCAGCATTTGTCTCCAATCTTCATCACATTTCCATGAAAAGTTTCCCAAGTGCTTAGAAGTGGTCCTTGTTCACAGGAAAGAGCTTCTTCCATTGCATTGTGATGTCAAAGTCACTAACTAATCTTCTATATTTTAAGTGGTGGAAACATACAAACTTCTTGACATTATGGGTAGCTTTAGGTACCATTTCTTAAACCACCGGTCCCAAATTCACATCTTTATGGTGCTTTTGGTATCCACAGCACATTCAGAAAGCCTGGCTGCTTTTACAGTCACATAACCCGCTATGTGTCCAACACTTGATACCTCTCACTGACACCTACCCAGAAACTTCTCAGCGTCTTTTTCAATGTGATGGCCCTGAGACCATCTTGTCTTCAATCCCTAGCTCCAGCATTTCTACATCTCTTTCTCCCACACAGATGCAGATATATTGTTTTAGGTAGGTTAAATTGGTGATATATTTAAGTTCCATTATATTTCCATAATGTACATCTCCTAGAACTTCTTGCACAGAATGTCATGCAAAGAACTACAAAAAAATTGACTACTATATCGTAGTTGCATTGAGAGATTTCCTCCTAGTAAGAAATTTTAGTTTTGCTGAATAAGCCTTTCATCTGTTTCAGAAATACTGCTACAACAGCTACCACTTGAACCTACTCTGGCAGCAGGAAGAAATCTGGAAACTTTTTCTCTTTGAATCTTTATTTTAGAGGCACACACCTCCCTCTCATGAATAGATTCAGGCTCTGGAAATCTCTACTGAGCTCCTCGAGGATGTGTTCCTATACCTAATCATAATGAGCTAGAAAATAATTGCATATATATTGGATTCTCATATCAGAGCTTCGATAAAGTAGTCATCATTTTCAACCAGTCAGTCCCAACAAGACAGAAAGAAAACAAAATTCACTTTCTTGCACATTCTATTAGTTCTGGTGCATGGAGTGGAAAAATCATTAAAGCAAGCAAGTTGTTGAATCCTTGGTTTTAAAAAGTATCATAAATTTTCTTTACATATTCAGTGGCGATTATTCAGGTAGCTGGAGACATCATGCTTTTTTTTTTGATTTTTCCAACCAGTGAGAACTGCCCAGCCCATTACAGTCAGTAACAATCAATTTTTGAAGGTAGAGACAAAGCAGATCAGATTCAGGTGCAGCAGATCAGATGCAGAGCAGATAAGGTTCAACTCATGATAACATGAAAACATTTAATTGCTGTCAGATCTAACTCCAGCATGCACACAACTAGTTAAAAGCATTACACAATGCGTTAGTCATTTAAATCAGTCTTAGTTCCTCAATCCTTAGTTCCTTAATTTAATGAAAAAGCAAGAGGATAATCAAGGTCATAACAAAGCTGAGAAGGTCTCTTAGAAAGCTTTGATTTAGTATAATTTTTCTCATAATGAACAATGGTCTAAAGTCTCTAATATCCAGTTGGTCCAACAACAATTTAAGACAATGAGTATAGCTCCTGCCTTTCAAATATTTACATACAACCCTAGCACTCTGCATAATTCAAGGAGACAAATAGCTGGCCAAAGTAAATAAAACTGAATGGAAATACTTCTGAGGAAAAAATTTCTGCTCTAAATTTTCTGGAGTTTTTTTCCACATGAAAATATAACTCGTCTCCTTTTCTTTTCGATTTCTTTTTAGAGGAAGAAGGAGAGAAAAGAGAAGTGAAATATTCTTCAGTGTTCTCTTTAAAAAAAAAAAAAGGGTCAACTTTAAAGAGAGTTTGCTTGTTTGGGAGGTTGGGGTTTTTTCTTTACTCTAGAATATATTGTACTTTTACCAATCCTCTGTTAACTATCTACATAAGTCTTTACAGGCAGGAAGCATAAGTTTGCAGTGAAGCAGCTCCTGAAGCCACTTTGCTTTAACTGCTCTAGCTAGGTCTGAATCCCAATTTCTCCTTTACCTTTCTGTCTTTAAAAATGTATTATCGGTAACACGCTAGACATGTAGGTCACATTTCCAGAAAGCCCTCACCAGGACCTCTGCTCATATCTGAATAAAAAGCACAGTGCTGACATTTAGCTCCTTGATTGCAAACCCAAGTGTTGCTTGTGACCACAATGCAGAGTTACGTATCAAACCGCTGTTTCTTTTCCTGTTCGGCTGAACTGAAACATGAGCACTGACCTGTTTAAGAATTTTTTCCTCTAGAAACATTTCCCACAAATAACAGCTTGTAATACTAATGGCCACAAATGTTCTAACCTATTTCAGGTTATTTTTTCCTATTACATAACCTGTTTGAAAAGCTGCCCCCAAAACCTGACATTTTCCAGGGAATGACAGATTGTAGAATTGATAAGGGAAGAAAGTGTGAAGTTTTGTGAAGTTTTTAGGAAGCTACAAAATATTATCTTCAGTAACTGCCTGATGACTGTAAATATAACTTTAAATATTTTTCCTAATTGAATAAATCCTAAACTCTTCTAGCAATAAAAGCACTTATTTTTAAGTAATTCTTTACCTCCATATATTTTACATTTCTATTAAAAAATGGGAATATATATACACATTAAAATAAATCATCTACAAATATCATGGAGGCTTGGCATGTTTACATTCAATTGAAGGCCCATTGTTTGAATGCCTTTATACTTTGGTAAGATGATTCTTTGGATGTTCTAGAAATCATACTGACCTATTCTTTCCTTTGCATTAGGAAACCGCCACATTTATTTGGGTTTGATTTATTTCTCACAGAGGGACTGAAAAAATATTTTGTTTTTAGCTGTTGAATTCCATGTAATTTCAGTTAGCTTTATTGTAGCTTGTATTAAAATGTCATCCAACTTTTATCAAAGTGGATGGCCTACTGACTTCAGCAAGCCAAAATAAACATTATCTGTCCATCTCTAGTAATTCCATCACCCTCAGTGACACCTGCCTGTACTCCTGTCCTGTCTCAGGGCATCCTGATTGCTAAATGGTCCCACAGGGCAGACAGTCACACTGTTCCTCAGGGCTGCTCATACTTCGTCATCCTCCCTTCCCATTCACACTATGTTTTTTTACATCTTTTTGTTATTGTTCTTCCTATTGCTGTCTTTCATCAGCTTCAGTGTCACTGTATGCATTAAGTTGCTCAGTACTGACACCAGATTCATCAGAGGCACTTTGTAGTCACCTTCAGCCTTGGCATCCTGGTCCTTGATCCTCCTTAAGCTCTTCAAATTGAGTGTGAAATGCTATGCCACCATGTTTTGCCCCCAGAGGCAAGGGCTGACTGGGGTGGATAACAGGAGGCTGGTATTTAACTGCTCTCTAATATCTTGCCATAGCTCTGTGGAAGCAGCTGCTTCTGCTGTCCAATACCCACCTCTGCTCAGTTCACTGATCTCCTCCTTGATTTTCTCTTTTCAGAAGTGTTGTGGAGTATTTATCTGCAGAAGAGTAAAAGAAAATCTAATCTGCAAGGGGAAAGTATGAGCTTTCCTGTTAGAGTTGGAAGATCCATTGCTATAAGCAAATACAGCCCCACGGGGGTCAGTGAAGTTGAGTCAAATTACTGCAACAAAAAAATGAACAAACAGTAAAGGCAACACAAACCATCTGCAATAGATATGAAGCATGTTTCCTTTTGGGAAAAAAATCTTCTCCTTTGGGAAAAAAATAGTTACAAAAAGATAAACCACTAATACTATACCATCTTTGGATTTATTGCTTATAAGTGACATGAGTTTGGTGGCCTTTGGTAGCCTTTAATTCAAATCAACTTCAATTTGACATGTAACTGACAAATACCACAAATTACAACAAAAGCAGTAAGACCATCATCCAACGTCAAAGGATGACTAAAAGCTATTTAAGTATAAAAATAAAATACCCTATTGCCTAACTAGAGGCTACTGCTGCAGGTCAAAATTAAGGTGAATTTACAGGGCAATGGAGAAAAAAACATGTTTTGACCTCCTTCCCTTCAAGGCAGAATAAACCCTAGTAAAGGTCATCCTTATTTAACCTTGCATTATGAAGTGACTCATTCGATGCCTCCTAATCATCAAAAATCTACACAAGGACACCAGTCAAAAATTAGTTCCACATGTGTTCATGCTCAAAGCACACTTTTAATGATTTGTATTGTATGACTCAAACATTTGTTAATGGGCAAAGACAAATATTAACTCATTAAACAATAGACTGAATATAGTCAATATAGTCTCAGACAGTATTTACACATTACCTATAAAACAATCAAAGAGAACATTTTCAAAGACCCTGACTACAGCTTCCACTGACTTTCTCATCTCTTTGCTGTTCTGTTTTTCTGTCCCTTTGAAAAATCATCCGATAAACAGCACACTAGTTTGGCAGCAATGTGACTCTAAAACACAGATCTCTCCCATTAAAGGACATGCAATGCAAACTACAGAGAAAATAGCAAATCAGCTTGTTCACTAGCACTGTAGACTTTAGTAATACTCATGCAAGTTAATATTATTTGTCACATTTCTGGTATTAAAAATAGTTATTATTTCAAATAAAGTACTCCTTTAAAATCTCACCTGTAGTAAGTTTAATATTAGCTCTGGATGTGAATGACAATCCCAATTACAAGCAAAATCACAGCTGCGAGTATTTAATTTCAGTGGCTATTTCCTAAAATAAGGTGGTTCTGCAGAGCTTCCTTACTGCCATTGGTCCTTCACAGCACCGTATTGGGCCTGGGTTCTCCACACCTGCAGAAGGTCTTACTTGAATCTACCCCTTAAGATTTCAGGCTTCAGTTCAAAAGGGTATTCAGAGGTAACTCTGACTAATCCTACCACTGCCAAACTGATCAGTTCAACTAGCACACGTAGTCACATATAGACTTTCATGTTCTGCAGGGTTGTCATCTTTGTTTTAGATGTTTTTCCCATCTAAAGACAAACTATGCTGCTGACAAAGAAAAAGACAATCACATCATTTTAATTACGTTATTTCAGGGTTACTTTTACTGCAAACAGTTACTATAACTCAGTACAGGTACTTAATCACACACTTGGTGCTTTGTAAGTTTACATGCACTTACTTGTTAGACTTGACAGTGGGAGATAGAGAGGAAAATATTAATGACACATTCAGAGAGAAGAATGATGAAATACCTATAGTTCAAAATCTATACACATTTAAAAACCCAGAACTGTTCTTATTAAGCTCTGGATTTGTAGGACGATGATTAATGGCCCCATTTAAATAAGAAAGATGGTGTGACCGTGTACTTTCCTGTAAAAGTCTCCCAGTGTTTGGTTCAGTAATTCTAAACCAAATACGTTCTTCGAAATTAGGTTTCACTGTCAACTTCTGCCTGTAGTTTAAAGAAATGAGCATTTGCTAATGATTCTGCCTGTAATGGTTCCTTCAGGGTTCACGTGTTCCAATACAAAGTCTAGGACAATTTTTCACTGATAGGAATTGTCAGTTCTTAAAGACCATTTATAGGTTGTGACACACAGTTATAACTTATTTCTTAATGCCACATACAGTTTTCCATGTGATCATGTGATGGTTCATTTATTTTTATACAAATGTGAACTAAAACACCTGTATAACTAAGAACAACTGAAAACTCCCACGACACATACACCAGACAAAGCAGATAAAAATATAGTTCCGTTTTTTCTTCTCCATTTTCTTCCTATAGAAATCTTTTCAGCTGACATTAAAAAAAAAAACAACACTATTAATAGTCTGCTTGTCTTCTCTTTTTTCTTCCTACAGAAATCTTTTCATCTGACATTAAAAAAAAAAAAATCAACACTATTAATAGTCTGCTTGTCTTCTCTTTTTTCTTCCTACAGAAATCTTTCAGTTGACATTAAAATAAAAAATCAACTCTATTAACAGTCTACTTATCAAGTAAATTTGAAACATAAATCAGAAAGGATGGAAATGCAAAGTTTTCTCTGGCCTACCTCAGAGCTCAGGAAAACTTTGCTCACTCTTCTCAGTTGCTGAGTTACAGACCAGTCTGTGCAGTGAACTTTAAATGCTGAACATTTTGGCTCCTTTGGGACCCTCTTCTTTTCACCAGGGTAGCTATCTCTCAGAATTCCTTCCCTTCCTATATGTCCCATTCCTTCCAGGTTTCATATTTTTCTTTGAAGGAAGAAGCAATTAGAGCCATGTTTGCAGGGAAGTCCATTAGTTCCTTACAGCTGGACTTACATTTTTGTAACACTATTTACCTTTCCTTCCCAGATTTTTGCCGTACCCCAAGCCAATGTATTCCATACCATTTTTTTTCCCACTTTTTTCCTTCTTTCACCACCATATTCTTTGGCATGTTGGACTCCCAATAAGAAAAGAGTTGGGTGTTACTCAGTTAGGCCTTAAGGCTACCTACACCTTGGACAGACTTATGAACCCCTCAGAAATGGATGTAGCTGACAGAGCACCCAGACCACACACCGCACAAGACTGGTTTGACTTGGAGTCTTGTAACATCATGGAGTTAACCAGAAACAAAAACTTTTATACTCCCTAGCAGGCCTTTCCTTGGTCACATTCTCTGCTCACATCATTTTTCCTTCTTTCCTTCTATTCTGTATTGTGGTCAGAGATATCAGAAAGGAGTCAGGAGAAGAAAAATTCTCCTCTGTGCAACTCACCCCTGGCAGCAGGCAGGGACGAAGAGGTGATAGGATGTGTGGTAAATGGGATGCGGGCAGGCATTTTCAGAAACATTTTGTGGGTAAGACCTCTTCCCATCACTTGTGATTTAAACTCTGCCACTCAAACAACACTGGCTCCTGACAGGACCAGGCACCCTGCTATGTGCAGGCCTATAGCACCAATGGAGCGTGAGGAGCACCAGATGAGAACAAGAAAGGGTAGGGCTTGGCCACCAGCTCCCATTACATCCTGGGCTTGGCTGGAGCAAGAAGGGCTGCTCCCAAGAGCTGTGGAGATCTCGGCAAGTGACACTCTGGCCCCTGCAGCGCAGGCCAGAAGAGCCCTGCAGTTGCACGGATCCTAAGCTTCCATTATGGAGTGTAGTAAAGACAATTACTCCTTCTCTAAGAAATAGGAGAGGATGAGGAGAGCAGACTGGAAGCATCTTGTACTTCTGCCCAAATATGCTTGGTTCAGGGTAGGAGGATTTTCACTTCGCTCTTCTTTCACACAAAGGTCGGTTACAGCAGATACACAAGGGAAAGCAAATTTTACCTTGCATGACTGCTTCTCCCTTTTGGAAGGATATTCCAGCCACCCATTTTAAATAAATCCTGTCCCAGGAATGCAAAGGATTATTAGGAAATACTGAAATGAAGCCTTAACTTACATTACAGTAATTTGGTATTTAATGATTTCCTTTGGCATGAGTTCGATGTAAACATATGAGCATGATAATTATATATATATACACAATTAATCATTCCAATTTGTTTTATTATAAGAATGTCATTTTTCATCCTTGTCAACTACAACACACAACGGGACCAGTGAGTTCTTAGCATTTGGTGGTAGGTTGATTTTTTCCAAGGAGTTCTGACAGACACGTGAAAGACAGACACACATTCCATGTGACAGTAAACAAATTTAGAGACAGCAGCCTCTATAAATAATCTATGTTCATCATCTTACATAAGAAAGTGGAAGGTTAGTCACTTATTCCAATCTATTAACTGGTTTGCAGCAGTTTGGTAAGAAAACCTACAGGCTTTCTCACTATCGTTATGCTGTCACGTGGCTGCAGTCAGGGAATGACCGAAGAATAAAGCCCAAAAGCATGTGAATATAAATGGAAGCGCAAGTCAGTGAGTCGAAAACACACAAAAAAACCTCTTAAAAAAAATGACATTAAGATAACAAGAGGGAGCAATTTTCCTTCTCTGATTCTGAATAATTTGTCACTTTATACAATATTTATTTAAAAGCTACAAGAGTATAATTTGGACCTTCCTGCAGATCCCAAAACATGAATGCCAGAAGCATGTGCGCCAGTCCTGCCTCAGCAAGGAGCAGCCAGTCTGTTCAGGGGAGGATTCCTGAGGTTAGAGCACAGGAACTGAGAGCAGGGGTTTTATTCATAGCCAGGAAAATTCCTTGCACCGCTTTGGAAAAGTTGAAGTATAAAATATGTATAGAAAGTATATAGTATATAAATAGATATAGATATATATAGACATTCTCTCTATACAGTATACAGAGAAACAGTGTTTCTGTAAATAATCAGAAAACACCTCCTAACCACAGAGCGTGATCTCTTTTGCTTTTTTAGATTGAAATTACCAAAAATTCAGGATCTAGTGAATGTTAACTGATTATCTGAAAGACTTTAGCCAGAATCATTGGGGCCGTTTCCAAATAAAGGGAGGGGGGAAAAGGTTGTTTTGCTTATGTTCCAAAAAGATCAGGCAACATTTACTCTATAAAATCCCAGCACTTCATTCTTGTGCAAATCCACCTTCATATGGTCAAATTGTAACTCTTTGGAAAAGGAAAAAACTGTGAATACTTGCACTATAACCTTCTTGGTATTAGCTGCAAACTTTTCAACTGATCCAACTTCCACTGAGCATCCTCCATCACACAGATGATTAAAGGATTAACAACCTTGTCTATGACACTTGAATTCAGAAACATCTTGAAACATCTCATCTGCTTTGCCTCTGCTTCCATGCTGTGCTCTGAAACCCTGGAAAAGGAATTTGCTCAACTCAAGAACAGAGGGGATATGGACCAGTCCCCTGTAGGGCAGTTTGGGAAGCACAGGTGGAGGAAAGCAGGACCTGAATTTGTCCTATCAAGCTTCGGGTATGTCTGATCAAGCTTCAGGCCTGACTAGTGAGAAGGCAAATAGAATGGGGCAAAATGTCTGGTGCAAGGAAGGGAATGGAGATTAGGGATTAATGAGGACAGGTTATGGGGCAGACAGGATGATTAGAAGCTAAATTTGAGGAGAAAGACTGCTAGAAGAGGTAGGAAGAAAGGACATAATGGGCTGAACAGGTATCTCAAAACAGGAAGGCAGGGGAGAACCAGTGAAAATATCCAGGTACTAGGCATATTTAGTGAAGGAAACAATTACAGCGTGTCAGTGTCTCAGTACCAAAGAGACAAGACTAAAATGGAGATAAGTTGTATTCAACTACAGCACAGCCCCTTTACAACATCAGATGGAACAAAATGTTCCCAGGTCTCACTTAGCACCACCTTAGTGTCAGAAAATATCTTTACCTTTTCCCCATAAATGGGTGACAATTTACAACTGCTATTGATTTCTTACTGTAAAAGAAAAACAGAAGAAAACAGACCTCAGGGTTTGAAGCAGAGCTGGGTGAAACTACATATTTTTCCCCCTATGGTAAAAAGGAAAAAAAAAAGTCTCTTGAGAACAGTAGAGCTGGGACCTAAACAAAAGATTCTTATACATGAATTCATATTCAGATACAGTAATATTTACATAAGACCAGTACATAATACAGTAATATTTACATAATCTGATATAAGGCTTTTCTTCAAGACTGTAAATATCATTTGTGTCTCAAATTGACTACCCAAATGAGTATGTAATTTCACTGTGCCTCTCCACTTATATGTGAAATAGGTATGATAGCATCCCAAAACCTCAGGAATATCCTGGGATAATAAATTTATTAATACTTGTGAACAGACAGAGATATTCAAGAATAATAGAGAGAATCCAGGAGGCAAATGACTATGTATTCAGAATGGGTTTGATCAGTGTGCAGTAAATAAGGCATGGGAGTGCACAGTGAACAAGAGAAAACCAAAACTCAGCAGCTGCTGACTGAGCCAAATACAGCACACTAAACCAAGCAGAAAGCATGTGAAGAAAATGCCATTCAGTCATGTCATTAAATTACACATAAAATTATACTTGTATGCACAAGGACTGTGAAGGAAGATTCCATGGCATACTCAGTATTTTCAACTGCAGTAAGGAGCATTTTATAATAACAAATTTCTTTATAATATTTGAGAATATGAAAGGAATGTAGCAGAAATTTGACAAAATTTCATATATTTAAGTCATTTTTCCCATAAGTCCTGCCGTAGAAAAGCAAAGCTTGAGATCTTGCCAACTGCTCTATGCTGTAAAATATTATTATATCAGTGGGAAAGACACAGCTTGGCAACACCCAACACTAGCCAGATGTTAAATGAACTGCGGTTAACTCTCGTGCATACTACACTCATAAAAAAACTTGGACCTTTGGTACCTCTAACATGCTTCTCTTTTGCAATGATGACTTCAATATGGTGGCAGATGGGAAGTCACAATTTAAATGAAGCATCATTTCAACTCTGCAGACACTCCTGAAAAAAACAAGTATGCACAGGGAAATTTGCATTGAAGTAGGGAAATACGCATTCCCTACTTCACTAAATGTTCTAAATAATTTGATTTCCTGAACAGAGGACATGGAGTGCGCTTTTTCCGGATGGCTATTACAGAACTAACCCCGGTTCATTTTCATCTATGCATGCTTATAAATAATACACACTCAGGACCTGAACTCCTCTCTATGAGAACAAAAGCTGAGCCAAAAGCAATTTATCCAAGCTGTTAGAGCTGTACAAGCACGATGGTCTAACCCAGTGGTTACTACAGTCAGGCAAAGCCTACTAGAGATTTCAGTGGGCAAGGATATTGCCCTGAGATTGCATCCAGTGTATGATGGAGATATCTTTATTTCCTTAAAAATCTCAGATTTGGAGTAATGACCCCGCCTGAAATTTGCCTCCAAATAATTTTGATCATGAGCTAAAGAATGCATTTTTGCTTGAGGCACTTGTAAACACTAAATATATAATTTTACCTTTAGGTTTAAAAAAGGCTTCTCCAAATACAAGCCCATCTCCTTTAAAATTCAACACACGTCTTTATTATGCTGCTACTGATCCTGCTGGCACAGCAGTGACACTTTTCACGTCAGGACAAACATGGCTAAGCTTGAAATATTTAGTGATGTTATAGCACATCAGAGGTACTATACAGACTATCCTATATGGACTCTGTAAGGAGTAGAAAGGCTGGTGACAGTGCACCCTTTATAGTGAGGGAGTACCTTCTTTTGAGAAGACTGGTTTCTTTTACAGCAGTTTAGCGGTTAATAAAGTTCCACTGAAACACTTCACAAAATCTGTAGCTGATAAAATGTGACACCTCATCTATCTTTTCTAGGCAATGAGATCATTTGCAAATATTCAAATAGTAGGATTCAATCAAGCCTTTCTCTTTTTTAAATCTATTTTTTTATTCTTTTATTTTTATATTTTAGAAATATTTGACATTTAGAGGTACATTCTTCAATGGGATTGCACATTCCAGAGTGTAGATCTTATTTTCTCCTGATGTTTCATTTTCTAAATAATATTAGATATTTTAATATGTTGAAATTCAGTGGTGTGTTTCTCCTGGACACATTCAAGTGTTGTAAAACTAAACTATACAAAATATAATATAAAATACGTCACTTGAATTTGAAATCATTAAATTTCAAAAACAAAAATTTGTGTAAAAAAGTATCTAAAGTTCAAAGTCAAGAACTAATAGGTCATATTACTCTTTCAAGTTCCATGAAAGATCAGTTTTCATAGAACCTGCCTTTCCCTGTGATTGGTTCAGTCCCTCCAAATCATTAATATTAAGTAAGTCTTCTATCAGGTAAAACTAAATCCACACATATAAGCAATCTTACTGAAGTCCACAGAGATAAGAATAGAAATGTTCTCTGCTTAAAGCATAAGTTGAAACAATATCCAAAAGAAACACAATTTCATAAATAAAACATTGACACATTTATTTTCCCACTTGTGTGATGCTTAGTATTGTGGAAATCATTGATTTACAGTAATCTCTTTAAATGGCAATGTTTTGCTCAGACACTCCACATAGGCCCTAATCCATCCTAACACAATTTATTTTACCTCTGTAACAGTATCTTGTTATAGTATAATGAGGAGCTCCAAAACTTAAAATACCTGAATTTGCTAACAATTCAATTTTAATAGATAGTTGGGCAAACAGACATTTTTTCAGATTCACTCTAAGAAAGGTCATGTCTGCCCAAAAGCTTGTTTCCATTTTTTTCCAGCTATATAAATTGATCCAATGAAAAACACTGTCTGTTCTTACTTACCTTTTTTGTCTATGTCTTTGGATTTTTAAGGCGGCAACAATCAAGAGCAATCCAAATCAATACAGAACCAGTAAATTTAGTGGTCTGGACTGGACACAGCTTGTTTTCAAGAGAGGAGAGGCAGAAGAACCAAGAAGTTAACTAAGAAAATTTTCTAAATGAAATTATAAAAGCAGAAATATACCTTTTTCTTTATAGAGCTAGGAAAAACCATAGATCTGTGATCCACCCTTCGGAAAATGACCAACTCGTTCGAGTGGGTAGTTCACTCTTTTTTCATTTCACTTTTAAGACCCAGGTTATATAATTTCCATATTGTTTTATTCAAGAGCTCATATTATTAATTTTCAGAGCAAAAGAACATGACTTGTCCCTTCTCATGATGTAAAGTGTGCCTGTTACTGTGTTATAAGAAAAGAGCAAATCAATGGTGGAAAATATTTGGTTGAAACAAACTTTTTTATTTCAGCTTTTACTCATTCATTACATAAATTTAGGAGTGATTTTGGATACATAATAAACTCTAGTTGGTCTTGCAGTATAAAACTTTGAAGGGCTGGAAAGAGGAGAGTTCTGATGCTGCCCATTCCCTCTCCTGCCCACTGGAGGATGAACACCACTGCTGAGTGACTGAAAACTGTTTGGAAGTTTATAAGAAAGGTTAGATAATGATGGAGATCTCAGGGTGTCCCTGAGCAATCTGTTCCAGTCCTTAACTCTCCGAACCATTAAGTTCTTTCTAATGTCTTATTTAAATCTCCCTTATTGCAGTTTAATCCCATTATATCTTGTATCCATAATGAATATAGTGAATAATTGATTCCCTTCCTCTTTGCTGCTACCTTCTGCACACCTGAAAACTGTACCTTTGCCTTGTCTTTTTGCCTGCTAGAGGGTAAACAACCTGGCCTTCTTCAGTCTTTCCTTGCAGGCCATAGGAGGCTTTTTTAATCATTGATCATTCTTGCTTTTCTCCTCTGGGCTCTTTCCATCTGGCTCATACCTCTCTTAAAATGGGCTGTCCAGCGCTGAACACAGCACTCTAGAGGAGGCCTTACTGATGCAAGGGATGTCAGCAGAACTTTTCTTCAAAGTAGATGACTCAGATTGCAAAAGAAATTAATAAACAACGCAAAGCAACAGTAAGATACTACCGACTTGAGTTCGGCTCGTTCTTTCTTACAGGTTGTGATCTGCCTTCTGTGCAACTGCTGCATGGTTCTGTATAAGTTTCTGTGTAAATATAGCACTTTGCACTTTTCTTTATTGAACTGTACCCTACTTTCTTCAGGTCATTTCTCTACTTTTTAAGATCACATTAAATTCTAAAATGCAAGTGACTTTTTCCTGTTTGGTGGTATCTACAAACTTAAAACACCAGTGAAGAGCCAGGAAAAACAATTATTTGAACATTGATATAACTCTGTTTAAGAAAACATCCCTCAGTTTAGAAACTGTAACCTTAAATAAACCTTCATCATTTGCTGTGGATGCTTTCCTCTATGTTGTACTGCACTTTTTTCTGTGCAAGTCATTTACATTTTACGCAGCATGAGTTCACAATTCCTTCATAACTCACAATTGTCTTAACATTTTAAGGAATCTTTTCTAGGATAAGATTTGCATATGTCAGTATTTCTCCAAGGCATGTGAAAACCAAAATAAAAAGGCTATTGTCTAACAAAAATAAGTCACTGATCTACCTTCTTCCTATATGCACACTATCAGTGTTTTTCAGATCCTGTCATATGAGTGATTGCTCATTTTCTGATAGTTATCAGAAATAATATATTCCAATAATTTTCCAAGCCTTTAGTTCAACCTCAAGATGTTTTTTACCAGCTACCAAAGAGCTCAGAGCTATTGCCAGGGCTTCCTGTGTGATCCCCCCCTGGCTCAACAGCTCTAACCACTGAAATTAACTGCATTGTTTTATTCATTAGAGATAAAGCAGCGATAAGAGAATGAGAACAACCTCTGATGAATATTGTAGATCATTAAGCACATCTTAATTAAATGCTTTTTTGACATTAAACTAATTTTTGACATTCCAAAAAAAAATGAGGGATAAAAAGTAACTTATGGACCCATAGTCCTATGAAACTTTAGAAGTGGCTTTGGGGAATTTTAGAGAAGGGCGTTTGGTCTGTGGGTTCCGAGATGCACTGGTTTGAAAGGCTGACTAAGCTGGTAGAGGCTGAGGAGTGTGTGTTCAAGACCAACAGTAAGATTTCTAGTATTTGCTCATATTGATCCAACTCTGTCAATAAAAAAGCAAGCTCTTTTCAGAGATTGCACTCACTTAACTAAATGAAATCTAGCTCAGGCCACACCACAACAAGACAAGTTCACTGGAAGGCCACAGATTTGTGGATAGTTCTCAGAGAGAAACAGCCTTCACTGAAGATGCCTGTATGAATGAAGGCAGTGTAGAGATTTGGACATTCCTCCTCATATGCTATCTTTTCAACCTTCCTTTGGGCAAAAGAAAATCCAAATCTCTTCTTTCCTCCTACTTAAAAATCAGTCTTGTTAACAAAAACCCAAATCCTTAACAGATGTAAACAAGGAAAACAGAACCCAGAGAGAGAGCACAAGCAGGAAAATGGACCCTTAGATAGCAGTGACTTCTGCTGGCATTTTCAGCACCGAAGGTCTTCACCTCTCAATGTTTTGAATCTGTCCATGTCCCAAAATGTGTCAACTTTGACAGGCTTTGGAATTAAGTGGATAGCCATGCAGACACCTACTCAGAGCCTAGAAACTGACACCTAACTCCTTGAAGAAGCTATTATTTTCAAAATATAGTTTCTTTGGAAATGCCACTTAACTTCATGCAGAATGCAGTGACAGGTGAAAATTAAATTTAAGATTTGGCTAGAGAAGTAGCTGACTCTTCTTGTTTTCTACCAATTTTTTAGCATCCACACAGACTGTAGGAGACCAATGTCATTTCCTCCTTGACACAGAGCTAGTCAAGCTCACATTTTCCATAAAAGAAATTGAGAGCTAGAAATCAGAAGCTAGAAAGTAGATATATGCCGTAGCATAGCAACTGGGGTAGTCACAGAAAGAAGATAACAATTCCATAGAATCATAGCATCATAGAATGGTTTGGATTGGAAGGGACCATAACAGATCATGTAGTTCCAACCCCCCTGCCATGAGCAGGGACACTTCGCACTAGAGCAGGTTGCTCAAAGCCCCATCCAGCCTGGCCTTGAACACTTCCAGGGATGTTCTGGGAAACTTGTTCCAGTGTCTCACCACCCTCATAGTGAAATTTTTTTCCTAATATCTAATCTATATCTACCCTCTTTCAGTTTAAAACCATTACCCCTCATCCTATCACTCCACACCCTCAATAAAGAGTCCCTCCCCATCGCTCCTGTAGACTCCCTTCAGGTACTGGAAGGTCATTATAAGGTCCCCCCAGAGCCCTCTCTTCTCCAGGCTGAACAACCTCAACTCTCTCAGCCTGTCTTCATAGGAAAGGTGCTTCAGCCCTCTGATTGTTTTTGTGTTCCTCCTGGAGCCACTCCAACAGGTCCATGTCTTTCCTGTGCTGAGGGATCCAGAGCTGAACACAGTAGTCCAAGTGGGGTCTTAAGAGCAGAGTAGAGGGGGAGAATTTCATGTCAGATAAATCCTCAGTTCTACGCAAACTACTCTCTTGGCAGTGAAAAACCAACAAGGGCAGAGCTGACTCATTCTCCAAGTCATAAGAGCCACCAGTTACAGCAGTCCTTCAGTCAACCTCAGACTTGAATACCCACAGGCAGAGAATGTGCCTAATTCCAGCTCTACAAGACTCTGAGCTGTTCCCATTGGATTTCAAAGGGGTAGGGTGACAAAACTCTCATGACAAACATCCCAACTTTCCTTATATGTCTTGCAGAGTTGCTCGGGATCTCACACACAGAAATTGAGGACAGCAACTGAGTCCACAGGACTTGCACTGCTTTGGGGATCCTGGCCTAAGTGCTTTGCTGTGATACTCCCTGAACCTTTTAGCCGTATGAGGCATCACCAACCGTCTTTAGGCACACTTGTACCACCCAGCACACAGTCATTAGCTATCGCACCTTCAGTGGGTTTACCTCTGACCAGCTGAAAGAGAGCAGGGAAAGCAGATCTGATCTTAACCGGGTGATTAGAAGAGATGGTTAAAAGATTAATCTCATCAGGGCGGGCTTCTCTCCTACCCCTCGTGTTGCCCCATTGCTGTCCGTGTATAATCACCACCACCCCCTTTATCACTGCCAAGAGCAGTTTATTTGCCTGGTCTCAGTTTCCACATACTTACCCACTCCGACGGCAGTGGGCGTGGTGGTAAAGACCGGGCCACGCCACTTCTTGTGGGGGGGCAGGAGCCGCCCCCTTCTGCCCACGGAGCGGGGGATGGAGGGGCTGTGCCGTGACATAGACAGCAGGATAGTAACCCCACCACAGAACCTGGGGCGCCCATCTCTGCTGCGACCCGTGGGCTGCAGGGGGGGAGGAGGGCAGCTGGTCCCGTCGGTGCCAGGGTCGCTTCTGCCCGCCGAGCCGGGAGCCCTGCAGGCGGCTTGCTCACGGTGGCCGCGGGCTGGGCATGTCACGGAGGGACCCGTCATGACCGGCAGATCCTCCCCCCCCCCCCCCCCCCCCCCCCCCCCCTCCCGCTGCGTACATCCCCACCCGGCATATATGGGGGATGCGAGGGCAGCTCCGGCGCCGGCCGACTCGGCGCCGGGCAGAGAGCTCTGCGGCGCCACGGCCATGGCCCGGGCGGCGGGGCGAGCAGGTGAGGGCGGCGGGCAAGGCGGGGAGGAGAGGAGGGGAGTGAAGCCGGGGGCGGGGGGCGGGGGGTGGGGGGATAGGGGGGTGGTACCGGGGCCGGCCAGTGCCCCCGACGCCCCCCCGACGCCGCCGGGCTCTCCGCAGGTGCCGCCGCGGCGCTGGCGCTGCTGTGGCTGCTGGTCTGCGCCCCGGGGGAAGCCGGCTGCCGCCTCCTGACGGTGGCCGATCTCTTCGACCGGGTGATCCGGCACTCGGGCAGGATCCACAGCCTCTCCACGGCGCTCTACGCCGAGCTGGTGAGTGCCGGGCCGGCCCCGCCGCCGCGGAGAGGGATCCCGCCGCCCTGGGAGCGGCGATCGGCGCTGTCGGGGGTCTGCTGTGGGTGTTTCTTTAGGCTTTTTCCCCCCCTTAGGAAAAACATTTCCACCCCCGTGACAACGAGCTGGGGAAGCCCGCTCGGAGGTGCCACACGTCGGGGATGCTGACCCCCAACGGCAAAGAATACGCCCAAAAAATCCCGGTAAGGCTGCGCTGACGGAGACGGGGCGGGCGGGGGGCACCGCAGACTCCCGCGGGGTTAAGGGGCTTGGGAGGGGGCTCCGCGGGTCGCACCGCTTCCTTCTACCCTCCCTGAAGAAAGGGGGGTATCCCCTGTCCCTTCAGAGCCCCTGAATATCTTACCCATCACACTGCGGTGGTCCCCCACCCCGGTGGGGCTAGAGGTGGGCAGAGAGGTTATTATGCCTCCGGTGCTTCATCAACAGTTTGGATTAAAGAAACTGGTAAGTTTTGACCCCAAACAGGTGCACATGAAAGAGGTATTGCATATGAATCATTAGTTCATTCTGTTAAAAAAGCTGCATATGGTTCCATACGCTTAAATCGTATTTATTAGTAATAATAGAGGTATTGCAGTAGTGCTTTGCCCGAATGAGTGATGAGCAGACATCCCTTTGATTTTGTTGTGGCAGTCTCTGTAGAAGAGAAACTTGGGAAACTGTTCATGTGACAGGTAAGTTAAATTAATCAGTGTCACTGCAAAGTACAAAAAGCAATCAGGAGAAAGAAATAACAGTCATTATCTCTGAATCGGTAGTCAGGTAAAGGGAAAAGACCAGAAAATTGTTTTAGACAGTTGCAATGGCAAAGAGGGAAAAAATCGTTATTAGTTTAGAGAAGGACAGGAAGAGTTTCTTTAGACAGAGAAAAAGCAGATTGTAAAGGTGAGGACACAGCAGCAGGAGAAACTTTTGCCTCTAGGAGGAGGCAGGGGGAGACAAATGTTAACGTTTTGCTCTTTGGTTGTGATGGAGCGAGGAACTTCCCCCAAGAGGTTTAGAAGCTCCCCTGGAAGGGAAATGAAGCCTTGCCTGCTTTAGGAAGCTTTAACACATCCAACTTATTTTTGAACTTACATTGCAAGAGAAGTCTTATGGCCATTGAGCTTCCGTTTAAAAAGCAACAGTCCTGACCACCAGGCACCTTCTGGGAGGTTTGTCTGCAGCAAACCTCTAACTGATACAGGTATAACCATGGACGGTGTGAGGATACACCTGTGCTTTTCCACCAGCAAATGAAGATGTCTAGATGAGGCTCCCTGGGCTCTTGAGACACCTAGGAGTTCTAGAAAACTTTTTCAGTATCAAGTAATTTTGACAGGAGTGCCACAATTTCACTCGTGCTGCACTCCACAGCTTGAGGTATTACAAAGCTTAGGAGTCTAAGAAACTTGGAAATAGGACAAAAAAAAATTTGTGCGTGTCACTTATATCTAAGCAAATTACCAGAGAGAGACCCTTAAATTCTGTATATTTGAAAACTACTGAATTACAGTTGTAAAACTTAATCCCACTGAGATTTCACTGTGAGACTGTCTATCAGTGTTCATATGACCTGCTGCAAACTAACAGAGAAATTCTTTAATGTTTTAATTTGTAAGAGAGAAGAACTGACTCACTTGATACTGAAACTTTTGCAAGCCTGGAAAGAGCCACTGTCTCACTTTAACCAGCACCATCAAGAGCTGCCTGATGACAGCCTTAGCAAGGCTAAGCAAATCAGCAATATGGTACACGAGCTCTCAACTGGAGTTGAGAAAGTAACAGAAAAGGCAAGATTTTCAATGTAGCTTTGATTTACCCCAGTCACGTGGCATGAGTGACTTCAGGGGTGGGGGTGGGTGGGCAATGTCTGCTCTCGCTTGGGCTATAGCCATAGGGCCTCTGATCCAGCAATGCAGGACTTTGTTACAGACACAGGAATTTTTCAGCCAAAGGATGTGACTTAGCTTATGGACTGGAATATACGTAGATGACATTAGGTATGTCCAGATGTGTAGAACAATATTTTATTAATATGAAATATATGAAAGAGACAATTGTGAAGACTAAAGCCATTTACAGCTTCATATATGACCCAGTAATGACTTTTCTAGGGCAGCAGGGGAGATGTGGGTAGATTATGACAAATACTTAATTATTGCTTTCAGTTTTATTTGGATTTACATCCTAAGTAATTCAAGTATCACTGCTGTCTGCTGCAAAGAGCTCCTTTCTAAGGCAACAATTTTATGCTGGAATAAGTTCTTCAAGACAACAGTGGCATTGCTGAAGAGAGATGCCACTCACAAAATTTCAAAATTGCACTTCAAATTCTGGCAGATCATATATAAATTATTGGATGCAATTTTTTGTTATTTCCATTTCTGTCTTCTCATTACTAGCTAGAAGTCCTGCTCTTTATATCTCTTGTGCATTCATATCTAAACTTGTTTGTACTTTTGGCTAAACAAATGAGGGCTGTGTGTCCATTCTCTGAAATGGCTACACTGCCAAGGTGTCTGTTTCACTAAAATGTGAATAATAAACTAATAGCTTACACTAGTAGATCACCTTTCAGCTTTATGAACACTGGTGGGGAATAAAAGTTTTTGAATTATAAGCAGCTCATCACTAGAGTAGGAGGAATTGTACCCTGCCCTGAAATGCAGACTCTGAGAGTTAGAAATGCAAGAAGTCCATCTTTCCCAGAGCAGCCATGGAACTGGGTTCAGGGGTGTTCAACCTCAAAGCTTGACCTTTGTCTGCTTCATTCTGTAACTGTGGTACGCCATCAAACTCTGATCTAGCTACATGCTTCTGGTATATTTACCTGATTTTATTTTTCTAAATATCTTTGAAGGAATCACTAAGAAGGAAGTCTTTGAAGGTTTAACCTCTCTGTACCATGGACATACCACAAGGTAGAAATAAAATTTTTAAAAATGAAGCAAACAATGCAAATGCATTCCAGTATTTTGCAGCTGTGTTTTTCTTCAGGATGCTTATTCTAAGCTGAGTACTGTTGTGCAGCTCCTACCCTGAGAGATGCTATCAGCCTGCAGCGTTCACCAGGTTAAACAGCACTGGTAAATGCTCATTAGAGCGTTTCCCTTCAGAAAACTCATTAAAATAAATGGATAAAGTTCTCAAGAAAATTTGCTATCTTACTTCAAGAGAAATTAACAATTACCAAACAGGGGTTCCTCTACTTAAACTCAGATGGATTTATAGCCCAGTGTTCTTGCATTACTAATATATCAGATCATTTCAGCTAGGCTAAAGGTCGTATAGATACTGTTAAAATAAAAATCCAATGTTATTCTATGTAAGGAACTTTACATAACTTCAATAAGTACGTGAAAGGTCTGGAGTCGAACAGACCAACGTAATGATGCCTCGGTTGACTTCTGCACTAGTATTTTAAAGATTAGTTGTATGTATAGTTACAAGTTGTACTTCTTTTCCTGTTTTCAATACAGATGCAGTCAATGGGGATGATCAGCAATTTATTAAATGGAATGACATCATCTGAAGCCACTGGTTTATCAATTGGTAATGAAGCAGACATGATGAGTGACTCTGACTTTATTCACTGTTTCAGAAGAGACTCCAATAAAGTCCAAAGCTACTTAAAAATTCTGAAATGTAGGATTATGCCAGAAAATAGTTGTTGAGTTGTAATCTCTTAATATGTAGTCTTCACCATGTTGTTTATAAAGATGAAAAAATAGAATTTATAAATGATCACATTTACAGTAATTTTAATGGGAAAGTGATTTTGAAATTCTTTGGCAGCTACTTGACACAGTTGACCTGTGCAGATGAAATATTAAATAAAGCATCATGTGTGTATGTGGGTTAATGCATCAGATAAAAAGGAGTATTCTATCGGTAGGTAATAAATGTCTTTACACACTATGACAGACTATATTATAGCTGATTCACGCAGTTTAGATATATACCCAGTTGAAAGTGAAATTCTCATTGTTAAATCTTGGTGAAATAACTCATTGTTAAATCTTGGTACAAATACATCTATATACTATCAGTAAAGTATATTTTTATGTAAAAAAAAAAAGTTTCTTCCCATTTCTACATACAGACTGACTTGCAGAATATTGCTTAACACTGAAGAGTGGTACTGATTTTGATCAGTTCATGTAACTCCAGGACCCATGGCCTGGAGTTCACAACATACTAAATTCTATGAGCCTTTCTAGCACTTTTATTCATTTTGAATGCTCTTTTATACCTGCAATATCTTCACCAATTTCAGTAGAAACTCCTAAAGAAACAGTTTCTATATGAAAGGTAAGTCAGAATTCTGGTCCCAATACCATTTTGATCCGAGGGCCGAGGGCTTAACTGATGTAGCAGTTAAGTCTCTTTCCCATAATACACGCTGACACAGGGTTTGGGTTTCACAGTAATGATGACAAACTCCATCGTAAATAAAAATCTGAAAGCTGTCAGATATTTTATAGCAGTCACGCTTTCCTAGCAGTGGGGTGATGCTGACGGCTGTTTATAGAACAAAACAGATCCTAAATGTGCCATTTGAACAGGCATTTATAATCAACATGGATTTATCTTTAATATTGACTATTTCATCCCTGAATGCTCTTTTCTGGCCTCCCCTGATCTTGATGGCTGTTGACAGCCATCAGAGCTTCAGCTGCCAAGAATAGAGAGTAAAATGCTGGTGATTATTTAGTAATGATAGCGGATTTCAGCTTGATAAACTCATCAGGAAAATGTTTCAAAGAAACATTTATGCAGAGTTGAGGAACATCCTTTTCAGTTACATGTCCGTAACTGCCAATGATGTCCTCAGATATCTACAGCCTAGTAGCCAGCTGATGTCCTGTTTCAGCTAGAAGCTGCGAGTGTTCACAATGCACATCTGATCCGTGTTGTGCCAGGTATGGTAGAAATGCAAGGGGTTATATAGTGCCTGCCCTGAAGAAGTTAAAATCTGCATCTCCTTAAGCAGTACCAACAGCAGCACTACGAGCACAGGACACAGTCACACACAAAGTGTGCAAAGTTTGAAGAAATTCTGGAAACAAAACACAACTCCAAAAAGAGAAAGGGGAGGCTCCTCTGGGCAAACAGACAGCAGCAGAGGGGGATGCCCACTCATCTACCTGCTGTCACAGAAGATGCAGTAGCAATTAATAGTTACAGCATTTGTCCTGTCACCCAGCACAGCCCCAGGGCAGAGCAGCACACTGGCACTGTGCGTCTCCTGGGCCACCGAGGGACCATTGCTGTCTCTGAAACGCTGAAGCCGGGCAAGTGGGCCTTCGTTATGGAGAAAACCAGTGTCGGGGTGACCCTTCTCCATCCTGGCGAAGTGCGCACTGCAAATCGGCCACGCTGTCATCCACCAGAAGCAAAAGGTGACAGACACAGGGTGGTATGACAGAAGGATGTTCCCTTGGGGACTGTCAGCATATGTCCCCATCCCATCCTGTCCCACACCTCTGGGTCCCCCAGCCGGGGCTGAGACACTGCGCCCTGTAATGCCCCAGGGGGGTGACACGGAGACCAGCGGGCAGGAGGTGGCCAATGTCCCACAGGCAGGGAGCTTGGTGGCTCTCAGAGCGAGTTGCAAAGTGACTTGGAAATCATCTGTCATGGCTACTAGGACATTCCGCAGCTGGGAAGACATCCCTCAAAAATGTTGCAAACGGAGTAGATAATAAAAAATAATTCTTATCTCCTTCAAGTGGCAAAACCCCGTGAATGTTTTGCTGTAGAGAAACACAAAAATAGAGAAAACAAGGAAGTGGTTGCCACAGGAGGAACAACAATGCACTGAAGTATTAGCCATAGTCATTCATACTCACTGTCACAAATTAGTGTTACATTTCAAGATTTACCTTTGGCTGAAGCGAGGCATGTTGGTAAAACAAAAGCCTCCCTGTATTGCCAACATCACACAGCTTCCTCTTCTGAGTGAGAAAACAACTGAGCAGTTGGCTGAGAAGGACATGGGTTTTTTTCTCTCTGGCCTCCAATGCCTCAAACAGAAATATCAGTGATGGTGGCTTTTTACACAGGGGAATACTTCATCTCCTGCAGGATTTCTCTCCAAGATAGCAGTGATTGGCTAGGAACATTTGAAAATGTAAAACTGGGCGCTGCAATCCAATGCTTTGGAGCTTAAGGAATGTGGCATTTGCATCTGAGAATATTAAGAGAAACACCTTTGCAAACTGATGGAAAAAACAGAAATTTATGATTGGCTTCCAGTTAAGTGCTGGGTTCATGTGCAACAATCATGTATGTTATAGGTAAGTCATGCTATAACATGCCTCAAGTTGTGCCAGGGGAGTTTTAGATTGGATATTAAGAAAAAAATGTACACCAAAAGGGTTATCGAACACTGGAACAGGCTGCCCAGGGAAGTGGTGGAATTGCTATCCCTGGAGGTATTTAAAAGACATGTAGACATGGTACTTAGCAACACGGTTTAGTGATAGTTTTGGCAGTGCTAGGTCGATGGTTGGACTCGATAATCTGAAAGGTCCCTTCCAACCTAGGCAATTCCATGACTCCATTTTTTTTTCAGGATGATGAAGGATGATAAGAGACACTCTCAGTGACTGAAAATGCATTTTGTTTCTTTCACAATGTGCTAAATGGCTTTGATAGTGTATCTTAAATTTAGACTGAATCTAGTATGTGCTGATGTTTCTTTGACAGATTGTGACAGATGTCACAAGACAGACTTGTAGTTTCACTCTTATCTAAAACAATATGAAAGCAAAGCAGAAAGCAACAGAAACTGATTTCTTTGAATGATTTGCATTAATGTTCAGCTACTCTACATTATACTCAAATGTTGACACACAAAGGAAAAAAATTACTTGGAAAAAAATCTAAGATTTCCTCAAGGACTCGATGTTTACAAAAGGTGAGAAGTCTGTGGGTTTGGGTGAATACTGGAGGATCGCTGTTGAGATGTTGCCCTGTAACATCCCCATCCACCATGCCCAGCTTCATTGCTTAGAAACAGAACCAGTATCCATAGGAAACCAAGGAGTGGGAGTTGCTATTTTCTGGCAGCTAATTTAGGTGCAAGCCCATGTGGGCAGCATCTCAGATTCAGACTTATGTACCTCAGTTTACCTTATACAGCAGCACTCCGCAACTTAGAAGCACATTCATTAAGACTTCTGCAGTCAATGGCAATTCTGTCCACCGTGAACAGGGCCTTTTGGTCTCCCCATGGTCCAAAACTAAGTCCCAAGTCAATTGGGCCCTAATTTCTCTCTGGGCCTTTCTTAAGGCACTGAATTTACAGCTAATTTGCTTGAAATTGATTTGTCTTCCCTTCTGGTTTTGTGAACAGTCTTCTCGGTTGGAGCGTGCTGAAGCATGTGAATGTACTTAATTTATGTCGGTCTTTTGACTGCAGAGCATATATTCATCAGAGGACCTGTGTGGCTACAGCGATGGCAACTGGTATTTAAACCCCAGAACTAGTAAATCCCAGTGGATAAAACAAATCTGATGTATTACTGCAGCTCAGGAGTGACATTTGACCGTTGTACTATTGTTCTGACACTGAAGTTAGTAATGCAGTTTTGTGCCTCACAGACTCTTGTTCTCCTCAGCAGATCGTAACAACTAATTCCTGCTTGGCAAAGAATCAATACAAACAGGAGAACTGTTAGAAAATTATTTTATGCTACAAATCTGTGCAACCAAGGTGTAAGTGCTGACACAGGTGTGGTCAGCAGATCCAGCTTTCAGCAATGTCGCATGAGGTCCACGGAGGAGCTAGCTGGCCTCTCGTGTTCGGGGTTGTTTACACGCCGTGGAACGTGACTGTGCCGGAAGTGGACTGGCGTAACCCGCATCACTTGTCGTACCTTCGAATACACCAAGAGACAGGCCTAGAAATGGAAATTGGCACTCCTTGGAGTGCCCAACCTTCAGAACAGACTTCCAAGATCCATGTGCAGACCCATCTGGAGGACCTCCGAGAGGTGGGGTGAGAAAAGCCTCTCCTGTTCCTCAGGCTGCTTGGCTCTGCAGCCAGATGCCCGTCTCAGCGGCGCAGCCTGGGGGCACGGGAGCCTGCTGCTTGGGGAACAAAGCCAGTACTCAGCCTCAGCCCTTTCTGCCTTTCCCAGTTGTACTCTGTGTTACATTAGCACTGATACGCTGCCAGACTAAACAGAGAGGTGCCCAACGAGTACAAATATCTGCATTGTTAATGGCCTCGGAAGAGCTAGGCTTTTTCGGTTGTGGTTTGGAATTTAGAATCACAGTATTGTCTAGGTTGGAAGGGACCTTTAACAGCATCTAGCCTAACCATTAACCTAACTCTGATAAAAACCATCACTAAACCATGTCACTAAGCACTATGTCTATCCTTCTTTAGAATATCTCCAGGGCCTCAACCACTTCCCTGGGCAGCCCATTCCAATGCTCGATAACCCCTTCAGTGTAAAAATGTTTCCTAATATACAATATGAAACCTGCCCTGGCACAACTTGAGGCCATTTCCTCTTGTCCTCTTGCCTGCTACTTGGGAGAATAGACCAATCCCCACTTCTCTACAACTCCCTCTCAGGTAGTTGTAGAGGGCAATAAGGTCTCCCCTCAGTCTCCTCTTTCCCAGGCTGAACAACCCCAGCTCCCTCAGCCTCTCCTCATAAGGCTTGTGCTCCAGACCCCTCACCAGCTTGGTTGCCCTTCTCTGGACGCGCTCCAGCACCTCAATGTCTTTCTTGTGGTAGGGGGCCCAAAACTGGACATAGTACTCGAGATGGGGCCTCACCAGTGCCAAGTACAGAGAGAAATTGAGGTACCTGAACTCTGCCCAGCCCCAGGATCCCCTCATAATATTCTACAGCCTAGAACTATAGTCTCAAAATGCCATATGTAGGAAGTATCTGAGATAGATACTCTACAATCATGCTGCAGGGTCATCCACCACCACCATCCACCATTCATACGCTTGAAGCCAAAGTGGATGTTGCTGGTTTTAACCGTAAAATGCCATGGATATCTACCATGCCACTACCTAATACCAGATGCATTCTATGCCTTACGCCTCTGTGATGTGACTGTCACGAGGCACTTCAAACACCTCCTGGGTATTTTGTGTACAATTCGTGTTTTGTTCTTTTATAACTAGTATGCATACATTATTTGAAGTAAACGAACACTTACCACTTAATCCTTCACACAGAAAAGACTGGCTCTGTAAGAAAATTCTAATTTTGCATTCGTACTGAGTGCTGTTTCTCACTTACCAAGTTTTCACAGTATGGACTGAAGGGACGCTTCTCCTTTAAACAGCTTAAAATGAGAAGAATCAAGGATGTATGTGTCATGGGCCTAAATCCATTTTGACTAATTGAATCACACTATTTTAGGTACGGTTCAAAGTTCACACGTATACTTTTAGCTTTTTTAAGAAAGCTTGATCAGCATTTTCAAGTGAAAAATATTTTATCTGGCATATTGGCTAGCTGTGGAATAAGAATACTGGTAGGAGGTGTTAAGAGATTTGGAGGGACGTGAAATGGTGTAAGTTTTAATAGGCTGCACTGAAACCAGAACTTGCTCAATTTAAAACACGTATAACATTACAACTGTGAAACCAGTTTTGCATGAGAACTGCAGAACAAAGATTCTGCTTGATCTTTGCCTCAGTGAGACATCCTTGAGATATATTCTATTTAGCACGTTGGCTCAGAGTTTTGACAGCAGTTCACATGTGGTTCTTGCAATACCATCAACTGAAAGAATTTCCCAAGGAACACTCTGAATCTTATCTTCCCACTCCAGAAACGTTGCTTCTAACACGGATGCTTGATGGATTTGCAGTAAAAGAATATGAGTAACTGCAAAGACTCCTTTTCCCTGAAAAGTGAGATGGGAAAACCCTAATCACTCCCACCATACACTGATTTCCTCCGAAACAGGAAGCATCAATGGATATCCCTAACATACATGTACCTCCACTTGATCATTTGATGGTAATTTGGAAATCTCTGCATGCCTTTCTCTGTAAGCAGACACTAGCAAGTGTCATTTCAGAAGAATCCAGACCACTAACAGCTGGTGGTCCTTCAAGTAGGAGTTAGTCAAGCAGGGCAGGACTATGACTTCAACAGAACAATTGGACAGTAAATTCACCCCCATGGATACGCAATCTGTCTGTTCATCCTGAAAGGTTGTAGCCAGAATATGAGTTGGTTCTGGGATTTCAACTGCATGGTAGGACTAAAATTTTCACATTACTGAACAGCATATAACACAAGGCATACTAAATGCATGCAAGCACCTTCTGAGGAGACGTATCTAAGCAGCTTACGCTAATGAGGGTTTGTGACCACAGGCTTCTTAATTTTTCTGTAAAACAAGCGTAGGAAATCACATGCAAAAGAATAACATATAATGCAAGACTAGGACTGCACAGTCGACCACTTAGAAGGTAAGACATACACAAGGCAGGATACAAAACTACAAAACCTGATCACACACAAAGTTTGTGATACTGCAATCTCAAGTTTTTTAGCTGCAAATGCACCTAAACTTCACTTCCCAGATCATAAACATAACAAGGGGAATAGTAGATCAATCTCTAAAAGGCAAAATGTACAAAAAAAAAAATGCATGGCTTTTTGAAAGATGTACAACACAGTTCAAAAAGCTTTGGAGCTGAAGGCAAGAATAATTAGAAACTTTTATAGCGTGCATGATGAGGAAAGCTGGACTAGATTGTCACAATAATCTTTTGACTATAAAATATATGAATCTGCCAGAAATGAAACAGTCCCTATAAAAACATAAGGTTCTCCAAAAGGTTTTGCCTGTAACATAAAATAGCTTTAGAATTTGTTTCAACAAATGCATTTATAAATATATGATAAAGAAAAAAAAAAAGTTCTGCTCCCATTTTGAGCTAAAGCCTTGCAAATAAACAAAAAATGATACTTAAATTCATAGAGTGATTTCCTTACAGTGGATGAAGCAAGCAAATCATTTTAAGTAAAACAGTTTTAATAATATTACTTCAGGCTACCTGTATTACACAGAATACTGTCCTGTCTTTGATACAAACATAGGCTAATGTGTACTTATTGGCACCAGTTTAAAAAGGAATAAGTCAGGAAAATAAGGCTACTGCTGTGTGCCATCTTCTTAAGTATTTCTCTGAGTTGGCTATAGTAGCACTTTTTCCAATTATAGTTCTGTTGCTTAGACCATTTGGGCTACAATTCTGCATGTTGCCATTACAGTTTTGAAATACAGAGAGAGATTGCAAGAGATTGCACTAACTGTCTGACAAAAGCCACTGGAATTCAGAGTTGAGAATGCTGGAAAGTTCATCCACAGGACAGAAGACAAGAGTTAGTGAATTGTGTTTCCCTGCACACATTCAAATAAAAGTGATTTAAACACAGAATATTTCATAGGGTTGGTTGGCTGGTTGTCTTTACCAGGGTTGTCAGCTGACCTGTGATCATGCTATTTAAAGCTGACTGAATACTGACAGGTGAGGACAGATGGATAAAACATACTAAAAATGCTTACATATGTCTGATATGAACCTATTATGTTGTTTAATGAATTTCAAAAAGAACCCAAAGCAACTTAGTATCTTGATGGAAATAGGGTTATTCTTATCTCGTGCACAAGAGAGATTAATTGATCTGACTGCAATGAGATAAAAGTGATTCTCTAACAGTGTGTTTTTAATGAATATTGTATACAGTGCAGATGTATAAATCAGAGCACAATTTCAGCTTCATGCTCTTCACTTCATTTTACTTACCACCAGTTCCTATTTCACTTTAAGATCAGTACAAGACTTGAAAAGACACAAGAAAAAAAAACGAGTATTGAAGAATACTTCTTAAATCATTAGTTTGTCATTTTAATGGTGTTAGACTTTAGCAAATTTATGAGGCGTAAACTAGTTAGCTTTACAATGTCCAAATATTGTTAGTCTTAGAAGACTGCTCATTTGAGGCCTGTGCTCTCCACTCAATTTACAAACTGCCCCTATTTCCTTAGGCTGATGATGTAACTGCCTTATTTGCAGCGTCTTGGTCAGGATACAAATACAGGGAGCTCTGTGATGAATTTGCTCTTGGAGGTGGTTGTGTACTAGTCAGTCTTTCAGAATTTCCTGGAGAATTCTCCCTCCACCTTGGACTTGGCTGCTCCTGAGACACTTCCCACACAGATGGGCATGGGGAGGTAAAATTCATGGTGGATCGGGAGAGGTAGTTCTCCTGAAGACCGTCTTCTTGGAGGCACCTGTTTGAAAGCACTTCTTTTTCTTTGGAGTTTCGCCATTTCATCCTTCGATTCTGAAACCAAATTTTCACCTGTTTGCAAGTTAATGAGAGTTTATTATCATTCTTTTCTTTGTTTAAAGAAAACTTTGCCCTAACAAGGTTTTCTGATTTTGGTTTCTTTTTTTCCTTCCATCCCCTTAGTTTCATCTTCCTTCCTTATTCAGTGTCATAGCAGGTCCAGGGAAGCTGACTGACTGACATCCACTGAGGATTTTCCCATCACTATTTACTACAGCTGGGCCAAATACTCTCCTTGGCTTTTACCCCCTCAAACAGGTGATTACTTAGCTTACCCTGGAAAATGGACAGGATGGTAGCTAGGGATAGAGCAATTTCCTATAGAACATCCTTTTAGATAGAAGAGGATTCTCAGAGCAAATAAGCATCATTACAAAACTAAGTCATATTACTGGTGATGTAAGTCTTCTATGTAAAAGAAGCTCTAAGAACTACAACTGTCCCTTTCACAAGCATAGCTAAAAACAGTCTGGCC
The DNA here is from genome assembly GCA_004320125.1 of Scolopax mira. Classification (NCBI taxonomy): domain Eukaryota; kingdom Metazoa; phylum Chordata; class Aves; order Charadriiformes; family Scolopacidae; genus Scolopax; species Scolopax mira. Next base: position 8,664 of record BJBW01003695.1, on the reverse strand, counting down.
ATATAGCTCCAAAATTTATGTGATGACATATGACAAAGTAGTGAGAATTTGAAGACATTCTGTCTGCCTGGCTACAGTTTTCCAGGAGCTGCCTAGAGTCCATGTGCTTTTGAGATAAAATCAATTTTTCAAAAACTTTGAGTTGCAAAGCTTGATCACAACCATTCAATGGCATTTATGAAATGCTGTGAAAAGTTTTGGGAAATATACATCTAGGAAATGGTTTTACATAAAGAGAAGAAAGGGCGGGGGGCGGGAAGAGGAATCACTCAAATTATTCAGATTGTGTTCTATTTTCCAGTAAATATTTGCTTTTAGTCCTGCTATTCAGATACTTGATATGAAGATAAAGGGGCTATGCTTTCAAAGGTTTGCTAATCATTGCCTTACATGGCACATATTGTTCCTCCAGCACAACTGGTCAGAAAATTGAAGAAGTAACCCTCACAGGAACAGCTCTTCCTTTTTCATGAGGAAAAAGTACTGTACTTCTCTATACTCTAGAGATCTGCATCTACTCCAGCACCTTCAGAATCCCACCTACCAGCAGATAACATGTTCATTTTCTGCTGTTACGTGTCCTCACAGTTTTTCCAACTCCTTTCAAGTTTTGTGCTCTTTAGGCTAGGCACGTTTTTATCTGCAGCTAGGTCAGGCCTCTGAGAATCCGGATTGAGCTACCACCGCTCAGCACCACCGTTAATGTACTCGTTCAGTCAGAACAACTTTCTTGGAGGTATTAGACCCTCAGCCAAACTCTGAAGTCCTGCAGCAGGGCAATTCAGATTCATGTGAAAAATCCCATTAAATGTCAATCAGTACGTAAAGTGGGAGCCTTTTACAAGGTCACCCTGCAAAATTTTTCCTTCTACAGTTTCTCCCAGCTCCAAGGATCTCTTTCCTTTTGCAGCTAAGATTCTTCCTGTAGGGATGGCTGCCTGTCTCTTGGGGCAGAATGGTTTCAGAGCAAGCACTTTTGATTGCACTTTCACTATCTGTTCATCTGTGAGGGCAAAGGGTGCTCTGAGGAAAGCAGGAGGGCTCTATGCTCTGCTGTTTTCTGCCTCAATCACTGCAATCTTCAGGGGGAAGGAGCATCATTCCCCACCCCAAAGCCCTGAGCAGGCTCTGTCACACAGCAAATTGGAAGCTGGAAACGAAACACAGAGGTGACGTTTCTCCCACTTTGCGCAAAAACAAAGCAATCAAGTTTTGAATGTACACCTTCAGAAAATAAAATAGGAACTTCTTTAAGCATTCCTTGTTTAAAACTGCCATTGATTTACTGAGGTCTTTGCCCAGTGAAGGAGATCCAAGCTGCCCCTGTGCTGTTCAGTTTTCCTCCTTCAAAGCCATTTTAACGATTTTTCCTCAAAAAGACAGAAAGTCACAGATGCTCTGTCATTCCTTACCTGAGACTCCTTTAAGCCCAGGTTAATGGCCAGTTTCTTCCTGTCTGTTTTACTGATATACTTCTGCTTCTGAAACATTTTCTCCAAAGCTTTCCTCTGGTCTTCGGAAAAAACAGCTCTTCTTAATATACCCCTCCGGGCTTTGGAGTTAGACTCCTGGGTCAGAAGAGGCAGGACGCTTTCCTCTCCTAGTAAAAATGGATGAGAGTTTCACATAATATCTAACACATATCAGAGAAATATTAAGTGCTGTTTATTATAGTGCAGCAGACTACTGTCCCACTTTTGATTTGTTGGTGTTATAAGTGTGTCGTAATGCTTCAGTCATGTTCATTAAGGACTAAATCCTTGCTTGGATCCAGAGGTTTTGTCAGTGGTCAAAAGTCTCCCCTTGACATGATAAATGTCAAGATGAGTAAATCAGATGAGTTCATAGAGAAACAGTAACACAGGACCCATGCTACTGTAAAATTCAAATATAGTCAGAGAAAAACTTCTGTGCTTTCCTTTGCACATTATCATCACTGAGTAAACTGCAGTAAGTCTTCCTAGAAGTTTATTTTCTCCTTGTGTGAAATGCAGAACCAGATAAAAGTGGTCTTCAAAGCCTATTTTCTTTGAATTGGTATTCTTTAGTTTTGTTTACTAACTAAAGGCTTTCAGAGGGAACTATTTCTCAGAAAAATCCCTGGCCATTCACTTACTTATTCTACAAACTGCAGCAATTTCTTTATTACAGGATTTGGGGAGTACTTGAACTTACTCCTTTCAGCCTGGTTTCTAATCCTTTGACATCTCATAGCAAGTCCTGGGAGGGCAGTTTTCGATGGATCCAATCACATCCTCTTGATCAACGCCTAAAGGGAACCCTACCCTGGAAAACAGAGGGGGTGGGGGGCGGGCTGGGGGGCAGAGCTGCAGTGGCAAAGTAGAAGTGATCACACTGTCCCTTCACTGGCCTCACAAAGAGCACAGAAAACCCAAATCCAGATAAATCTCTCCCCTTCCTCACACCCAATAAAGCCTGTAGCTTTCCCATGCTCCCTCTCCCCTAGAAGGATGTGGTGTATGGTGAGCAGTCCCTGATGAGGCTTTGGACACCTCCAGTGCTCCCAGCTTCCCCAGATGCTCATCCAGGGAGCAGTACCAGAGGCCAGTTGAACAGGGGCTGTCACCAAGCACTGGATGTGGTAATTTCATTGCTAGCAGGCCAGGAAAGAGCTGTGCTTTGTCTCTAAGACCTGTGCCATGGCTATAGAGCCACTAACACCAGCAATTTTGCTGTAGGAGGGCAGCCAGGAAGGTGGCTTTAGGTCACATCATGTGCAATTGAGACTATAAAGGTGCAAGCTGTCCTCCTGTTGTCCAGCTTCCCATGTACAACTGCCATCCCAGTTTATAGTTACAGCAGCTGCAAAGGTGTGCTGCTCTTCAAGTTCTGTCAAGGATCTGACCACTTTCATATCGAAGCCAATGGCAAAGCCAATTGTCTACAAGACTGCTCATTTTTGGTGAAAAAGTCTATCTATTCTAGTCAGCTGTAACAGTGTTGGGGGGATTAAACATATTTATTCAATATAGTGCCCTTGAAAATACTAATTACATCCAGGGGCAGTTTCACAAACTGTTGCTTGGGGCTACACCACCTATCAATTTCTGTATATTATACATATATACACACATGGGTATTTGTATCTTTAAACACCCACAGAGAAACAAACACACACACAGGGAGGATATTGTAGAACTGTGTATATATAATGCTGAGAAACTAACATGTATACGTGTACGTCTTGCAAAGTTGACTTCATACTTTTGTAGTACACATGTGACTGGTCTGATATCACATACATTATCCCTGTATCCTGCCCCCAGCTGTAGCCAGTAGAGGAAGAATCATAGAAATGTCTAGGTTGGAGGGGACTATAAGCTCAGCTTCCCTAAAATACACTGCCACTGTCAAACATAACTGATTTAGGGACCATTGCATTCTGCTAGACATGGCTTTCTTGAGTTTTTCCACACTTTAAAAAGCCATACTTACATTTGTCCCTCATAACACCCTGTTAAAGTCAAAATTTATACAGATGCATTGCAATTTTCAAAATTATGTTTGAGATCTGATACAAAAATCATAACCTACTGGTTACTGTCCTGATATTTATGAGACAGTGAGACACAGTCAGACTCCATCCAAACCAACATAAACTATCTGCAGAACAAAAGTCAAAATGTCACTATGAAGGTTTCTGGAAAGGGCAAGCTGGGTTCATATTTCTCTGAGGAGTGCACAGCACCCTTACCATCCCTACCCCAAGCTCCCATCTTGACCATGAGGCTGGAGGCAAACACTTCTTCTTCCTCAAGCAGGTTTTCTCTCCTTGCTTGAATTTGGTGAATTAGGTATCTTTTTCCAGGCAGCCTCAGAGTAGTTTCTGATGAATCATCAGCCATTCTCAAGTTTACTGGAAGGTACAGTCTGACAGGGGAGGAGCTGGTGCCTTCCCTCATCCCCACCATAGGAGGAGAGACACCAGTGAGGGAAGAGGTGTAACAGGGCTGGTCCTCGCCTCCCGGCCTTCCTGCCACAATGGAGTTGTCAGCCAAGGACAGAGAACGCCAGATTACGTGACCCCTTAAAATTTGTCTTGCCTGGCTGGTTGTTAACAGTCAATCAGCAAAGAAACAACCTCCAAGAGCCCCAAGGCACCAATTAATTCCCGTGCAGGCAGTATGTAGGGTGCAGCTTAACACCTGTATTAGACTAATTTAATAGCAAAGAATCTATTCTATACTAACAGGCATAGTGTGTGACTGATTTTAAAGGCCTAACTAAACAAAATTTAATGATGAGCAGAACGCTCACAAGCATTAGCAAACAGCCACTGGGTCAACAGATTTGAAACTTGTGTTTGAGATAGCAAATAGCCACCCCTAATTGACTAGCCTAGAAAATTTTTGTAAGAATACACCATATTTCAAAGTGCACTCCGACTATTCACACAAAAACTAAATTTCAGTTTTGTGGATTAAAGGGTTTTTCAATATGGTGGGATAAGCAGCCATTCATACATTACAACAACTCTATCAAAATGAAATAAGTCAGTTTGCAGCCTGTCACTCTGAACGTGCATCAAAAGGTTTAGTGATGTGCTGACATAAATGTGAATCTGTTACCAACTATCTCCTGTGGTGCCGGTTTGATTTTTGTTCTGCTCTGGATTTTTTTTAAGTCTTTCCTTTGTACCCTAATATATAGTGATAAATGTCCTCTTAATCTGTGGAACAATCTTCATTTGCCTTCATGGCAGAGACCACCTTGAAGGAGCAAGTAAAAGCTTTAGTCATGGTTTCCATTTTTTCATTTGAATTCAATACATTCTAGTTAAATGGACAATTAATAGGTCACTTCCAAAATAGTAGTGTATCAGTCCTGGTTAATAAACAATCCCCACAGTTGATAATGGGCCTATGTATTCAGCAAGTCCCTGTATACACTCAGCTCATCCACTAAATCCCTTTTCAGGTAGACAGGGTTATATGGGAAGATGAGCTAGAATGAGTCTATAAAAGTCAGTTTCATTCACTGCTTTATTTTTCAGTCAAGTGCTTTAAATGGTGTCCAGAAAATCTCTTGGAATGTGAGACAGGAGAAAAGACTGGCACATAGAGTATTGCTTTATGGCCATACAAAAGGGCAACTGACCCTTGCCCAGGCCTTTTCAATGTGAAATGGTTCCTAAAGTTCATCTGCACAGTGAAAAATTGTGGTGAGGTCGCGTGTGGATGAGTAAAGTGAAAGTGGCGATTGGTCATGGTGCTGTCAGGCATTGTGGGAGAGCCGGGGCCATGTAAAACGCTCTGTGGGAAAGTGTCAGCCCCCTAAAGAGGTGCTCAGAAACTTGCAGCTCATTAAACTGCCAGCATTTGCTGCCTCACTTGTCAAGAATCATTCAACTTAGCAAGTGCCCTTCTGAACATTCATAAAACGCATGCACATAGCCAGGAAGGTTTCAAATGCAACTGTGATTTTTTAAAAAAAAGTATATGCTAGAGCATGCATAAACTCCAATTTTCATTTGGATTTGCAAGGTGATTTGTGCTTTTTCTCCATTTTGAGGGACTGCGAAATGCCTCTTCTATTTGCATTCCTGAGCCATAAACACGTGTAAAATCATGAATATCCATTCTTACACTATGGCACACAAACTTCACAACCAAGGTTAAATTTAGATTTGGATTAAATGGAAGCGTGTTCCAGGTTTTAATCCTGAGCATATACTATACACTGGCCAAAATTCTCTTCAACTTACTTCTTTGATTTTTTTTTCCATTCTAAATTAAAGAATAAAATCAAATTAAACAAGTGCATGCATTCGACTGCTACAAAAAGAATTACTGTTTTATTTAAATAACGCTAGGGCTTCCTGAACCATAGTGTATCCCTCACAGGCATTAAAATGCAGCACCCATTTTAAGATCTTTCAGCTCTATTCTTTTCTTATTTGCAAATGTTTATCGACACAGATTTTTAAAGGAGTTACTGATTTTAAAGAATCTTTTCTAGCAAACTGCAAACAAGGAGCTTTCCTAGGTTAGTTCTGCCTGGGTGTCTCAATGCCATTAGAAACCTCTCACAATTGCTCAGTGTACTTAAGTTTGATAAATCTTTGGAAAGCCTCTGAATAGGATTGCTGTGATTTTACTAAGGAATTAGCTGCTGCCATTGCATCACCAATTAGTTTTCCAGAACACATTAAATCCTGCTGCTTTGGTTTACAGAATAACTCAAGCATTACTGATGAAGCATAAAAACTTACTTGGAAAAGCAGTGGGGGATGCAGGGTGCTGACAGGACCCACCGCAGCATGCTGAGTAGAATGGCGGGGCTCGGAGAAAAAAGTGTTTGGAAAGAGCTGCAAAGAAAGCAAAGATCTAATTGATTATCCATTGAGCTTAGATGATATTCATAACAACAGTCCTCCAAAAAGTCAGTGTGTAAAGTCCTGCCCCACAAGTTCTTGTTCCTTTTTTCAAGATGGTGATATTTTTAAGGCAAACAATGATAAACCAAGTAATTGCTCTTTAATTTACCAAGGTTATTTTACATGTGTAGCTTAAATACAATATGCAAAACTCTCAATGTATTCATCATAAAAATGAAACTCTGTAGATTGGAAATTTACTTCTGGTAATTACTATAATAATGGAGGGTTTTCTCAAAATATTGGGATTGACCATGTTGCTTAAATAATATCTTGTTGAAATAATGAGTATAATGCATCTGAAAAAGTTATGTTAAATAACTCTAGTAAGCATGATACCCTAGAAAAACAGAATCAAGAAGTGAATCCTGTCTCTTCTGCTTGTA